>JAWPHD010002705.1:0-155000 GCA_037043455.1 Cyrtodaria siliqua
ATTAAAGGTAATATTGTCCATTTTGGAGGACCTGCGATGGTGGTAATTTACGGTAATGTTGTCCATTTTGGAAGACCTGGGATGGTGGTAATTAAAGGTAATGTTGTCCATTTTGGAGGACCTGGGATGGCGGCAATTAAAGGTAATGTTGTCCATTTTGGAGCACCAGGGATGGTGGTAATTAAAGGTAATATTTTCCATTTTGGAGGATCTGGGATGGTTGTAATTATGGGGAATGTTATCCATTTTGAAGGACCTGGGATGGTGGTCATTTAAGATACTGTTGTCTATTTTGGAGGTCCTGGGATGGTGGTAATTAATGGTACTGTTGTCCATTTTGGAGGACCTGGGATGGTGGTCATTAAAGGTAATGTTGTCCATTTTTGAGGACTTGGGATGGTGGTAATTAAAGGTACTGTTGTACATTTAGAAGGATCTGGGATAGTGGTTATTAAAGGTACTGTTGTCCATTTTGGATGACCTGGGATGGTCATAATTAAAGGTAATGTTGTCCATTTTGGAGGACTTTTGATGGTGGTAATAAAGGTAATGTTGTCCATTTTGGAGGACTTGGGACGGTGGTAATTAACGGTAATGTTTGTCAATTTTGGAGGATGTGGGATGGTGGTAATTAAAGGTAATGTTGTCCATTTAGGAGGATGTGGGATGATGGTAATTAAAGGAACTTCCGTCCATTTTGGTGGACCTGGTATGGTGGTAATTAATGGTAATATTGTCCATTTTGGAGGACTTGGGATGGTGTTAATTAAAGGTACTGTTGTCCATTTCGGAAGACCCGGGATGGCAGTAATTAAAGGTAATGTTGTCCATTTTGGAGGACCTGGGACGGTGGTAATTTAGGGTAATGTTTTCCATTTTGGAAGACCTGGGATGGTGGTAATTAAAGGTAATGTTGTCCATTTTAGAGGACCTGGGATGGTGGTAATTAAAGATAATGTTGTCAATTTTGGAGTTCCTCGAATGGTGGTAATTAAAGGTACTGTTGTCCATTTTGGAGGACCTGGGATGGTGGTAATTTCAGGTAATGTTTTCCATTTTGGAAAACCTGGGATGATGGTAATTAAAGGCAATGTTGTCCATTTTAGAGGACCTGTGATGGTGGTAATTAAAAATAACGTTGTCCAATTTGGAGTTCCTCGGATGGTGGTAATAAATGTACTTGTTGTCCATTTTGGAGGACCTGGGATGGTGGTAATTAAAGGTAATATTGTCCATTTTGGAGGAACTGGGACGGTGGTAATTAAAGGTAATGTTGTCAATTTTGGAGGACCTAGGATGGTGGTAATTAAAGGTAATGTTATCCATTTTGGAAGAGCTGGGATGGTGGTAATTAAATGTACAGTTGTCCATTTTGGAGGTCATGGGATTGTGGTAATTAAAGGTACTGTTGTCCCTTTTGGAGGACCTGGGATGATGGTAATTAAAGGTAATGTTGTCCATTTTGGAGGACTTGGGATGTTGGTAATTAAAGGTAATGTTGTCCATTTTGGAGGATTTGGGATGTTGGTAATTAAAGGTAATGTTGTCCATTTTGGAGGACTTGGGATTTTGGTAATTAAAGGCATTGTTATCCATTTTGGAGGACCTGGGATGGTGGTAATTGAAGGTAATGTTGTCCATTTTGAAGGACCTGGGGTGGTGGTAATTGAAGGTAATGTTGTCCATTTTGGAGGACCTGGGATGGTGGTAATTAAAGGTAATGTAGTCCATTTTGGAGGACTTGGGTTGTTGGTAATTAAAGGTACTGTTGTCCATTTTAAAAATTGGAGGACCAGGGATGGTGGTAATTAAACGTACTGTTGTCAATTTTGTAGGACCAGGTATGGTGGTAATTAACGATAATGTTGTCCATTTTGGAGGATGTTGGATGGTGGTAATTAAAGGTAGTGTTGTCCATTTTGGAGGATTTGGGTCGGTTGTAATTTAAGGTAATGTTGTCCATTTTGGAGGAAATGGGATGATGGTAATTAAAGGTACTTTCAACCATTTTGGAGGACCTGGTATGGTGGTTATTAAAGGTACTATTGTCCAATTCGGAGGACCTGGGATAGTGGTAATTGAAGGTAATATTGTCCATTTTGGAGGACCTGGGATGGTGATAATTAAATGTAATGTTGTCCATTTTGGAGGACATGGGATGGTGGTAATTAAAAATGTAATGTTGTCCATTTCGGAAGACCTGAAATGGTGGTAACTTAAGGTAATGTTGTCCATTTTGAAGGACTAGGAATGGTGGTAATTAAAGGTAATGTTGCCCATTTTGGAGGACCTGGGATGGTGGTAATTAAAGGTAATATTGTCCAATTCGGAAGACTTAGGATGGTGGTAATTAAAGGTCATGCTGTCCATTCTGGAGGACCCGGGATGGTGGTAATTAAAGGTATTGTTGTCCATTTTGGAGGACCTGGGATGGTGGTAATTTAAGGTAATGTTTTCCATTTTGGAAGACCTGGGATGGTGGTAATTAAAGGTAATATTGTCCATTTTAGAGGACCTGGGATGGCGGTAATTAAAGGTAATGTTGTCCATTTTGGAGGACCTGAGATGGTGGTAATTTAAGGTAATGTTTTCCATTTTGGAAGACCTGGGATGGTGGTAATTAAAGGTAATGTTATCCATTTTGGAGGAGCTGGGATGGTGGTAATTAAAAGTAATATTGTCCATTTTGGAGGAGCTGGGATGGTGGTAATTAAAGGTAATGTTGTCCATTTTGGAGGACCTGGGATGGTGGTAACTAAAGGTAATGTTGTCCATTTTGGAGGACCTGGGATGATGGTAATTAAAGGTATAGTTGTCCATTTTGGAGGACTTGGGATGGTGGTAATTAAAGGTTCTGTTGTCCATTTTAAAAATTGGAGGACCTGGGACGCTGGTAATTAAAAGTACTTTTGTCAAATTTGTAGGACTTGGGATGGTGGTAATTAACGATAATGTTGTCCATTTTTGTGAGGACTTGGGATGGTGGTAATTAATGGTAATGTTGTCCATTTTGGAGGATGTGGGATGATGGTACTTAAAGGTACTTTCGTCTATTTTGGAGGACCTGGGATGGTGGTAATTAAAGGTACTTTTGTCCATTTCGGAGGACCTGGGATGGTGGTAATTAAAGGTACTATTGTCCATTTCGGAGGACCTGGGATGGTGGTAATTGAAGATAATGTTGTCCATTTTGGAAGACCTGAGATGGTGGTAATTAAAGGTAATATTGTCCATTTTGGAGGACCTGGGATGGTGGTAATTTAAGGTAATGTTGTCCATTTTGGAAGACCTGGGATGGTGGTAATTAAAGGTAATGTTGTCAATTTTGGAGGACCTGGAATGGCGGTAATTAAAGGTAATATTTTCTATTTTGGAGGATCTGGGATGGTGGTAATTAAAGGTAATGTTATCCATTTTGGAGGACCTGGGATGGTGGTCATTAAAGATACTGTCAATTTTGGAGGTCCTGGGATGGTGGTAATTAATGGTACTGTTGTCCATTTTGGAGGACCTGGGATGGTGGTAATTTAAGGTACTGTTGTACATTTAGAAGCATCTGGGATGGTGGTAATTAAAGGTACTGTTGTCCATTTTGGAGGACCTGGGATGGTGGTAATTAAAGGTACTGTTGTACATTTAGAAGGCTCTGGGATAGTGGTAATTAAAGGTAATGTTGTCCATTTTGGAGGACTTGGGATGGTGGTAATTAAAGGTACTGTTGTACATTTAGAAGGATCTGGGATAGTGGTAATTAAAGGTACTGTTGTCCATTTTGGAGGACCTGGGATGGTCATAATTAAAGGTAATGGTGTCCATTCTGGAGGACTTGGGATGGTGGTAATAAAGGTAATGTTGTCCATTTTGGAGGACTTGGGACGGTGGTAATTAATGGTAATGTTGTCCATTTTGGAGGATGTGGGATGGTGGTAATTAATGGTAATGTTGTCCATTTTGGAGGCTGTGGGATGATGGTAATTAAAGGAACTTCCGTCCATTTTGGTGGACCTGGTATGGTGGTAATTAATGGTAATATTGTCCATTTTGGAGAACTTTGGATGGTGGTAATTAAAGGTACTGTTGTCCATTTCGGAGGACCTGGGATGGTGGTAATTAAGGGTAATGTTGTCCATTTTGTAGAACCTGGGATGCTGTTCATTATAGGTAATGTTGTCTATTTTAAAGAACTTGGGATGGTGGTAATTAAAGGTACTGTTGTGCATTTTGGAGGACATGGGATGATGGTAATTAAAGGTATTGTTGTCCATTTTGGAGGACATGGGATGGTGGTAATTAAAGGTATTGTTGTCTATTTTGGAGGACCTGGGATGGTGGTAATTAAAGATAATGTTGTCCATTTTGGAGTACCTCGGATGATTAAAGGCACTGTTGTCCATTTTGGAGGACCTGAGATGGTGGTTATTAAAGCAGAAATTGGTCCTAAATCAACAAATCCGCTTTTGATATGTTTTTAAGTATTAAATATCATTATAAATACGATTATTACTATGCCATTGATGTATGTTCAGTAAAAATATGTTTTTAAAGATAAAAATCGAACAGGCGAACAGGCATTGCTAAAATATCGAAAAAAATCTAAGGGGAAAAACTCTTGCGCGAATTACCGGAAGTGACGTCATTGGGAACAAACTATTTTTTGTTTACATTGGGACTGAACGCAAAACAGTATACCTTGTAAGAAAATGCGGGAATTAAGCGATCATGATACCGAGTCAGAGGAAATGCCCGTGATAAGACGGTTACAAAATGTGCAACCTTACGATTTTAAGCCAGAATACGTGTCTGAGGACGAAAATACATCGGATTCATCAACTGATGATGAAGTCGAACGCGGCTTGTAAAGGCTATCGTGTCATGTCATTAGTTACGTTCAGCGGTTCATTACACTATTCACTAATCTAACAAAATAATGTCTTTATACACTGACAGCAACAACAAACAAAAAACAACGTAAACATTGTTTTCATCGAAATCTGACAGTAAGTTTCCCGCAACACTGCAACATCTTGGTACATACACAATAACCGCGAAATGTAGTATATTCCGAATGAATGGACCTGGTCTAAATACGAGCGTCAGATTTTTTTGCCGATAAGTAGACATGGAACAAATATATTTATTAGATATTATCCATAATTGATAAAAAATTAATGAAAACAATAATAAATGAAACAGCATATAATTTCTATAGTATTATATATTTGCCATAAGTTGCCATTAACACCAAACACTCTAGGAGCGGTGTTTGTAATATGACACGCTCTAGCTCAATATCACAAAAGCACGCACCATTTAGGGAAACCTAGTTTTATGATATATTTCCTGTTTATTGCAATTACTTGAGCGGTGTAATACCGCCGAGGGCAGGCGCGTATTGCACAAGACGGATATATCACATGATATGCGAGCTCTAATTGTCGCGCACAAAGACAGAAACATACTATGATTTAAATATTATAGCCAAATGTTATAGACAGTTAGTAAGTATACTTACTCATGTATACTAACTCCTGATATACAGATCGAAAACAGACCAAACATATGCAATTACCATAATATAAAGTATATTATTCTATTATACTTGTTTTACTTATTGCACGAGCTAAGAGGCGTTATTGTTGTTGTTTTGCCATAAAACATTACTGAATTAATATAAAAGCTAGTAATATTATTAATTTTCTGCCTTGTAATAGATATCCATCAAAGATTTTTTTTTTTTCAAATCCATAGACCTATATATGTTGATAATATATATTTATAACACTGTGGCAGAAGGGGTTTATAATTTAAAATTATTAAAATTAAAATTTGGGAACAAAGACACAGTGTTTATTTCACCGGATTCATTTAAATTTATATGCTAAACGTTCTTAGCAATATTTTAAAAAAATGACGGCTACATATTATTAGCGCCGTCAACTCTTCATTGATTCGCGTAAAGACGCATGCTTCTAATTCAACAGCTAAACATTCACGGTGTATATAAAGATCTAAGACTATACACCTTTCTTCAAATTATCATACGTATACCCGATGAGGTGCTAAGATAATTGAACATAAATTTCAATCTTACTTCATGTATGAATTTCCTCCTCAACGCCGGTCGAATAGGCGAATACAACTTGCTTGGAGACGGCGGGGTAATGCACTTCTCATTTTTATAGTCAAATATCGTTGGTACCGCTGTTGATTTTAATATGCATGGCCTTTTGTTCTCCAAATTCAAAGATAATGAAACCAAAGGATGGACTTCCCACGAAGTCAACTCAAGATGTTTGCTACAAACTCGCACGTCTTTCGTAGGTTCCCACTTTCTCGACGAGTGGGGCGATTTTCTTCGGTAACGGTCTAACCACACTTCAGATCTTAATATATCATTATCTCGATTAGGGAAACTAAAGAAACTTAGGTTATTATCTTGTCGTTCTTTATGCAAACGTTTTCACCCAGCAACAGCACACGGCATTTTTAACAAGTACCATAAATATAATCCTACATAGACAATACTATACAACTCAATGCGACACGGCTAATCGTTTGGTACTAATGACGTCACAGGATCACATGACACTTACCAGGGCGAAACTCGAAGCGTGTGCGCTATGAGATAAAATTGGCTACTGTGAGAAAACGGGACAACCAATAAGTGTAAGATTTGAACAGATTGTATATTATATATATATATTTCCGAATATATACTCAAAAGACACGCCATATTTCACCTTTAAAGGTAATGCTGTCCATTTTGGAGGACCTGGGATGGTAGTAATTAAAGGAAATGTTATCCATTTTGGAAGACCTGGGATGGTGGTAATTAAATGTAATGTTGTCCATTTTGGAGGACCTGGGATGGTGGTAATTAAAGGTAATGTTGTCCATTTTGGAAGACATGGGATGGTTGTAATTAAAGGAAATGTTGTCCATTTTGGATGACCTGGGATGGATTGTTGGTCATGTTGGAGGACCTGGGATAGTGGTAACTAAAGGTAATGTTGTCAATTTTGGAGAACCTGGGATGGTGGTTATTAAAGGTAATGTTGTCCATTTTGAAGGACCTGGGATGGTGGTAATTAAAGCTACTGTTGTCCATTTTGGAGGACATGGGATGGTGGTAATTAAAGGTACTGTTGTCAATTTTGGAAGACCTGGGATGGTCATATTAAAGGTAATGTTGACCATTTTGGAGGACTTGGGATGGTGGTAATTAAAGGTAATGTTGTCCATTTTGGAGGACCTGGGATGGTGGTAATTAAATGTAATGTTGTCCATTTTGGAGGACCTGGGATGGTGGTAATTAACGGTAATTTTGCCAATTTTGGAGGACCTGGGGTGATGGTAAATAAAGGTAATGTTGTCTATTTTGGAGGACCTGTGATGGTGGTAATTAAAGGTATTGTTGTCCATTTTGGAGGACCTGGGATGGTGGTAATTAAAGATAATGCTGTCCATTTTGGAGTACCTCGGATGATTAAAGGCACTGTTGTCCATTTTGGAGGACCTGAGATGGTGGTTATTAAAGGTAATGTTGTCCATTTTGGAAGACCTGGGATGTTGGTAATTAAAGGAAATGTTATCCATTTTGGAAGACCTGGGATGGTGGTAATTAAATGTAATGTTGTCCATTTTAGAGGACTTGGGATGGTGGTAATTAAAGGTAATGTTGTCCATTTTGGAAGACATGAGATGGTGGTAATTAAAGGAAATGTTGTCCATTTTGGATGACGTGGGATGGATTGTTGTTCATTTTGGAGGACCTGGGATAGTGGTAATTAAAGGTAATGTTGTCAATTTTGGAGAACCTGGGATGGTGGTAATTAAAGGTAATGTTGTCCATTTTGAAGGACCTTGGATGGTGGTAATTAAAGCTACTGTTGTCCATTTTTGAGGACATGGGATGGTGGTAATTAAAGATACTGTTGTCAATTTTAGAAGACCTGGGATGGTCATATTAAAGGTAATGTTGACCATTTTGGAGGACTTGGGATGGTGGTAATTAAAGGTAATGTTGTCCATTTTGGAGGACCTGGGATGGTGGTAATTAAATGTAATGTTGTCCATTTTGGAGGACCTGGGATGGTGGTAATTAACGGTAATTTTGCCAATTTTGGAGGACCTGGGGTGATGGTAATTAAAGGTAATGTTGTCTATTTTGGAGGACCTGTGATGGTGGTAATTAAAGGTACGGTTGGCGATCTTGGACGAAGTTTGATGATGATTGTTAAAGGTACTGTTGGCGATTTTAGATGATGTGGGGTGATGGTCATTAAAGGAACAGCCGGCAATCTTTGAGGATGTGGGGTGATGGATATTAGATGTAAAGTTGACCATATGAATGAGATGAGGTGATAGTTACTGAGGTCACAGACATATTATAATAAACAGATAGGAAACTTCCTATCTTAACCAGTGAAGTAACCAAAATATCATGTGGCACCTTAACTTTTCCTTTGATCTTCTCTCTCAATTATTCACCGATTTTGATGAGAATACATCCAAAAGATTCATAGTGAATAGCAAAATGGGATTATAATAATTTATGTTTATTTTCAAAATAAGAAATTGTATAAAAAAATGTTTTAATAATTTTTCGCTTTTCTCTAAAAAATCAATGTTTTGACATAGTCAAAGTTCCCATCAAACTCCTTTTTTGCTCTCAATGTAAGAGAAAACAAAATACTATCATTGGAAAGAAAATTAAATTTGTGAAGGTATTTGGCTTGAATGAAACTTGTATCTATAAAACTCTTCATGATATGTGTGTTTGAAGTTGGAAAATATTTTGTGAAATATTCAAACTGTGCCACTTGAAATTTACACAATTTTCATAGTGTCCAATCTATTTGTTATTAGGTCTGTGCTGAGGTACTGTTGGCGATCTCTGAAAATGTGAAGTGAGGGTTATTAAATGTACTGTTGGCCATATTTAATGACATAGGGTTATGGTTATTTAAGAAGCTATCCTTTATATATATGTATAACTTACATATTTTGAGAATCCAAACTCTATAGACACAATATAAACAGCTTTAACCAGCCAGGACAAACCCCAAAACTGGAGCGTCGAATTGAGTTACCAACTCAAAATTCATTTTGGACATATTCGATCACGTTTTTTGAATAAGCCATGAATTCACCTATGCTTTTAATCAGCACATATACATTATTATATGACCTAAACACCTGGACAGAGTCTTGACAAATGGTTTTGTGTTGTGTAATTTTGCCGTTATTTGGCAGGTCAGTTTCTTTAAAGGTACTGTTGGCGACCTCAGAAAATGTGAAGTGAGGGTTATTAAATTTATAGTTGGCCATGTTGAAATGAATGACATACGGTGATGGTTATTAAAGGTACTGTTGGAGATCTTGAACGACGTGTGGTGGTGGTCATCAAAGGTAACGTTGGCAAACTTGTACTAGTGATTTTTTCACCCTTTTGGGAATGGTACCGATACCCGTTTAATTGGGACTATCAATTTCAACTATCAAACAAATGCATGACAAATAGCGATTTTTAAAGAAGCTTCTGGTAACAAATTTATTTGATTTTTATTTCAAAATTTAAACTGCTTTCGATTTGGAAGTTTTTACACCATATTTGGTGCCTTTATCGGAACTACATATATAAAGGTGAAAAAATGGCAATCTTGGAAGACAAAGGGTGATGCTTATTAAAGGTATGGTTGGCGATATTGGATGACATGGGGTGGCAGTTAATAAAGCCACCATTGACAATCTTGAGATGTTATGGGATATGGTTATTAAAGGCATTATTGAGAAGACATGGGTTGGTGGTTATTAAATGCACAGAATTGTTGATCTTGGATCAAGTGGGGTAGCTATTAAAGGTATTGTTGGCAATCTTGGATGAAGTGGGTAATGTATAGTAAAGCTATTGTTGGCAATTTTGGAGAACATGGGGTGATAGTTATTAGAGTACACTTGGTGATCTTGGACGATGTGCGGTGACGGTTTTTAAATGTTCAATTGGCCATCTGGAAATCTTGGAGTGATGGATATTAAAGGTACTGTTGGCAAAATTGGATGAAGTGGGTAATGTATATTAAAGGTATTGTTGGCAATCTTGGATGAAGTGGGTAATGTATATTAAAGCTACTGTTGGCAATCTTGGAGAACACGGGGTGATAGTTATTAGAGCTTGAACGATGTGCGATGATGTTTTTTAAATGTTCAATTGGCTATCTTGGAAATCTTGGAGTGATGGATATTAAAGATACTGTTGGTAATCTTGGATGAAGTGGGTAATGTATATTAAAGGTATTGTTGGCAATCTTGGAGAACATGAGTTATCAGAGTACACTTGGTGATCTTGGACGATGTGCGGTGATGATTTTTAAATGTTAGATTGGCCATCTTGGAAATTTTGGAGTGATATATATTAAAGGTACTGTTGATTTGATGACATGGAGTAATGGTCAATAAATTTACAGCTGGCAATTTTGGACATTGTGGGATGATAGTCAATGTTTAAAGCTGACATTTTTGGACAATGTAGGATAATGGTTACTAAAGGTATTGTTGGTAATCTTGGATGATGTGGGGGTGATGGTCATAAAAGGTACAGCTGGCAATCTTTGAAGATGTTGCATGATGGATAATGAATGTAAATTTGGCCATATTGAATGACAAGGGGAAATGGTTATTAGAGTATGCTTGGCAATGGTTATTAAATGTTCAATTGGCAACCTTGGAAAAAGTGGGCTGATAAATATACTGTTGGCAATTTTGGATGATGTGCGGTGATGGTCATTAAAAGTCCACTAATTTTGAATGATGCAGAGTGTTGTTTATAAAAGGTATTGCTGGCAACCTTGAGAGGACGTGCGGTGGTGGTTATTAAATGTACTGATGGCCATCATGGACGACATAAGGTGATGGTTATCAAATGTACTTTTGACATTCTTTGATGAAATGCACGTTTGGTTATTTTGAACTAAGTGGGGGTGATGGTTATGAAATGTACTATTGGCAATCATTGAGGCCGTTAATTTTTAATGGCACTGTTGGGGATAGGACAATGTGGGTGACGGTTATCAGACATAATGTTGGCGACATTGGATGATATTGGGTGATGGTTATTAAACCTAAGGTGACACAGGATGAATGTATTTTTAGAATGTTAGAGCATACAAAGATAATAATAATAGACTGTGAAGTGATGTGAACAGCAGCGTGTGATGTTATGGGGATGGCAGAGTGTGATGTGATGAGAATGGCAAAGTGTGGTGTGATGGGCATGGCAGAGTGTAGTGTGATGGGAATGGCAGAGTGTGGTGTGATGTGCATAGCGGAGTGTGATGAGATGGGCATGGCAGAGTGTGGTGCGATTTGCATGGCAGAGTGTGATGTGATGGGAATGGCGGAATGTGATGTGATGAGAATGGCAGAGTGTGGTGTGATGGGCATGGCAGAATGTGATGGTAATGGCAGAGTGAGGTGTGATGGGAATGGCAGTGTGATGTGACAGAAACACCAGACTGCAATTTGATGGGTACGGCAGAGTGTAATGTGATGGGAATGGCAGACTGTGATGTGATGAGAATGGCAGAGTGTGATGTGATTGGGACAGCAGAGTGTGATGTGATGGGAATGTCAGAGTTTGATGTGATGTTAATGGCAGAGTGTGATATGATGAGAATGGCAGAGTGTGATTTGATGAGAATATCAGAGTGTGATGTGATGGGGATGGGAGAATGTGATGTGATGGGGTGGTATAGTGTGATGTGATGAGAATGACAGTGTGTGATGTGATGGGAATAACATAGTGTGATGTGGTGGGAAAGGCAGAGTGTGATGTGGTGGTTATTACAGTGTGATGTGATGGGAATGGCAGAGTGTGATGTGATGGGAATGACAGAATATGATGTGGTGGAAATGACAGAGTGTGATGTGATGGGAATGGCATAGTGTGGTGTATTGAGAATGAAAGAGTGTGATGTCATGAGAATGGCAGAGTGTGATGTGATGGGAAGGGCAGAGTGTTATGTGATGAGAATGGCAGAGAGTGTTGTGACAGTCATAGCAGAGTGTGATGTGATGGGAACTGCATAGTGTGATTTGACGGGGAAGGCAGATTGAAAAATGACGGGAATGGCAGTGTGTGATGTGACAGGAATGGCAGAGTGTGATGTGATGGGAATGGCATAGTGTGATGAGATGGGAATGGCAGAGTGTGATGTAGTGGGAAAGGCAGAGAGTGATGTGGAGGAAAGGCAAAGTG
Source organism: Cyrtodaria siliqua (assembly GCA_037043455.1). Lineage (NCBI taxonomy): Eukaryota > Metazoa > Mollusca > Bivalvia > Adapedonta > Hiatellidae > Cyrtodaria > Cyrtodaria siliqua. The sequence continues at coordinate 12,257 of JAWPHD010002705.1, forward strand.
TGATGTGATGGAAATGGCAGTGTAGATGTGATGGGAATCTCTGAGTGTGATAAGGTGGAAATGACAGAGTGTGATGTGATAGGAATGGCATAGTGTGGCGTGATGGGAATGACAAGTGTGATGTGCTAGGAAAGGCAAAGTTTGATGTTATGGGAATGGCAGAGTGTGATGTGATGGGAATGGCAGTGTGATGTGATGGGAATGGCATAATGTGATGAGATGGGAATGACACAGTGTGATGTGATGGGAATGGCAAAGTGTCATGTGCAGGTAATGGCAGAGTGTGATGTTGTGGGAAAGGCAGAGTGTGATGTGGTGGTTATTGCAAAGTGTGATGTGATGGGGATGGCAGAGTGTGATGTGATGGGAATGGCAGAGTATTATGTGATGAGAATGACAGAGTGTGATGCGACGGTCATAGCAGAGTGTGATGTGATGGGAACTGCATAGTGTGATTTGACGAGGACGGCAGATTGAGAAGTGACAGGAATGACAGTGTGTGATGCGACAGGAATGGCAGAGTGTGGTGTGACGGGAATGGCAGAGTGTGATGTGATGGGAATGGCATAGTGTGATGAGATGGGAATGGCAGCGTGTGATGTGGTGGGAAAGGCAGAGAGTGATGTGGAGGAAAGGCAAAGTGTGATGTGATGGGAATGGCAGTGTGATGTGATGGGAATGTCAGAGTGTGATTAGGTGGAAATGACAGAGTGTGATGTGATAGGAATGGCATAGTGTGGCATGATGGGAATGACAAGTGTGATGTGTTAGGAAAGGCAAAATTTGATGTTATGGGAATGGCATTATGTGATGAGATGGGAATGACACAGTGTGATGTGATGGGAATGGCAGAGTGTGATGTGGTGGGAATGACAGAGTGTGGTGTGATGGGAATGACAGAGTGTGATGTGATGGAAATGACAGGGGTGATGTATTGGGAATGGCAGCTTGTAGTGTGATGGGAATGTTAGAGTGTGATGTGGTTGGAATGGCTGTGTGTGATGTGATGGGCATGGCAGCGTGATGTGATTTGATGCTAATGGCAGACTGTGATGTAATGGGCATGGTAGTGTGATGTGATGGAAATGGCAGAGTGTGATGTGATGGAGATGGCAGAGTGTGGAGTGATGGTAATGGCAGTGTCGTGATAGGAATGGCAGCGTGTGATGTGATGTGAATGGCAGAGTGTGATGGGATACAAATAGCAGAGAGAAATGTGATGGGAATGTCAGAGTGTGATGTGATGGGAATGGCAGAGTGTGATGTGATTAGAATGGCAGAGTGTGATGTAATTTGTATGGCAGAGTGTGATGGGAATGGCAGAGTGTGATGTGATGGGAATGACAGAGTGTGGTGTGATGGGAATGACAGAGTGTGATGTGGTTGAAATGACAGGGGTGATGTGTTGGGAATGGCAGCGTGTGGTGTGATGGGAATGTTAGAGTGTGATTAGGTTGGAATGGCTGTGTGTGATGTGATGGGCATGGCAGTGTGATGTGATTTGATGCTAATGGCAGACTGTGATGTAATGGGCATGGTAGTGTGATGTGATGGAAATGGCAGAGTGTGATGTGATGGAGATGGCAGAGTGTGGTGTGATGGGAATGGCAGTGTCGTGATAGGAATGGCAGCGTGTGATGTGATGTGAATGACAGAGTGTGATGGGATACAAATAGCAGAGAGAGATGTGATGGGAATGTCAGAGTGTGATGTGATGGGAATGGCAGAGTGTGATGTAATGTGTATGGCAGAGTGTGATGGGAATGGCAGAGTGTGATGGGAATGGCAGAGTGTGATTTGATGGAGATGGCAGTGTGATGTGATGGGAATGGCAGAGTATGATGAGATTAGAATGACAGGGTGTGATGGGATACGAATGGCAGAGGGAGATGTGATGGGAATGTCAGAGTGTGATGTGATTGGGATAGCAGAGTGTGATGTGATGGGAATGGCAGAGTGTGGTGTGATGGAGATGGCAGTATGATGTGGTGGGAATGGCAGAGTGTGATGTGATGGGGATAGCAGTGTGTGATGTGATGGGAATGGCAGAGTGTGATGTGATGAGAATGACAGGGTGTAATAAGTTGAGAATGATAGAATGTAGTATGATTAGAACCAGAGCATGATGAGAATGACAGTATATGTAGTCTGATGAGTTTGGTAGAGCAATATAGGATGATTATGGCATAGCGCTCTACCTTAACCATTCTATCATATGGAGAGCATGGCATGATCAGTATCATAGAGCAAGGCATGATGAGTACAGCAAAGCGCTTTACTGTACTCAACATGCCAGTCTCTATCATACTGACTATACCATAGTCTACCATACTCATCAGTTTACACAATATCATACTCATAATACCACGATCTGTCATACCATACAATGCTCAATCATCCTCATCACAGCATGCCCCATAATCGTCACCACAGCATGCTCTGCCACACTCACCACAGCATCACACTCTGCCATTCCCATCACATGACACTCTGCCATTCCCATTACATCACACTATGTCATTCCTATCACATCACACACTGCAGTTCCCATCACATAATACTGCCATTCCCATCACATCATACTCTGCCATTCCCATCACATGACACTCTGTCATTCCCATCACATCACACTCTGTCATTCCCATCACATCACACTCTTCCATTCCTATCACACCACACTCTGTCATTCCCATCACATCACATTCTGACATCACCATCACATCACACTCTGTCATTCCCATCACATCACACTGACATTCCCATCACATCACACTCTGCCATTCCCATCACATCACACCATGCCATCCAAAACACACCACACCCTGTCATTCCCATCCCATCACACTTTGTAATTCCCATCACATTACACTCTGCCATCCCCATCACATCACACTGTGTCATTACCCTCACATCACACTCTGCCATCCCCATCACATCACACTCTTCCATTCCCATCACATCACACGCTGCCGTTCCCATCACAAAACAATCTGCCGTTCCCATCACATCACACTCTGCCATTCCCATCCCATCATGCACTGTCATTCCCATCTCATCACACTCTGCCAATCCCATCCCACCACACACTGCCATTCCCATCACACCACACTTTGTCATTCCCATTACATCACACTCTGCCATTCCCATTACATCACATTCTGTCATTCCCATCACATCACACTCTGCCATCCCCATCCCTTCACATTCTGCCATCCCCATAACTTCACACTTTGTATTCCCATCACACCACACTCTGTCATTCCAATCACATCACACTCTGCCATTCCCATCACATCACACTCTGCCATTCCCATCACATCACAATCTGCCATTCCCATCACATCACACTCTGCCATTCCCACTACATCACACTCTGTCATTCCCATCACTTCACACTCTGCCATCCCATCCCTTCACATTCTGCCATCCCCATAATATCACACTTTGCATTCCCATCACACCCCACTCTGTCATTCCCATCACATCAAACTCTGCCATTCCTATCTCATCACACTGCCATTCCCATCACATTGCACTCTGTCATTTCCACCTAATCACACTCTGCCAATACCATCACATCACACTGCCATTCCCATCACATCACACTTTGCCTTTCCCCCACATCACTCTCTGCCTTTCCCACCACATCACACGCTGCCATTCCCATCTCATCACACTATGTCATCCCCATCACATGACACACTGCCATTCCCATCACACCACACTCTGCCTTGCCCATCACATTGCACACTTCCATTCCCATGAGATCACACACTGCCGTTCCCATCACATCACACTCTGCCATTCCCATCACATCGCACACTGCCATTTTCACCATATCTCACTCTGCCATTCCCATCCCATCACACTCTGCCTTTCCCATCACATCACACTGCCATTTTCATCACACCTCACTCTGCGATTCACAGCACACCTTGCTCTGCCATCCTCACCAAAACTCACTCTGCCATTCTCACCAAACCTCAGTCTGCCATCCTCAGCACACCCTGCTCTGCCACCCTCATCAAACCTCACTCAGCCATCCTCAACATACCTTGCTCAACCATCCTTAGCACATCATTCTACTATCCTCACCACACCTCACTCTGCCATTCACAGCACACCTCACTCTATTATCCTCACAACATCTCACCCAGCACACCTCTCACCATCATCCCGACACCTTGCTCCACCATTCTCACCTCACCTGCAAGAAGGACTGGCACACTGCACAGTATATTTAAGAATGCATAGAGTAGTGAAGAAGGACTTGTACACTGTACAGTGTGGTAAAGAAGGACTGGTGCACTTTACAAAGTACTTAAGAACATATAGAGCGGTGAAGAAAGACTGGCACATTTTACAGTGTATTTAAGACCGTTCAGATTGGTGAAGGACTGGCACACTGTATAGTGTATTTAGGTTGATACAGAGTGGTGAAGAAGGAATGGCACAATGTACAGTGCATTTAAGAATTATAGTGGTGAAGAAAGACTGGCACACTGTACAGAGTATTTAAGAACTAGAAAATGTGTCCAAGGGACCTGAATGAATTATCGGTGGCTTACAAAATGTTAAGTGTAATATTAAAAGGCAATTAAGTTATATGGACCTGATATGGGTAGGAACATAATGGTGCCATATAGATGTGTGTATGAAGTTTGAATACTGTAAGGCTTTTGTTACTTAATAAACAAGAGGGCCAAGATGGCCCTAAATCTATCACCTGAGTACTGGGCCATTATCGCACTTCTTCGAAATTTTATGGTCATATATAATCTGTGCAAGCTTGATTAATATTTTCAAAAAATGTGGCCTCTGTTGTGTTAACATCATTGATATAATTGAATTGGGGTTTTAAGGTGCACCAACACATTACAGGTTATATGGCGCCTAACAGGCATGAACATGCCAGGCTCATCTTCCATGTACATCGAGATAAAATATGGAAAATGGGCCTAGAACCTTCTCACCCTGAACAGCAGAGTTGCTGCAAATTCTATCAAAACTCCATTTACGCTGGAGCCACGTTTATTGTTTTTCTGCCACTGCTCTTAGTGATGTGAGCGAGATGGCACCTGAAACAATGCAGGGGTCATGATGAAGATCTTTAATGAGCATGAACAAAAAATGACAAAATGAATATGAATGGGGGGGTCCTACCCCTCTGCATGTGACGGTGTGTTTGCAGTGGTTGTATTCTACCCCGGCAACCACACGGGGATCATTGATATAAAGACACTGACAAAGTTTGGTAAAGATCAAATACAAAATGAAGGCGCTTAGAGTGTTTAAGAGTTTGGAAACTGTATGGCTTTTGGTATCTGAGAAACTGAGTTAATAAACAAGAAATCCGTGGATTCACATGTCTCGCCTAATGGGGGCTGGACGTAAAAATAAAAACGTCAATAGTGTTAAATGAAAGTTTGTAAACATTTTAGTAACTAACAAGAGGTCAATGACCTTGAAGCTCTACTGATTGATTTTGATTTCAGGAAGTAGTCGCTACAGACTTGTTTTTTGAAAATCTATTTTTAACCGTGGCGGCCATCTTGAATTTCCGGCCGACCTAAAATTTTGCTAAGATCAATAAGACATTAAGAGCAACATTCCTGTGAAGTTTCATGAAAATCCGTCAGGTAGTTTCAAAGAAGTAGTCGCTACAAGTTTTCATTATATAACTCTATGTAAACAAAGCAGCCATGTTTAAGGTCAAAACAAAACGATTTTCGACAAGGACCAACATCATGTCATACTGATCATTTTAGAAAAAGTCCCATATCAATATCTCTTATTGTTTTGAAGAAGTAGTCGCTACAAACTTATTTATTTTAAATCTATTTTTAGCTGTGGCGGCCATCTTGAATTTCCGGCCGACCTGAAATTTTTCTAGGATCAACTAGACATCAAGAGCAACATTCCTGTGAAGTTTCATGAACATCCGTCAAGTAGTTTCAGAGAAGTAGTCGCTACAAGTTTTTACTATATAACTCTATGTAACCAATGATGGCCACTGGCAGCCATGTTTAACGTCGAATCAAAATAATTTTCCACAAGGATCTACATCATGTCATGCTGATCATTTTAGAAAAAGTCCCATATCAATATCACTTATAGTTTTCAAGTAGTAGTCGCTACAAACTTATTTTTTAAAAATCTATTTTTAGCTGTGACGGCCATCTTGAATTTCCGGCCGACCTAAAATTTTGATAGGATCAATTAGACATCAAGAGCAACATTCCTGTAAAGTTTCATGACAATCCGCCAAGTAGTTTCAGAGGAGTAGTCGCTACAAGTTTTTACTATATAACTCTATGTAAACAAAGATGGCCGCTGGCAGCCATGTTTAACGTTGAATCAAAACAATTTTTTACGAGGATCAACATCATGTTATGCTGATCATTTTAGAAAATGTCCCATATCAATATCACTTATAGTTTTCAAGAAGTAGTCGCTACAAACTTATTTTTTAAAAATCTATTTTTAGCTGTGACGGCCATCTTGAATTTCCCGCCGACCTGAAATTTTTCTAGGATCAATTAGACATCAAGAGCAACATTCCTGTAAAGTTTCATGACAATCCGCCAAGTAGTTTCAGAGAAGTAGTCGCTACAAGTTTTTACAATATAACTCTATGTAAACAAAGATGGCCGCTGGCAGCCATGTTTAACGTTGAATCAAAACGATTTTTGACTAGGATCAACATCATGTCATGCTGATCATTTTAGAAAAAGTCCCATATCAATATCACTTATAGTTTTCAAGAAGAAGTTGCTACAAACTTGTATTTTAAAACTCTATTTTTAGCTTTGGCGGCCATCTTGGATTTCACATCAACATGAGTTTTTGCTAGGATCAACTAGACTTTATGGGCAACATTTCTGTAAAGTTTCATGAATATCCATCCAGTAGTTTTAGCTGTGAAGTCGCTACAAATAAAAGTTTACGGACAGACGGACAGACGGACGGACAGACAGACGGACAGACGGACGCCGCACCACGGCATAAGCTCTGCTGATCTCTGATCAGTAGAGCTAAAAACCACGGAGTTTGCCGTTTGCTTTTGCTGAGATGACATCTAAGTGCATTTGTTTATAAACAAAATGCCATTCTATTAAAAACAAAATGCCATTCTATTAAAAACAAGAGGCCCAAGAGGGCCTGTGGATGCTCTACTGGCTAAAACGGCTCTTATATCAAGGGTTGTCGACATAAAATTCAGATCAGTATTTTTTTAAAACATTGCAAAAACAACAGGGATAGGATGGCCTTAGATCGCTCACCTGGTATTAACATTCTAAACAAATATGGTAAAGATCAGATATAAAAAATGAAGTAACTACAGATTTAACAAAGGAAAATACAATATAGCATTTTTCAACAAATCGCGGGCCATAACCTGTCGTTACTAACAAGATCTAGCTTGTTTTCAAACTTGTTCAAGATTTCATTGATATACCGTGTTTTGCACAACTAGACATTATACCGAGGCTTGTTGCCAAATTTTGTTGAAATCCAACATGCCGTTTAGGAGTAGTGCCGACAAGAAATTTAAAGTAAAAATGTCAAAGTGCCATAACTCCGTCATTAATCAGAGAACTGGAACAAAAGCGCGATATGAACAACTAGACATCTTACCGATTTTTCCTGCCAAGTTTCGTCGAAATCCAACAAGGCGTTTAGAAGTAGCACCGACAAGAAATTTAAAAGTAAAAATGTCCCCTAACTCCATCAAAAAATCAATGAACCGGAAAAAACCGCAATAGGCACAACTAGAAATCATAGCAATGCTTCCTGCTAACATGGCGTTAACACCAAACAAAAATGAAAAAGTATAAATTCAAAAAAATAATGAAATGAAAAAATAATAAAAATAATTCAAAAATAAATAATAATAAAAAGAAATTAAAAAAAAAAATCAAATTAAAAAAAAAGAAGACATAAAACACACAATATACCGGTATATATTAAACAAAAATTTAAACACAAACAAGAAATATCACTGTAAGTGATCAATACCTCCGAAGTGTCCTATGACCTCTAAGTATGACCTTGACCTTGGAGCCATGGACCTGGATTTTGTGCAAGACACGTCGTTCGGTTGTGGTGAGCTCTTGTGCAAAGTTATTTGAAAATCCGTCCAGGCATGCAAAAGTTATTGACCGGACACTATTTGACCTTTCACCTCTAAATGTGACCTTGACCTTGCGGCCACAGACCTGGATTTTGTGCGCAACACATCGGCTTGTTGTGGTGAGCACTTGTGCCAAGTTATTTGAAAATCCGTCCATGAATGCCAGAGTTATTGACCGGACACAATTTGACTTTTGACCTCCAAGTGTGACCTTGACCTTGAAGACCTGGGTTTTACGTGCGACACATCGTCTTGTTATGGTGATGACTTGTGCCAAGTTATTTTAAAATCCCTGCAGGGGTTGTGACGTTACGGTCCGGACACGAAATTGCGTACTTGTTTTTGACCTTCAAGTGTGACCTTGACCTTTGAGGTACGGACCTGGGTTTTGCGCGCGACACATCGTCTTGTTATGGTGATCACTTGTGCCAAGTTAATCTAAAATCCATGCAGGGGTTTTGAAGGTACAGTCCTTCTGTGGAATGACGAACAGACAGAATCTGGACAGACAGAAAGACGGACGGTGCGATTACTATAAAAAATTTAGGGGGCATAAAAATATACTACTAATAAAAAAAACGCATCTGGTAAAGTTTGGTAAAGATCAGATGAAATATGAAACCCCTATCGTATTGAGGCAAAATTTAGCATTTTTAACTAAATCAAGGGCCATAACTCCGCTTTAACTGATCCGATCTGGCTGGTTTTCGAACTTGTGCGACCTTTTATTGATATTAACAATCTGTTAAAGTTTGGTAAAGTTCGGATGAAAAATGAAGGACCTTGGCCTGTAGAGCTAAAAATCATCAACTCCAAAAAATAGGTCAAGGTCATAGATGAAATCCGTGCATCCAAAAAGATGCACTATCCAGGACACAACTATGTCAAAATAGGATATGTTTTCTTCCAAAGATTAAGCTATAAATTAGGTTTAAAACATCTAGTGCATAATTATAGTTCATGAGAAAGTGATGTAAATGTAACAATTAAAGTTATCTGCCCTTTGCTAGGATGGTGAAGGTCACATCTACATTTGCTTTGTCACGTTGCAATGTACCACTCAAGATACAACTATAAGCAAAGTTTGAAAGGTATTAGTGCATACAGTTTGTGAAAAAGTGACCTAAACGCAAAAGTTGAACCTAAACATTATAAGCCTTTGCTTAGAGGGTCAAGGTCACTTCCACATTTGCTTTGTCATGTTGCGATGTACCACTCAAGATACAACTATAAGCAAAGTTTTAAAGGTCTAGTGCATACAGTTTGTGAAAAAGTGACCTAATCGCAAAAGTTGAACCTAAAAATTATTAAGTTATCTGCCCTTTGCTTGGAGGGTCAAGGTCACTTCCACATTTGCTTTGTTACGTTGCGATGTACCACCCAAGATACAACTAAAAGTAAAAGTTGAAAGGTCTAGTGCATACAGTTTGTGAAAAAGTGACCTAAACGCAAAAGTTGAACCTAATAATTATTGTTATCTGCCCTTTGCTTGGAGGGTCAAGGTCACTTCCACATTTACTTTTTCACGTTGCCATATACCACCCAGGATACAACTATAAGCAAAGTTTGAAAGGTCTAGTGCATACAGTTTGTGAGAAAATGACCTAAAGGCAAAACTTGAATGTTGACGCCGCCGCCGCGCCACCGCCGCCGCGCCACCGCCGCCGGAAAAGCAACACCTATGTCTCTTTTTTTTCTTCGAAAAGGCGAGACAAAAAAAAGAGGCCCAAGAGGGCCTGTGGACGCTCTACTGGCTAACATCGCTCTTATAACATCAATGAAGCGAGAGACTGCCATTTATGTTTTTTTGAAAGTTTTGGGCAAAATACAGCTTATCAACTAAATCAATGGCCATAACTAAAGAATCTGGTAAAGTTTGGTAAAGATCAGATGAAAAATGAAGGCCCTACCATATTAACGAGGGAAAATATAGCATTTTTAACTAAATCAAGAGCCATAAATTCTCTGTTACTGGTCCGACTGGTCCAACATAGAGCTAAAAAAAAAAAAGAGGTCAATGACCTTGAAGCTCTACTGATAGATTTTTGATAGCTAGGTCAACATTCCTGTGAAGTTTCATGAAAATCCATCAAGTAGTTTCACAGGAGTAGTCGCTACAAGTTTTCATTATATAACTCTGAGTAAACAAAGATGGCCGCTGGCGGCCATGTTTAATGTTAAATCGAAATAATTTTTGACAAGGATCAACATCATATCATACTGATCATTTTAGAAAAAGTCCCATATCAATATCACTTATAGTTTTCAAGAAGTAGTCGCACCAAACTTGTTTTTTGAAAATCTACTTTTAGCCGTGGCGGCCATCTTGAATTTCCGGCAGACCTGAAGTTTTGTTAGGATCAATAAGACATCAAGAGCAACATTAGTGTGAAGTTTCATGAAAATCCATCAAGTAGTTTCAGAGGAGTAGTCGCTACAAGTTTTCATTATATAACTCTATGTAAACAAAGATGGCCGCTGGCAGCCATGTTTAACGTTGAATCAAAATAATTTTCGACAAGGATCAACATCATGTCATACTGATCATTTTAGGAAAAGATGCATATCAATAATAGTTTTCAAAAAGTAGTTTCAGAGGAGTATTCGCTACAAGTTTTTACTATATAACTCTATGTAAACAAAAATGGCCACTGGCAGCCATGTTTAACGTCAAATCAAAATAATGTTCGACTAGGATCAACATCATGTCATGCTGATCATTTTAGAAAAAGTCCCATATAAATATCACTTATAGTTTTCAAGAAGTAGGCGCTACAAATTAATCTTTTAAAAATCTATTTTTAGCTGTGGCGGACATCTTGAATTTCGGGCCGACCTGAAATTTTGCGAGGATCAATAAGACATCAAGAGCAACATTCCTGTAAAGTTTCATGAAAATCCGTAAGTAGTTTCAGAGGAGTAGTCGCTACAAGTTTTTACTATATAACTCTATGTAAACAAAGATGGCCACTGGCAGCCATGTTTAACGTCGCATCAAAACGATTTTTGATAAGGACCAACATCATGTCATGCTGATCATTTTAAAAAAAGTCCCATATCAATATCACTTATAGTTTTCAAGAAGAAGTCGCTACAAACTTGTATTTTAAAACTCTATTTTTAGCTTTTGCGGCCATCTTGGATTTCACATCAACATGAATTTTTGCTAGGATCAACTAGACTTTATGGGCAACATTTCTGTAAAGTTCCATGAATATCCATCCGGTAGTTTCAGAGGAGTTGTCGCTACAAATAAAAGTTTACGGATAGACGGCCAGACGGACGGACGACGGACACCGCAACACGGCCTAAGCTCTGCTGATCTCTGATCAGTAGAGCTAACAAAATCAAGGGCCACAACTCCTAGTGTTACTGCCCAATTCAGCTGATTTTCGAACTTTTCCAAGCTATAATTAGTATTAACAATCTGTGCAAGTTTGGTAACGATCAAATAATAAATGAAGGTGCTAGAGCGTTCACAAGGCAGAAAATAGAAATTTCAGAAAAAAACAAGGGCCATAACTCCGGTGTTACTGATCCGATTTGGCTGGTTTTCGAACTTGTCCGAGCTTTCATTGATCTTAACAATATGTGCAAGATCAAATAATAAATGAAGGTGGTAGAGTGTTCACAAGGCAGAAAATGGCATTTTTCAGAAAAACAAGAGCCATAACTCTAGTGTTACTGACCCAATTCAGCTGATTTTCGAACTTTTCCAAGCTATAATTAGTATTAACAATCTGTGCAAGTTTGGTAACGATCAAATAATAAATGAAGGTGCTAGAGCGTTCACAAGGCAGAAAATAGCAATTTCAGAAAAAAACAAGGGCCATAACTCCGGTGTTACCGATCCGATTTGGCTGGTTTTCGAACTTGTCCGAGCTTTCATTAATATTAACAATATGTGCAAGATCAAATAATAAATGAAGGTGGTAGAGTGTTCACAAGGCAGAAAATGGCATTTTTCAGAAAAACAAGGGCCATAACTCTAGTGTTACTGACCCAATTCAGCTGATTTTCGAACATGTCCAAGCTATAATTAGTATTAACAATTTGTGCAAGTTTGGTAACCATCAAATAATAAATGAAGGTGTTAGAGTGTTCACAAGGCTTAATATGGCATTTTTCAGCAAAACAAACGCCATAACTCCGGTGAAATTATTCCGATCTGGCTGGTTTTCGAACTTGTCCGAGCTTTCATTGATATTAACAACCTGTTAAAGTTTAGTAAAGATGGGACGAAAAATGAAGGCCCTAGAGTGGTAACAAGACAAAAGTTAACGACAGACGGACGGACGACGGACAACGGACAACTCGCCATCCCATAAGCTCTGCTGGCCCTTGGCCAGTAGAGCTAAAAATAAAAAAAATATATATATATACGAGGGGTGTTCGAAAAGTATCAGGAAAGGTGTCATAACTTTTTTAATAATGTGGTTATTTGCACAAAATTTTGACCACACGTACCTTGATATGTTTTGTACATTAACTAAAAGAGGAAAATAAAGCCCGTTGCACTGATGCAAAATTCACAGTCACTATGGCAACGTCGGGTTCCGATGAGCGGGCCACCCTACGCATATAGGGAAAATGGCGTCAACAATATCTGTCTGAAACATCTAAAAGTCACATTTTTTCAAAATACTCTCCGTTGTACGAAACACACTTCTCCCATCAACGAACCCACTTGTCAAAGCACGACTTTAACTCTTCCTGTGGAATTTTCCTGATGGTTTCCCGGACAACAGTGGGCAAGTCATCAACGTCATCAAATCTGCTGCCGCACAGCTCCGACTTCAAAGCTGGAAATAGCCAGAAATCGCAAGGTGCTAGGTCAGGGGAATATGCAGGATGCTTCACGGTGTTGATTCCCAACTCCTGTAGTGTTGCTTTGGTAACCACAGAAGAGTGCGACGGCGCGTTGTCATGGTGTAATTGGAATTTACCATCAAGCTGCGGTCGTTTCTTCTTCACCGCTCGTACCAGATCCTGAAATCGTGATAATTTTATCATACCAAATGTTTTTATAAGGGCATCAAACTATTATGAGTACAAACTTAACATATTGTCATATATGTAAACATTCACATACATAAACTTACCTTTGAATAATAGCTGGCCGTGACAGTCCTTCCCGACGGTACCGCATGACACAGAACCACGCCTATTGAATCGAAGAAGATGATGAACATTAGCTTCTTCGTGGAGCGGTTCACCATGGCCTTCACTGGTGACGGTGAATTAGGATGTTTCCACATGCATGAATCTTGTTTATTTTCCGGGTCATATACACAAATCCATGTTTCATCGGCAGTGATTACTGAGTTCATGAAACGGTTGCCATGGTTTCGACACTGTTTAAGAAATGACTTAGCATCTACTACCCTCTGCTGTTTCTGTTCAAATGTTAGAATTCGAGGTATCCAGCGAGCGCATACCTTAGACATGCCAAGCTCCTTAGTAGCTATTGAATGAACTGTTGATGTGCTAAGTCCAACCTTTAAACCCAAGTCCCGTATCGTAAGACTTCGATCAATGCACAACAACTCCCGAACTTCATCTGCTTTTCCTGACGCCGTGCATGGACGTCCTGATCTTGGGTGGTCGGCAACTTCGAGCGAAGGCGTTGAACCACTCATAAATTCTGGATTTCGACATTGAACTTTTGCCGTAAGTGTCCATGATCATGGAGACAGTCTCTTACCCATTAACACACAAAATTTTATCGAATAACGCTGTTCTAGTGCCATATCTACGGCGTCCGCATAACAAACGCTTTCTGCTTCCGTTGTTTACGTAAATGACGTCATATTTTAGCCAATAACGTCACGTGATTCTTGGCGAAGTGTCGCGGAAGCGGCACGTATATTTTGGCAGTGTTTGACGTTGGGAATATACCTGTATGAGCTCTTTAAAGACACGTAAATGTCAAGACTTTTTTCAAGATTTGTCAAATTTGCCCCGCTCAATGCAACCTGACGTTACCATAGTTACTGTGTATTGTGCAGTTTAGCTATCACTTTATTTCTCTATTTTACATTCGATACAGTACATATCAAGGTAGAGCTGGCTAAAATTTTGACTTCAAAACCATATAATTAAAAAAGTTATGACACCTTTCCTGATACATTTTTCGAACACTCCTCGTATCTATTAAAACAAAAAAAATGGCAAAACATCTGGTAAAGATCCGATGAAAAATGAAAGCCCTATCGTATTAACGAGGCAAAATATAGCATTTTTAACTAAATCAAGGGCTCCGCTGTTATTGGTCCGATCTGACTGGTTTTCGAACTTGTGCGAGCTTTCATTGATATTAACAATCTGGTAAAGTTTGGTAAAGATCGGATGAAAAATAAATGCCTTTAGTAGATCTAAAAATCGACATCTCCAAAAAGTAGGTCAAGGTCATAGACGAAATACAGGCATCCAAAAAAAAGATGCACTACCGAAGACACAACTATGTCAAAATAGAATATGTTTTCTTCCAACTCAGGATACATCTATAAGCAAAGTTTTAAAGGTCTAGTGCATACAGTTTGTGAAAAAGTGAACTAAATGCAAAAGTTAAAGAACCTAAAAATTATTAAGTTATCTGCCCTTTGCTTGGAGGGTCAAGGTCACTTCCACATTTGCTTTGTCACGTTGTCATTTACCACCCAAGATACAACTATAAGCAAAGTTTGAAAGGTCTAGTGCATAGTTTGTGAAAAAGTGACCTAAACGCAAAAGTTGAACCTAAAAATTAGTAAGTTATCTGCCCTTTGCTGGGAGGTCAAGGTCACTTCCACATCTGCTTTGTACCACCCTAGATACAACTATAAACAAAGTTTGAAAGGTCTTAGTGCATACAGTTTACGTGAAATTGACCTAAACGCAAAAGTTGAATGCTGCCAGAAAAGCAACACCTTTGTCTCCTTTTTTCTTCGAAAAGTCTCGACAAAAATGAAGTAGTGTAGCAATTATGTTAGGACCAGTCCAAGCTATAAGCTAGAAGTGACGTATTTGTACCTGGACTTGCCATTATGAATCCAGAACTCCTAGAATGCAGACGTCTTGCCTACACCAGTGGAAAACCTCCAACTGAATGGGCGCTGACTTCTGAATCTGTGAGTTACCATTACATTATAATCACTGTATCATATATATTATCTCGGGCATGATTGCTTTATTGGCATTGTTGGCGCTTACCTAGAGGCATATTTTTGGGGAAATCCTACTTGTGAGTCACATTGACAACAAATTTATGCTCGATGCTGAATTTGGGTCTGTTGCCGACAAATTCGGTAGACAACAGAGTTTATGTATTTAAGTATTAATGTTTTATGCCATTCTACCACTACTCCGGCTGACAAAAGTTTCTGGGTATTGTTTAATCACTCATAGGATACGTGGTCTGCCTTTTAATTTAGTCTATGATATGCAGGCTTCATAACCGCTGCTCCCAACTAAATTCCTTTTTGTTTATTTCGCTCTTCGGGGCATACAATTGTATTACACGCCACTGGATATAGGGGATGAAATAAAGATACAAATATTGCTATATCCACCGCCATACGCTTGTCATCTTTGGGATGGTTAAAATTTTGTACTGTTGATTTTTATGAATATGGAGTTCTGTTTAAATCCGGGGCTAGAGGGCATATTTCACTACAGCATCATCAATCAAACCGAGACTGCAATATTTCATATGTGTCGTGCTCGTCCGTTTCCAAAGGTCCATTATCATACTCTTTTTTTATGACATTTTATGTCCGTTTTCACTCTAAATGAAAGAAATTGTCGATTTATTCTCTTTTATTGTGTTGCGGTAAACACAATTTGGCGGGAAGGCAGCCATACCATATGCGGCTTGCTGAACGTGGAAGCATGCGCAGTGATAGGTATTTGTGACCACGAGGCAGTGCAAATTGAAAATATCCGTTTTGCAAACCGGAACATCAGAATTGAAACAAAAACCTTGATTAGTCAAGGGAAAAACATATAATTGATGCATAGAGATCTTTAGAGTTCTAAATTATTATATAATAAAGAAATATTCAAGTTCTAAAATAAAATTATCAATATTAATTTTTTATGTTAAGAAAATACTTTAGAAAAAATAAATACTTTTACGGAGCACTTCACACTTGCATTGTTTTTAAAGGGATATTTTCACTTCAAACAAGAGGCCCAAGAGGGCCTGTGGACGCTCTACTGGCTAACATGCTCTTATAACATCAATGAAGCCAGTGACTGCCATTTACGTTTTTTTGGAAGTTTCTGGCAAAAAACAGCTTTTGAACTAAATCAAGGGCCATAACTAAAGAATCTGTTAAAGTTCGGTAAAGATCAGATGAAAATGAAGGCCCTACCGTATTAACGAGGCAAAATATAGCATTTTTAACTAAATCAAGAGCCATAACTCCTCTGTTACTGGTCCGACTGGTCCAACATAGAGCTAAAAAAATAAATATTAATTAAAAAAAATTAAAATAAAAAAAATAAAATTAAAAATTAAAAAAAAAGATTAAAAAAAAAAGAAAAATTAAAATCATAAAATTTAAAAAAATAAAAATAAAAAAAAAATATATTAATTTAAAAAAATAATTAAAAAAATAAAAGTTTGGTAATGATCGGTTGAAAAATGAAAGCCCTCTCGTCTTAACGAGGCAAAACATAGCGTTTTGAACTAAATCAAGCGCCATAACTAAGCTGTTACTGGTCCGATATGTTTGGTTTAAGAACTTGTCCGAGCTTTCATTGATATTAACAATCTGATAAAGTTTGGTAAAGATCGGATGAACAATGAAGCCCCTATCGTCTTAACTAGGCAAAATATAGCATTTTTAATTAAATCAAGGGCCACAACTCCGCTGTTACTGGTCCGATATGGCTAGTTTTCGAACTTGCTCGAGCTTTCATTGATATTAACAATCTGATAAAGTTTGGTAAAGATCAGATGAACAATGAAGCCCCTATTGTCTTAACTAGGCAAAATATAGCATTTTTAATTAAATCAAGGGCCACAACTCCGCTGTTACTGGTTCGATATGGTTGGTTTTCAAACTTGTTCGAGCTTTCAATGACCTTTACAATCTGATAAAGTTTGATAAAGATCGGATGAACAATGAAGCCCCTATCGTCTTAACGAGGCAAAATATAGCATTTTTAACTAAATCAAGGGACATAACTCCGCTCTTACTATTTCGATATGGATGGTTTTCGAACTTGTCCGAGCTTTCATTGATATTAACAATCTGATAAAGTTTGGTAAAGATCGGATAAACAATGAAGCCCCTAGCGTCTTAACGAGGCAAAATATAGCATTTTTAACTAAATCAAGGACCATAACTCTGGTGTAACTGGTCCGATCTGGCTGATTTTCGAATTTGTACGAGTCTCATTGATATTAACAATGTGGTAAAGTTTGGTAAAGATAGGTTGAAAAATTAAGGCCCTATCGTCTTAACGAGGCAAAATATATCAATACAGCATTTTTAACTAAATCAAGGGCCATAACTCCGCTGTTACTTGGCCGATCTGGCTGGTTATCGAACTCATCCGAGCTTTCATTGATATTAACAACCTGTTAAAGTTTGGTAAATATTGGATGAAAAATGAAGGCCCTATCATCTTAACGAGACAAAAGTTAACAACGGACGGATGGACGGACGACGGACAACTCGGCATCCCATAAGCTCTGCTGGCCTTTGGCCAGTAGAGCTAAAAACACTTTTACAAATTAAAATTAATTTTTTAAATGGATACTTACTGGCTCACACTCAACGAAAGAAATTGTCGGTTTCTTATCTTTGATTGTGTTGCGTTAATTTTTTTTTTAAAGGGATATGCTTTAATACTTACAAATTAAAAAAAAAGGTTTTTAAAGGGACACTTATTCGCTCATACTATACAAAAAATTTGTTTCTTTCTTATCTTTGATTGTATTGTGGTAAGTAATTGGGTTTTTTAAAGGGATATATTCACTTCAAAAAAACTTTTACAATTTTTTTTTTTTTTTAAAGGGACACTTACTCGCTCACACTAAACGAAAGAAATTGTCGGTTTCTTATCCTTGATTGTGTTGCGGTGGGTAATAATTTTTTTGGAGGGAGATTTTACACTTGAGAATTATTTTTTTTTAAAGGGACACTTCCTATATATTTTTTTAATATTTTTTTTAAATGTTTTAGATAACTCAAACTAATATACTTTTTCCGCTATTTTCCCAGAATTATTACATTGACAGCGATAGAAGTCTCTGACTGGTTCTAGTGACAGTGTAGGACCATGAAGAGTACATTAGAACAAAACAAACCTAGTGTCACACCACAGGATGGTGGCATAACGGATCAAGACAAATGTCCTAGTGTGGCAACACAGGATCAACGACGAACATCCTAGTGTGGCAGCACAGGATAATTCATCGATGAGGTTTGGTTTTCAGTTAAATCGAGACTATCCATTATCAATTTTGTAATATTCTCACTGGTCCGAACTTGCTGGTTTTCGAACTTGTCTGAGCTTTCATTGATTTAACAATCTGGTCAAGTTTGGTAAAGATCAGATAAAAAATGAAGGACCTATCGTATTAACGAGGCAAAATATAGCATTTTTAACGAAATCAAGGGCCACAACTCCGCTGTTACTCGATCGATCTGACTGGTTTTCAAACTTGTCCGACCTTCATTGATATTAACAATCTGAATAAGGTTTCGTAAAGATCGCATGAAAAATGAAGGCCATATCGTCTTAACGAGGCAAAATATAGCATTTTTAACTAAATCAAGGGCCACAACTCCGCTGTTACTGGTTTGATCTGGCTGGTTTTCAAACTGGTACAAACTTTCATTGATATTAACAATTTAATCAAGTTTGGTAAAGATCTGATGAAAATTGAAGGCCCTATCGTCTTAACGAGGCAAAATATTGGATTTTTAATTAAATCAAGGGCCATTACTTGTCCGAGCTTTCATAGACATTAACAATCTGGGAAAGTTTGGTAAAGATCGGATGAAAAATGAAGGCCCTATCGTCTTAACGAGGCAAAATATAGCATTTTCAACTCAATCAAGGGCCATGACTCCGCTGTTGCTGGTTCAATCTGGCTCGTTTGCGAACTTGTCCAAGCTTTCATTGATACTATCGACGACG
This sequence comes from Cyrtodaria siliqua, assembly GCA_037043455.1. Lineage (NCBI taxonomy): Eukaryota > Metazoa > Mollusca > Bivalvia > Adapedonta > Hiatellidae > Cyrtodaria > Cyrtodaria siliqua. The sequence goes on from JAWPHD010002705.1 coordinate 31,527, forward strand.
ATGACGGACAGATGAAGAGTGATCCCAATAGCTTACTCACAGCCTGTGAGCCTTCGGCTCAGGTGAGCTAAAAATAAGCACTGTCCATCGGTACAGACACTCAACTTCCTATTAAATGGCAAACTAAGTTGAAAGGCACAATTCTGCAGAATTCCGGCACTTTTTTCTAATCTCTTATATTGCAGTGAATGCGCGTATGATTCGTCACATAATTCTTAAAGGGGATTCTAAGATACTACGCCTTGCACATCCCCATTTTGTGATGAGCAAAGTCTGTAGCGACATCACTGACATTTCCGCACCCACTGACCTCGATCGACGGTTCATCTCGTGAGACGCTGCTGTAAATTAATTTTGACAGGGCTGGGGAAAAATATGTGTAACTACCTACACGCTGTGTATGAAATGTACATAGGACTCGACTTGCTAGTATTGTTTGTGTACATAATGACCTCGCCATTTTTGTGTGGCTTTTGTGGCTTTTTATGTACACAGCCAGATGAATTGTCAAGCTGGTAAGGTCAGAGAAGGCTCGGATTAATAAAACACGTGACCGAAAGTGGTGGTACATTTCCCCGGGGTACTTTAATCAGGACCCGTTTATAGTACACGTCTACCTACAGTGCCTGCCTAAATTAATGTTGCAAAATCTCATAGTTCCTAAGATCTTAATATGTGTATTTTCATCATCCAGAAAGCTTATTACAGAAAATCGTAACAGTTGCGACATTTTTCCACTGAGAAAAAAGTCATCCCATTTATGGTATTCAATATCTATCAAGGCACATTGCTCCAACTCACCTTAAAGTTCCAGTGACACCCTTTAAAATGCATATTGTTATATACTTTTATATTTAAATCAACAAAGTGAATTGAATGGTAGAAAAACTAAACTAACAAGAAGTCAATGACCTTGAAGCTCTACTGATTGATTTTGATTTCAGGAAGTAGTCGCTACAAACTTGTTTTTTGAAAAAATATTTTTAGCCGTGGCGGCCATCTTGAATTTTTGCTAGGATCATTAGACATCAAGAGCAACATTCCTGTGAAGTTTCAAGAAATTCCGTCAAGTAGTTTCAGAGGAGTAGTCGCTACAAGTTTTCATAATAAAACTCTATGTAAACAAAGATGGCCGCTGACTGCCATGTTTGACATCGAATCAAAACGATTTTTGACAAGGACCAACATCATGTCATGCTGATCATTTTAGAAAAAGTCCCATATCAATATCACTTATAGTTTTCAAGAAGTAGTCGCTACAAACTTGTATTTTGAAAATCTATTTTTAGCCATGGCGGCCATCTTGAATTTCCGTCCGACCTGAAATTTTGCTAGGATCAATTAGACACCAAGAGCAACATTCCTGTAAAGTTTCATGAAAATCCACCAAGTAGTTTCAGAGGAGTAGTCGCTACAAGTTTTTACTATATAATTCTATGTAAACAAAGATGGCCGCTGGCAGCCATGTTTAACGTCGAATCAAAACGATTTTTGACAAGGACCAACAACATGTCATGCTGATCATTTTAGAAAAAGTCCCATATCAATATCACTTATAGTTTTCAAGAAGTAGTCGCTACAAACTTGTATTTTGAAAATTTATTTTTAGCCCTGGCGGCCATCTTGAATTTCCGGCCGATCTAAAATTTTGCTAGGATCAATAAGACATCAAGAGCAACATTCCTGTGAAGTTTCATGAAAATCCGTCAAGTAGTTTCAGAGGAGTAGTCGCTACAAGTTTTTACTATATAACTCTATGTAAACAAAGATGGCCACTGGCAGCCATGTTTAACGCCGAATCAAAACGATTTTCGACAAGGACCAACATCATGTAATGCTGATCATTTTAGAAAAAGTCCCATATCAATATCACTTAAAGTTTTCAAGAAGTAGTCGCTACAAACTTGTATTTTAACAAGAGGCCCAAGAGGGCCTGTGGACGCTCTACTGGCTAATATGGCTCTTATGACATCAATGAAGCGAGTGACTATCGTCTTAAAGAGGCAAAATATAGCATTTTTAACTATATCAAGAGCCATAACTCCAACATTACTGGTCCAATCTGGCTGGTTTTCCAAGTTGCAAAGTAGAGATAATAAAAAAATTAAAAATAAAAAAAAAAAAAAATTAAAAAAAAAATTTAAAAAAATTTTAAAAAAAAATTTAAAAAAAAAAATTAAAAAGAAAAAAAAAAACAAATTTAAATAAAAAAAAAAAATAAAAAAAAATTTAAAAAATTTAAAAAAAAAAATTTAAAAAGAAAGATATAAAAAAAGAAAAGAAATGAAAACAAGAAAAAAATAAAAAAAATAAAGAAATTAAAACATTTAAAACAAGCATTGATGTAAAACTGTGACCCCCGGGGCGGGGCCAGATGTGACCACAGGGTCACCATTTGAACAAAATTGGTTAAGGACCATAAGCTTATAGCAACAGCAAAATATTAAACCTCTGGCTCTTGCAGTTTCAGAGAAAAAGATTTTTTAAGTTTTTCCCTATACATGTCTATGTAAAACATGTGACCCTTGGGGCGGGACCAAATGTGACCCCAGGGTCACCATTTGAACAAACTTGGTAAAGGACCATAAGCTTATAATAATTGTAAAATATCAAACCTCTGGCTCTTGTAGTTTCCGAGAAGAAGATTTTTAAAAAAAAAATCCTATATAAGTCTATGTAAAACTGTGACCCTCGGGGCGGGGACAAATTTGACCCCAGGGTCACCATTTGAACAAACTTAGTAGAGGACCATAAGCTGATGCTACATGTAATACATGAGAGCTCTGTGCCTTGTGGTTTCAGAGAAGATTTTTTAAACTTTTTTCCTATATGTCTATATGAAAAATATGCAAAACCTCAATATACAAACTTTGGACCCCCGAGGCACGGCCATTTTTGACCCCGGGGACTTTATTTGAACAAACTTGATAGTCTAGGCGTTGGTGATCATTTTAAAAGAAAAACTGTTGAAATCTGTCAAGCAGTTCTGGAGAAGAAGATTTTTTAAGGTTTTTTTAAGGTTTCGACCATATATGGTAATGGCAGCCATCTTGGATGTAGCGCTGACCTAATTTTAACAAATCTAAAAAGCATTCATCTAAGGATCATCCATTTGAAGTTTGGTCAAAATTGGCCAAGCGGTTTCTGACGAGAAGTCGTTTGAAGAATTCCCTATACATGTCTATGTAAAACATGTGACCCTTGGGGCGGGGCCAAATGTGACCCTAAGGTCACCATTTGAACAAACTTGGTAAAGGACCATAAGCTTATAGTAAATGCAAAATATCAAACCTCTGGCTGTTGTAGTTTCTGAGAAGAAGATTTTTTAAAAAAAAATCCTATATAAGTCTATGTAAAACTATGACCCCCGGGGCGGGGACAAATTTGACCCCAGGGTCACCATTTGAATAAACTTAGTAGAGGACCATAAGCTGATGCTACATGTAATACATGAGAGCTCTGTGCCTTGTGGTTTCAGAGAAGAAGATTTTTTAAAGTTGTTTCCTACATGTCTATATGAAAAACATGCAAAACCTCAATATACAAATTTTTTAAGGTTTCGACCATATATGGTAATGGCAGCCATCTTGGATGTAGTGCTGACCTAATTTTAACAAATCTAAAAAGCATTCATCTAAGGATCATCCATGTGAAGTTTGGTCAAAATTAGCCAAGCGGTTTCTGAGGAGAAGTCGTTTAAAGAAAAGTTAACGCACGACGGACGACGGAAGACGGACCACACATTATCCCATAAGCTCTGCTGGCCCTTGGCCAGTAGAGCTAAAAATCTATTTTTAGCTTTGGCGGCCATCTTTGATTTCACATCAACATGAATTTTTGCTAGGATCAACTAGACTTCATGGGCAACATTTCTGTAAAGTTTCATGAATATCCATCCAGTAGTTTCAAAGAAGTAGTCGCTACAAATAAATGTTTATGGACAGACGGACGCCGCACCACGGCATAAGCTCTGCTGATCAGTCGAGCTAAAAATGAACTTTGAAAAAGAAATACTTGTAAAAACAACAGGTATATTTCCCTTCAAGATGGAGTTACCTCCCCTTAATGTTAATTTTTCCCTATAGATGGCGCTCTCTGCTGATGACGTATATTTTGCCATGCGGAAATTTCTCTGTTGAGGTACAGATATGATTTATCATAGACTAACTATTCTGACACAAATAACATGGAGCAAGAATTTACTGGACAATGTGATCGAGAATGAGTTTGTTGTACAGCCGTACATGTATGAGCAACGGCTTGTTGCAAATCAGCCAGCTTATCAGTCTGAATCTAAAAGTGATGACCGACTTCGACGCTTTGCCTGATTGCAGAGCGAAGCGGACATACCGACTGGTAATTATATTTTGTAATCGCGCATGGTAATTACCGCATTGTTTGCTAATCCCTTTAAGTATGACAGGGACGTGATTAAGTCGAATTACGCTGTCTGTTCTGCAAAATGAAACCGTCCGATGACTGTCTTACCTCACCCACCCACCAACATGACGATGCATCGCACATTTCGTTCTTGTTCATTGCCGGCATATTGTCAAGGTTTATTTGTTTTTCTATACAGTAGCATTAGTTTAAATAACTGGTAGGCCTAACATGTATGAAAAAGAGTCGAATCGCAATCTCTAGATTTTATGTCTGCTGTGACAATCGATTGTTCCCCACTCTCTAGTCACGACGCATCGCCCCTTTTTGTTATTGTTTATTGCCAAAGTATGTCACTGTGTTGTGTTGATTTTTTGGCATATAGTACCGTCATGTTTTTAGATAAAGTGACCTAGTATGACTAAATGAGTACCTCCCAGCTCCATAATCTTTGGGATAACATTGGCCTTCTGGCGGCTGGCGTTTAGAAATCTCCCTTTTGTCCATATGGACGGATGACACTCGCAATGTCGCACGCTGTCCACCCAATACTTTTTTCGCATGGTGTGAGAACTGAAACATGTAGCAGTTCTGAGAGGTGTCGCCATACCTATTGTATGCAGCTAAATCTTCCTGTCATTGAGAATCAGACCGTGGTAGTCACATATCAGTTCACCCTTCTCGATCGACGAACTTGCCACTGCCATCTTTCCTTTTTCTCCATTACTGTCCTTAGTGATCCTAATCAGTGGCCATATCTGCTTCTCCACTTGTTTCCGGCTCTCCTCTTCTAATGCTTGCTCTGCAGCAGCGCGCAGTGTTCGCTGGACACTTTTCGAATCTTCCAAGAAATTAGTATGTTGCTGCGCAAATGTACGGTGTACCATCTTCGTTCATGAAGGAAGTCGTCCACTGTCTTTTCGGGATTCAGAAGAGACTTCGTCCTCTTGAACGTCTGCATAAACGCCTGTGTTCTATGTAAGGAGCGCTGATACGCAGCTTGGCCGTTAAAGCTCTTGGCGTTCTTGTCTGTGGCGTCTATCCGAAGCAGCGTAAAGTCCTTCCCTAGTTTATAAAGGCAGCTCTTGAAGGAAGAGTACTATTGGCTGTGATAATCCAAGCGTCCTTCATAAGTTGTTTCATCCGTTCTTCATGGCTTGGCACGGTTGCAGTTCCAGATGAAGAGGACGAGGTACCGCTAGACCCATGTTCATGTGAGGACGAGTACGACACAGAACTCTCTGATGCGATGGGCCGCGGGGAGGAATATGGTTGTCATCAGTTTCCAGGCGAGACGAGGTAGCGAGGACGTCGGTTCTAGTTGCCTCGGAATAGGCATCGGGGAGGCACATTCCAGTCAGTTTGTGGACCTTGAACCTCTCCTCAAGTACCTGCCTCTGAGTGACGTCCACGTAGTGCTGTCTGGCAGTGGTGAGGCTGTGTGACAGTTGCCTCTATAGACACTATGTTTTGGTCTGTCTCATTCATGGTGTTTGCGCTAAGTTGGCGTACGTTGGTGGCCGTTAATATTGTTTCACATTTGCACGTCTTTTGTGTCTCTCTAAATAATGTGGAGCAGTTGTGGATGTCTTTTCCATTGTGCTGCAAGAGAAGGATGTCCGTATATTTCTTCATACTAGGAGTTGCCCGATTGTGATCCACATACACTCCCAGCTGGTTGAAAATTTTCTTCGGCAAGATGATAGTTGCCGCATTCTTAGCACCACCCTTGTGTTTGGTGGTTAGAAGCGTGAACCACTCCTCTTCGTAAATCACCTCTGGGTTGCGCTTCGCTTTGTCAAAATTCGTCAAAGACATCTTTCCAATTACTGCGGGACGTCGGCCCTCAACCAAAATTGAGTAGCAGAGAAAATAACCTAGTACAATCCTAGTATCGTGTGAGTCCGGACGCTCTTTGGTCTTGGCGACTCGGGCTATGATGTCGGAGGCTCTTTTCTGTATTTTCATGAAGTTGGCACTGATGTCTTTTTGTTTCACTTTTTGGGATTCGTGGAAACTGGCGGCCTTCTTCATTTGGTTTTGCTTGCTGGCCAGCATTGGTTGCATGTTGCAGTGTTGGGTGAGGCGTGTGCTCAGGACATTCAGTGCAGACATTTCACAGAAATCTTCCAGGTTGAACTTGTCCAGAGAGTGGCCTGGCGACATGTAAAGTAGAATCTTGATGAGAATTGACTGCAACTTAGATATGTATTCTGGAACATCTAGAGCTCAAGAGCTCCCGTTTGCGACAGCATGTATGCCTTGAACTTCTTCATTAGGTGGTTGTTAGCCTTGATGTGGCGGAGAAACTGCGGTGTCACAGAGATCAGCGACTGCGCATTTAAGTCATGTTCCTCTTCGTTGAAGTGCGGCAATAGCAGTGTTCCGGCGGACTCGACTCCTGGCGAGGTTACGGGAACGGCGGAAGTTGTACCATCGTCGCTTTCGTTGCTCCTGCGAAGGATTCGTCTAAATCGACTCCCGGCAACAGGACTGAGAGTTGACGGTCGTTTTCCACCAGCTCCGACATCCGGCGAGGATACGGAATTGGGCGACTGCGGTGAAGGGGAAATTTGTCCGATGACGTTTTCCTTCTGACTGCGTGATGTTGATATTATAACACGGCTCGGTGTTGCCGGCGTGGATGGAACGCTTCTGTTAGACACGATGCCTGAGGAGGATACGGGAACCAGGCTGGAAGCTGCCGATGGTGATGACAGTGTTCCTTCAGTATCTTTGTTCCCCGACGTGGATACAATGAGATCGGTGGAAGTTGTACTAAGACCAATGACGTCACATTCCTCACTTATGCGGAGGACCCTTGCGCGCTTGCCGGCTGGCTTCGGTGGGCCGTCGTCCTCATCATCTTCAAAGACAGGGTAGAGATTCAAAATCAGCTTCGGTGACCCTGAGCTGTCAGAAACGAGAGGCAGATCCACATCCTCTTGCTTGCGCTTGGTGGTAATGTGGCGAACTGGGATGTCATCTCCAGATGCGAAATCCTCATCTGGGTTGGAGTTGGGAAGTAGAATATTCTCCGGTGACCCTGAGCCACCAGGAGCGATAGGCACTTCCAACGACCTTGCTGTGGTGTGTTGTGCGGGCACAATTGCAGAAAAACAACGTGAATCTACACCCAGTTCACTGACGGTCACGCAGAGCACACGGAATACAGATCTGAGCCTTTCCCGGACATCCGGCTCCGGAAACACAGCACAGAGTTCACTCTCTGTCATGTATGCCTGCATCCCACTTAGAAACTTGTGATCTTTTGCTAAATCTTCCAGTTCTAAGTACTCTGTAACTGACAAATTCTTCTTACATCTACGTATATGCTTACCTAGCTTGGTCTGTTTAGTTAAACAACATGGACAAATATGAACCCCATGACTATGGTGATCTCTGACTACAGTGTCGAAGGATTATCTGCAATCGTGGCGGGTACAACGCTGGCCGCCTTTATGGCATTCCTGAAAACATGAAAAGTTGACTATAATGGTCATACAGGACTGCCCGACGGGCTCTTAAAACTATGTTCAAAATCACCATTAGTACTGTTATACATTATAACTATGTTCACAACCAGTACTGTTAAATTATGAGAATCACAACCAGTACTGTTAAGTTATGTTCAGAACCACGACCACTACTGTTAAACTATGTTCAGATTCGCCGCTAGTACTGTTAAACTATGTCCAGAATCACCACCACTACTGTTCAGCATCACCAACACTACTGTTAAACTATGTTCAGAGTCACCGCCACCACTATTAAACTATGTTCAGAATCACCACGAATACTTTTAAACCATGTTCAGTATCACAACCAGGACTGTTAAACTATGTTCTCAATCACTACAATACTGTTAAACTATGCTGAGAATCACCAAACAAGTACTGTTAAACTATGTTCATAATCATCACCAGGAATGTTTATCTATGTTCAGAATCAACCAGGATTGTCAAACTATGTTCCGAGTCACCACCAGAACTGTTAATTATTCTCAGATATACCATTAAACTATGTTCGAAATCACCGGCAGTACTGTTAAACTATGTCCAGATTAACCATCAGTACTATTAAGCTATGTTGAGAATCACCACCGCCACTGTTCAGATTCACTGCCAGTACTGTTAAACTAAAATCAGAATCACCGTCACTACTGTTCAGATTCACCGCCAATACTGTTAAACTGTGTTCAGAATCACCACCACTACTGTTAAGCTATGTTCAGAGTCACCGCCAGTACTGTTAAACTATGTTCATAATCACCACAACTACTGTTCATATTCACCACCAGTACTGTTAAATTATGTTCAGAATCACACCACTACTTTTCAACTATGTTCAGATTCACCGCCAGTACTATTAAACTATGTTCAGAATCACCCAAGAAGTACTATTAAACTATGTTCAGAATCATCACCAAGACTGTTAAACTATGTTCAGAATCGACACCAGGACTGTTAAATTATGTTTCAAATCATTGCCAGTACTGTTAATTATGCTCAGTTATACCATTAAACTATGTTCGCAATCACCGCCTGTACTGTTAAACTATGTTCAGAATCACCAACACTACTGTTAAACTATGATTAGATTCACCGCGAGCACTGATAAACTATGTTCCGATTTACCAACACTACTGTTAAACTATATTCAGACTCACCACCAGTACTATTAAACTATATTCAGATTCACAACCAGGACTGTTCAACTATGTTCAAAATCACCACAAGTACTGTTAAGCTATGTTCTGAATCCCCACCAGTACTGTTAAACTATGTTCAGAATCACCGAAATGTAATGTTAAACTATGTTCAGAATCACCACCAGGACTGTTACTTATGCTCAGATATACCATTAAACTATGTTTGGAATCAAAGCTAGTACTGTTAAGCTATGTTCGGAATCCCTCCACTCTCTTCAGATTCACCGCCAGTACTGTTAAACTATGTTCAAAATCACCGCCATTACTGTTCAAATACACCGACAGTACTGTTAAACTATGTTCAAAATAAATGCAACTACTGTTCCTTTTCACCACCACTACTCTTAATCTATGTTCAGAGTCACCGCCAGTACTTTTAAACTATGTTCAGAGTCATCGCGAGTACTGTTAATTATGCTCAGATATACCATTAAACTATGTTTGCTATCACCGTCAATACTGTTAAACTATGTTCAGAATCACCACCAGTGCTGTTAAACTATGTTCTGAAACACCGTTAAACTATGTTCAGAATCACCATACAAGTACCATTCAACTATGTTCAGAATCGTCAGAAGGACTGTTAATCTATGTTCAGAAACACCACCAGAACTGTTAATCTATGATCAGAATCATCACCAGGACTGTTAGTCTATGTTCAGAATCACCACCAGGACTGTTAAACTATGTTCAGAATCACCACAAGTACTGTTAATTATGCTCAGATATACCATTAAACTAGTTCGTAATCACCACCAGTACTGTTAAACTAGGTTCGGATTCACCACCAGTACCGTTAAACTATGTTCAAAATCACCACAGAAGTACTGTTAAACTATGTTCAGAATCATCACCAGGAATGTTAAACTATGTACATATTGCCAGTACTGTTAATTATGCTCAGATATACAATTAAACTATATTCGCAATGACAGCCAGTACCGTTAAACTATGATCAGATTCACCACCAGTACTGTTAAACTATGTTTAGATTCACCAAAACTACTGTTAAACTATGTTCGGAGTCACAAGTACTGTTAACTTATGTTTAGAATCGTCACCACTACTGTTAAACTATGTTTATATTCACGCCAGTACTGTTAATCTATGTACAGAGTCACCGACAGTACTGTGAAACTATGTTCAGAAACACGAACACTACTCTTCAAATGCAACGCCAGTACTGTTTAACTATATTCAGAATCACCACCAATACTGTTCAGATTCACCGCCAGAACTGTTTAACTATGTTCAGAATCATCATCACTACTGTTCAAATTCACCGCCTGTACTGTTAAACTATATTAATAATCACCACCACTAAAGTCTACTTTTCCGATTCACCGCCAGTACTATTAAACTATTCTCAGAATCACCACCGCTACGGTTCAGATTCGCCGCCAGTACTGGTTATCTATGTTCAGAATCACCACCATTACTGTTCTAATTCACTGTTAAACTATCACCGCAAGTACCGTTAAACTATGTTCAGAATCACCACAGAAGTACTGTTAAATATGTTCAAAATCATCACCAGTACTGTTAAACTGTGTTCACAATCACCACCAGGACTGTTCAACTATGTTCTGAATCCCCACCAGTACTGTTAAACTATGTTCAGAATCACCACACAAGTAATGTTAAAATATGTTCAGAATCACCACCAGGACCGTTAATTATGCTCAGATATACCATTAAACTATGTTCGGAATCATAGCCAGTACTTTCAAGCTATTTTCGGAATTCCCACCGCTACGGTTCAGATTCACCACCAGTAGTTGTTAAACTATGTTTAGAATCACCACCATTACTGTTCATTTTCACCACCACTACTGTTAATCTATGTTTAGTGTTGCCGCCAGTACTGTTAAACTAAGTTCAGAGTCACCGCCAGTATCGTTAATTATGCTCTGATATACCATTATACTATGTTCGCAGTCACCGACAGTACAGTTAAACTATGATCAAATTCACCGACATAACTGTTAAACTATGTTAAGACTCACCGCCAGTACTGTTAAACTATGTTCTGATTCACCGCCAGTACTTTTAAACTAGGCTCAGTTTCCCCGCCAGTACCGATAAACTATGTTCAGAGTCAGCACCAGTACTGTTAATCTATGTCCAAATCACAACCTGGACTGTTAAATTATGTTCAGGGTCACCATCAGTACTGTTAAACTATGTCCCGAATCACCAACACTACTGTTAAATCATGTTCAGAATCACCACCACAACTGTTAAACTATGTTTAGATTCACCGCCAGTACTGTTAAACTATGTTCAGAATCAACACAGAAGTACTATTAAACTATGTTCAGAATCATCACCAGGACTGTTAAACTATGTTCAGAATCACTACAAGGACTGTTAAAGTATGTTTCGAGCCATTGCCAGTCCTGTTAATTATGCTCAGTTATACCAATAAACTATGTTCGAAATCACCGCCAGTACTGTTAAACTATGTTCAGAATCACCAACACTACTGTTAAACTATGATCAGATTCACTGCGAGTACTGTTAAACTATGTTCCGAATCACCAACACTACTGTTAAACTATGTTCAAAGTCACCGCCACTACTGTTAAACTATGTTCAGAATCACCACCAGTACTATTAAACTATATTCAGATTCACAACCAGGACTGTTCAACTATGTTTAAAATAACCACCAGTACTGTTAAGCTATGTTCTAAATCCCCACCAGTACTGTTAAACTATGTTCAGAATCACACACAAGTAATGTTAATCTATGTTCAGAATCACCACCAGGACTGTTACTTATGCTCAGATATATCATTAAACTATGTTCGGAATCACCGCCAGAACTGTTAAACTATGTTCAGAATCGTCAGAAGGACTGTTAATCTATGTTCAGAAATACCACCAGGACTGTTAATCTATATTTAGAAACACCACTAGGGCTGTTAATCTATGATCAGAATCATCACCAGGACTGTTAATCTATGTACAGAATCACCACCAGGACTGTTAATCTATGTTCAGAATCATCACCAGGACTGTTAATCTATGTTCCGAATCAGCACCAAGGCTGTTAATCTATTTTCAGAATCACCACCAGAACTGTTAAACTATGTTCGGAGTCACCACCAGTACTGTTAATTATGCTCAGATATACCATTAAACTAGTTCGTAATCACCATCAGTACTGTTAAACTATGGTCGGATTCACCGCCAGTACCGTTAAACTATGTTCAAAATCACCACAGATGTACTGTTAAACTATGTTCAGAATCATCAACAGGAATGTTAAACTATGTTCAGAGTCATTGCCAGTACTGTTAATTATGCTCAGATATACAATTAAACTATATTCGCAATGACAGCCAGTACCATTAAACTATGATCAGATTCACCCCTTGTACTGTTAAACTATATATAGATTCACCAAAACTACTGTTAAACTATGTTCGGAGTCCCAAGTATTGTTAACCTATGTTTAGAATCGTCACCACTACTGTTAAACTATGTTCATATTCACCGCCAGTACTGTTAATCTATGTTCAGAGTCCCCACCATTACTGTTAACAGTTCTAATTCACCACAAGTACTGTTAAACTATGTTTAGATTCACCACCAGTACTGTTAAACTATGTTTAGATTCACCAAAACTACTGTTAAACTATGTTCGGAGTACAAGTACTGCTAACCTATGTTTAGAATCGTCACCACTACTGTTAAACTATGTTCAGATTCACCGCCAGTACTGTTAATCTATGTTCAGAGTCGCCGACAGTACTGTGAAACTATGTTCAGAATCACCACCACTACTGTTTAGATTCACCGCCAGAACTGTTAAACTATGTTCAGAATCACCACCGCTACGGTTCAGATTCGCCGCCAGTACTGTTAAATCTATGTTCAGAATCACCACCATTACTGTTCTAATTCACCACCAGGACTGTTAAACTAAAGTGCCAGTACTGTAACTATGTTCAGAATCACCACAGAAGTACTGTTAAACCATGTTCAAAATCATCACCAGGACTGTTAAACTGTGTTCAAATCACTACCAGGACTGTTAAACTATGTTCCGAGTCATTGCCAGTACTATTAATTATGCTCAGATATACCATTAAACAACGTTCGCAATCACCGCCAGTACTGTTAACCTATGTTCAGAATCCCCGCCAATACTGTTAAACTATGCTCAGAATCACCACCAGTACTGTTAAACTATGTTTAGAATCACAACCAGGACTGTTCAACTACATGTATGTTCAGAATCACTACCACTACTGTTAAACTATGATCTCAGATTCACTGCGAGTACTGTTAAACTATGTTCAGAATCACAACCAGGACTGTACAGCTATGTTCAGAATCACTACCACTACTGTTAATCTTTGTTCAGAGTCACCGACAGTACTGTTAAACTATGTTCAGAAACACAAACACATTACTGTTAAACGATTAGTTTCTTTAACTATGTGTGTTCGTGCGTGCGTGCACACTTGCGTGCGTGTGTTATTATCACGTAATCATTAACATGTTCTTGTATTTATTTTTATTTGAATGATGATGTACTCTGTACATGTCAATAAAATATATGTTCTGTACTGTTATGTTGCTAAAAAATACCAGATTTCTTCAAAGAAAACAACTGGAAAATAACATGACGTTAAAAACGGTTGTTCACATTTAAGTAACCATACGGGTGATAATCAATTAACGCCTAAAACACTGAACACGTGTGATAATCCAGATAACTATCGCATCGCACCGACTAAAGGCGCTGTGATGTAGTCTTATTCCGCATCATAAATATAATATATATATACTGGTAAATGCTAATGAAGCAGGTATTTGGCTTATTACTTTCACAATAACAGAAAAGAAATGGTTGTTATTACACAGCGGATATGACTAAATGTGCTGTAAGTTTTAAATAATTCAATGCATGGGTTAGCATACAGATGAAAATCACGCTATGCACGGGGATGTGACTAAATGCGCATAGCTCTGTACATAGGATGTTGCCCCATCAGAATTGAAATTTGTGTTATAACATGCCTATATCTGGGAAAATTATCTTAAATTAGTAGCTGACGTATTGTAGCAAGCAGACAATAAACATATTTTCCTTGTTTAATGCAACATCGCTGGGCCGTTTTACTATATAATATGTTGCTCTCTAGGATTTGAAGTTTGTGGCCTAACATTACTCAATGTAATGCATCCTAATATAATTATATTATCATTTTCTGATGCAAGACATCGTAAGGTTTTTCGGGAGAGGAGGAGGTTGTCAAATTTATGCATTGCTTGAGAAGAGCTGTACTGTCACACAAATATACAGACTAGGGCTTCTAAAATCGCCGGTTACAGACCAATAACATATTCAGACATACAACGGCCTCATTTGTTTATTAAATTGTTGTGAATAATAATTAATACTTCAGAAGAAAACACATTTACATGAAATAACAGAAATATATATACCTAGCCACATTAAAAACGGTACACTTACAATAAACCCAACGATATTGCAGTCATAATCATAATTTCATTGTTAAAATTGTACCATAATTAAATTGTACCAAAAAAATATCAATAATTTAAGGCCTAGACTTCATGTGCAGAAATTGCTCACCACCCCCGCCCCCACCCGTTGATTGAATAATTATTTGCTATGCGACACTGCATTTTTGCAAACTAAGACAACAAAGACATTAAAAAATGTGACTCGAAAATTCATATTAAATTTATTTTTTAATGCAGAGTCAACGTCATTGAGATGTTTGCGCAATATGTCACAACCGGTACAGTTTAAAACATTATTTAATATTAATTTACTTATTATTTTGTTACTAACGCCTTAAAGAATAGTAGTCCATATTGTTTTAGTGACCCTCTATGAAATCTACTGACCCACTATAGAATAATAGAGGGTCACCATGTGGCCGCTCTAATCCAATGAAATTCCTAGGATTTTGTGCGAGGTGCAATAAAAGGTAATGGCAACCATGAACTCTGACCTTCAGACCCAACAAACAAAAGTGTTAAATCTTTCACTAAGGGCAATTTATCCATGATGTTTCTATGGACTAACAGAGTGTCACCATGTGACTGCTCTAATCCAATGAAATTCCTAGGATTTTGTGCAAGGTGCAATAAAAGGTAATGGTAACCATGACCTCCGACCTTCAGACCCAACAAAGAAAAGTGTTAAACCGTTCACTAAAGGCAATTTACCCATGATGTTTCATGAGTGTGGTTGGTACAGTTTCAAAGTTACTGTAATGTGTATTTCCATATAAGTCATGGTAACCTTGACCTTTGGCCTAATAACCCCACATACAATAGGGTTTCTCATCTAATCAAGGGCAATGTACCTATGAAGTTTCATGAGTGTGGGTTTATGGTTTTTGAAGCTATTGCGCAGAATCCATACATTTGACCTATTGACCCCAAATACAATAGGGTTCCTCCTATCACCAAGGTCAATGTATCTATGAAATGTCATTTTTTATTTAAAGTAATAGTGACCTTGACCTTTGATCAAATGTCATAAAAATAGGTGGGAGGTATTGGGGGTGGGGGTGGGGGCGGGGGCGGGAGAGAGAGATAGGATAGATCTGAATCAGGCAACTTGTTTTAAGTTTTTGTTGATATTAACATTCTAAACAAATTTGGTAAAGATTAGATAAACAAGAAATCTGCAGATTTACAGATTCACATGTCTCGCCTAACGGGGGCGGGATTAAAAATAAAAAGGTCACTGATGCTTAAATGAAAGTCTGTAAACGTTTTAGTAACTAAAACCAATTTGAGTTTGCTGCGATGACATTTAAGTGCATTTTTTTTAAAAACAAAATGCCATTCTATTAAAAACAACAGGTCCAAGAGGGCCTGTGGATGCTCTACTGGCTAAAACGGTTCTTATTTATTTATATCAAAGGTTGTCAACATAAAATTCCCATCAGTACTTTTTCTAAAACATTGCAAAGACAGCAGGGATAGGATGGCGTTAGATAGCTCACCTGGTAATCATGGGCAATAAGTCTGCTGTGTCTAGTCTGGCATTAGTATTTTTTAATTTGTCCCACTTTCTTCTATGAATAAAATTTCATAAAAATGGGGGGGGGGGGGGGGGGGGGGGGGGGGGGTTGGGGGGGGGGTTATATTAACATTTTAAACAAATATGGTAAACATCAGATAAAAAATGGAGTAACTACAGATTTAACAAAAGAAAATACAATATAAAATTGTTCAACAAATCAAGGGCCATAACTCTGTCGTTATTAACAAGATCTAGCTGGTTTTCAAACTTGTCCAAGTTATCATTGATATACTGTGCTAGACATCATACTGAGGCTTCCTCCCACATTTTGTAGAAATCCAACAACTCCTTCATAAATCAACGAACTAGAACAAAAGCGCAACATGTACAACTAGACATCTTACCGGTGCTTCCTGCCAAGTTTCGTTGAAATCCAACAAGGCGTTTAGGAGGAGTAGCGCCGACAAGAAATTTTAAGGTGAAAATGTCAAGGAGCCGTAAGAAAAATTGGTAAACATCAGGTGAAAATGTCAAGGAGACGTTACTCCATCAAAAATCAAATAACCGGAAAAAAATGCAATAGGCACAACTAGAAATCATAGCAATGCTTCCTGCTAACACGGTTCCTGCTAACACAAAGAAACAAGAGGTCAATGACCTTGAAGCTCTACTGATTGATTTTGTTTTCAGGAAGAAGTCGCTACAAACTTGTTTTTTTAAAAACTATTTTTAGCAGTGGTGGCCATCTTGAATTTCCGGCCGACCTGAAATTTTGCTAGGATCAATTAGACATCAAGAGCAACATTCCTGTGAAGTTTCATGAAAATCCGTCAAGTAGTTTCAGAGGAGTAGTCGCTACAAGTTTTCATTATATAACTCTATGTAAACAAAGATGGCCGCTGACAGCCATGTTGAACATTGAATCAAAATAATGTTCGACTCGGATAACCATCATGTCATGCTGATAATTTTAGAAAAAGTCCCATATCAATATCACTTATAGTTTTCAAGAAGTAGTCGTTACAAACTTATTTTTTTTAAATCTATTTTTAGCTGTGGCGGCCATATTGAATTTCTGGCCGATCTGAAATTTTGCTAGGATCAATTAGACATCAAGAGCAACATTCCTGTGAAGTTTCATGAAAATCCGTCAAGTAGTTTCAGACGAGTAGTCGCTACAAGTTTTCAATATATAACTCTATGTAAACAAAGATGGCCACTGGCAGCCCTGTTTAACGTCGAATCAAAATAATGTTCGACTGGGATAACCATCATATCATGCTGATCATTTTAGAAAAAGTCCCATATCAATATCTCTTATAGTTTTCAAGAAGTAGTCGCTACAAACTTATTTTTTAAAAATCTATTTTTAGCCGTGGCGGCCATGTTGAATTTCCGGCCGACCTGAAATTTTGCTAGGATCAATTAGACATCAAGAGCAACATTCCTGTGAAGTTTCATGAAAATCCGTCAAGTAGTTTCAGAGGAGTAGTCGCTACAAGTTTTCATTATATAACTCTATGTAAACAAAGATGGCCGCTGACAGCCATGTTTAACGTCAAATCAAAACGATTTTCGACAAGGACCAACATCATGTCATCCTGATCATTTTAGAAAAAGTCCCATATCAATATCTCTTATAGTTTTCAAGAAGTAGTCGCTACAAACTTATTTTTTAAAAATTTGTTTTAAGCCGTGGCGGCCATCTTGAATTTCCGGCCGACCTGAAATTTTGCTAGGATCAATTAGACATCAAGAGCAACATTCCTGTGAAGTTTCATGAAAATCCGTCAAGTAGTTTCAGAGGAGTAGTCGCTACAAGTTTTCATTATATAACTCTATGTAAACAAAGATGGCCACTGGCAGCCATGTTTAACGTCGAATCAAAACGATTTTCGACAAGGACCAACATCATGTCATGCTGATCATTTTAGAAAAAGTCCCATAGCAATATCCCTTAGAGTTTTCAAGAAGTAGTCGCTACAAACTTGTTTTTTAAAAACCTATTTTTAGATTTTGCGGCCATCTTGGATTTCACATCTACATGAATTTTTGTTAGGATCAACAAGACTTCATGGGCAACATTTCTGTAAAGTTTCATGAAAATCCATTCAGTAGTTTCAGAGGAGTGGTCACTACAAAAAAAAAATTAACGGACGGACGGACGGACGGACAGACGGACGGACGGACAGACGGACGGACGACGGACACCGCACCACGGCATAAGCTCTGCTGATCTCTGATCAGTAGAGCTAAAAACTGTGGACGCTCTACTGGCTAAAGATAAAGTTTATGCACAAGGGGTCATAACTCTTTCAAATATCGATCAACCAGAACATGGTGATGACATAGGCAACTAGGCTTGGTACTGATTGTCCCTGACAAGTTTCATTGAAATCCAGCCAGAGATTCAGGAAAACTAGTCTGTACAAAGTTAGTGTATTAAAACTTTAAAAGGGCCATAACTCTGACAAAATTCATTCAACCAGAACACGGCAATGATAGGTGCAACTAGGCTTCCTCAAGATTCGTTGAAATCCAGTAAGGAGTTCAGAACAGACTAATCTGGTTTCTCTATTAAAAACTATAAAGGGCCATAACTCTGACAAAAATCATTCAACCCGAATATGGCAATGATATGCAAAACCAGGCTTAAAAAAGATCATCCTTGTCAAGTTTCGTTAAAATCCAGCCAGGGGTTCAGGAAAACTAGCCCGGAAAATGTTTGTGTATCAAAAACCTTTAAAGGGCCATAATTCCACCAAAAATCTGTTAACCGGAATGCGACGATGATATGCACAACTAAGCTTGGTGCTGATCAGCCCTGTAAAGTTTCGTTGAAATGTGGGGAGACGTTCAGGAGAATAGTCCAGACAAAGTTTGTGTATTAAAATCTTTAAAGGGACATAACTCTGCCAAAATTCCTTCAACCGGAACACGGCAAAGATTTGCACAACTAGACCTGGAACTGATCATCCCTAAAAAGTTTTGTTTAAATCCGGGCAGGGGTTCAGGAAAACTAGTCAGGACAAAGTTTGTTTATTAAAATCTTTAAAGGGACATAACTCCGCCAAAATCATTCAACTGGAATGTAGTGACGATATGTACAACTAGGCTTGGTACTGATCATCCTTGAAAAATTTCAATGAAATTTGGCCAAATGAAGGCCCTTTCTTCTTAATGAGGCCAAAATATAGCATATTTCAGAAAATAAAATCAAGGGCAATAACTCCGGTGTAAATGGTTTAATCTGGCTGGTTTTCAAAATTGTCGGAGCTTTCATTGATATTAACAATCTGGTAAAGTTTGGTAAAGATCGGATGAAAAATGAAGACCCTATCGTATTAACAAGGCAAAATATAGTATTTTTAACTAAATCAAGGGCCATAACTCCGCTGTTACTGGTCCGATCTGGCTGTTTTTCAAACTTGTCTGAGTTTTCATTGCCAGTAACAATCTGGTAAAGTTTGGTAAAGATCGGATGAAAAATGAAGACCCTATCGTATTAACAAGGCAAAATATAGCATTTTTAACTAAATCAAGGGCCATAACTCTGCTGTTGCTAGTCCGATCTGGCTGTTTTCGAACTTGTCCAAGCTTTCATTGATATCAACAATCTGGTAATTTTTGGTAAAGATCGGATGAAAAATGAAGATCCTATCCTCTTAACGAGGCAAAATATAGCCTTTTTTAACTAAATCAAGGGCCATAACTCCACTGTTACTAGTCCGATCTGACTGGTTTTCAAACTTATCCGAGCTTTCATTGATATCAACAAGATGGTAAAGTTTGGTAAAGATCGTATGAACAATGAAGCCCCTATCGTCTTAACGAGGCAAAATATAGCATTTTGAACTAAATCAAGGGCCATAACTCCGCTGTTACTAGTCCAATATGAAATGGTCTTCAAACTTGTCCGAGCTTTCATTGATATTAACAATCTGATAAAATTTGGTAAAGATCGGATGAACAATGAAGCCCCTATCGTCTTAACGAGGCAAAATATAGCATTTTTAATTCAATCAAGGGCCATAACTCCGCTGTTACTGGTCCGCTATGGCTGGTTTTCGAACTTGTTTGAGCTTTCAACGACATTAACAATGTGGTGAAGTTTGGTAAAGATCGAGTGAAAGATGAAGGCCCTATCGTCTTAACGAGGCAAACCTTAGCATTTTTAACTAAATCAAGGGCCATAACTCCGCCAATACTGGTCCAATCTGGCTGGTTTTCGAACTTGTCCGAGCTTTCATTAACATTAACAATCTAATAAAGTTTGGTAAAGATCGGATGAACAATGAAGCCCCTATCGTCTTAACGAGGCAAAATATAGCATTTTTAACTAAATCAAGGGCAATAACTCCACTGTTAACAGTCCGATCTAGCTGGTTTACGAACTTGTCCGAACTTTCATTGATATTAACAATCTTTGCAAGTCTGGTAAAGATCAAATAATAAATGAAGGTGCTAGAGTGTTCACAGGGCTTAATATGGCATTTTTCAGCAAACCAAGGGCCATAACTCCGTTGAAATTATTTTGATCTTGCCGTTTTTCTAAACTTGTTCAAGCTTTCATTGACATAAAGACACTGGCAAAGTTAAGTAAAGATCCGATTAATATTAAAGGCCCTAGAGTGTTCACAAGGCAGAAAATAGCATTTTTCAGAAAAAACAAGGGCCATAACTCCGGTGTTACTGATCCGATTTAGCTGGTTTTCGAACTTGTTCGAGCTTTCATTGATATTAACAAGATGTGCAAGTTTGGTAAAGATCAAATAATAAATGAAGGTGCTAGAGTGTTCAGAAGGCAGAAAATGGCCTTTTTCAGAAAAAACAAGGGCCATAACTCTGGTGTTACTGACCCAATTCAGCTGATTTTCGAACTTTTCCAAGCTATAATTGGTATTAACAATCTGTGCAAGTTTAGTAACAATCAAATAATAACTGAAGGTGCTAGAGTGTTCACAAGACAGAAAATAGCAATTTTCAGAAAAAACAAGGGCCATAACTCCGGTGTTACTGATCCGATTTGGCTGGTTTTCGAACTTGTCCGAGCTTTCATTGATATTAACAATCTGTGCAAGTTTGGTAAAGATCAAATAATAAATGAAGGTGCTAGAGTGGTCACAAGGCCTAATATGGCATTTTTCAGCAAAACAAGGGCCATAACTGCGGTGAAATTATTCCGATCTGGCTGGTTTTCGAACTTGTCAGAGCTTTCATTGATATTAACAACCTGTTAAAGTTTGGTAAAGATCGATTAAAAAATGAAGGCCCTATGGTGGTAACTAGACAAAAGTTAACGACGGACGACGGACGCAGGACGCCGGACGACGGACGGACGGACGACGGACAACTCGTCATCCCATAAGCTCTATTGGCCTTCGGCCGGTAGAGCTAAAAAAGTAATTCAATAAAAAATCAATAAAAAAAAAATCAAACAAATAAAAAAAAATTCAAAACAAATCAAATCAAAAATTAACAAGAGGTCAATGACCTTGAAGCTCTACTGATTGATTTTGATTTCAGGAAGTCGTCACTACAAACTTGTTTTTTGAAAAATTATTTTTAGCCTTGGCGGCCATCTTGAATTTCCGGCCGACTTGAAATTTTGCTAGGATCAATTAGACATCAAGAGCATCATTCCTGTGAAGTTTCATGAAAATCCGTCAAGTAGTTTCAGACGAGTAGTCGCTACAAGTTTTCAATATATAACTCTATGTAAACAAAGATGGCCACTGGCAGCCATGTTTAACGTCGAATCAAAATAATGTTCGACTCGGATAACCATCATCTCATGCTGATCATTTTAGAAAAAGTCCCATATCAATATCTCTTATAGTTTTCAAGAAGTAGTCGCTACAAACTTATTTTTTAAAAATCTATTTTTAGCCGTGGCGGCCATCTTGAATTTCCGGCCGACCTGAAATTTTGCTAGGATCAATTAGACATCAAGAGCTACATTCCTGTGAAGTTTCATGAAAATCCGTCAAGTAGTTTCAGGAGTAGTCGCTACAAGTTTTCATTATATAACTCTATGTAAACAAAGATGGCCGCTGGCAGCCATAATTAAAGTCGAATCAAAACGATTTTCGACAAGGACCAACATCATGTCATCCTGATCATTTTAGAAAAAGTCCCATATCAATATCTCTTATAGTTTTCAAGAAGTAGTCGCTACAAACTTATATTTTAAAAATCTATTTTTAGCATGGCGGCCATCTTGAATTTCCGGCCAACCTGAAATTTTGCTAGGATCAATTAGACATCAAGAGCAACATTCCTGTGAAGTTTCATGAAAATCAGTCAAGTAGTTTCAGAGCAGTAGTCGCTACAAGTTTTCATTATATAACTCTATGTAAACAAAGATGGCCGCTGGCAGCCATGTTTAACGTCGAATCAAAACGATTTTCGACAAGGACCAACATCATGTCATGCTGATCATTTTAGAAAAAGTCCCATATCAATATCCCTTAGAGTTTTCAAGAAGTAGTCGCTACAAACTTGTTTTTTAAAAACCTATTTTTAGATTTGGCGGCCATCTTGGATTTCACATCTACATGAATTTTTGCTAGGATCAACTAGACTTCATGGGCAACATTTCTGTAAAGTTTCATGAAAATCCATTTAGTAGTTTCAGAGGAGTAGTCGCTACAAAAAAAAAGTTAACGGACGGACGGACAGACGGACAGACGGACGGACGACGGACACCGCACCACGGCATAAGCTCTGCTGATCTCTGATCAGTAGAGCTAATAAAAATCAAAAATTTTAAAAAAGTATATAAATAAAAAACATACATATATTAAAACAAGAGGTCAATGACCTTGAAGCTCTACTGATTTTTGAATTTTGCTAGGATCAATAAGACATCAAGAGCAACATTTCTGTAAAGTTTCATGAATATCCATCCAGTAGTTTCAGAGGAGTTATCGCTACAATTAAAAGTTTACGGACAGACAGACGGACGCCGCACCACGGCATAAGCTCTGCTGATCTCTGATCAGTAGAGCTAAAAAAAATAAACAAAAAAATATAGTAATAATAAACAAGAGGCCCAAGAGGGCCTGTGGACACTACTGGCTAAACATAGAGTTTATGTATAATATCATTCAACCGGAACATGGCGACGATATACGCAACGAGACTTGGTACTGATCATCCCTGGCAAGTTTTCTTGAAATCCAGCCAGAGGTTCAGTAGAACTAGTCTGTACAAAGTTAGTGTATTAAAACCTTTAAGGAGTCATAACTCTGCCAAAATTCATTCAGCCAGAACACTGCAATGATAAATTAGGTGCAACTAGACTTGGTACTGATCATCTCCACCAAGATTCGTTGAAATCCTGCAAGGAGTTCAGAAGAGACTAATCTGGACAAAGTTTGTCTATTAAAATCTTTAAAGGGCCATAACTCTGCCAAAAATCATTCATCCGGAACACGGCGATGATTTGCATAACTAGACCTGGAACTGATCATCCCTAAAAAGTTTCGTTTAAATCCGGCCAGGGGTTCAGGAGAGCTAGTCAGGACAAAGTTTGTGTATCAAAACCTTTAAAGGGACATAACTCTGCCAAAATGATTAAACCGGAACATGATATGTACAACTAGGCTTGGTACTGATCATCCCTGAACGGTTTCATTGAAATCCGTCCAAATGAAGGCCCTTTCGTCTTAATGAGGCCAAATTATAGCATATTTCAGAAAATCAAGGGCCATAACTCCTGTGTAAATGGTCCAATCTGGCCGTTTTTCAAATATATCGGAGCTATCATTGATATTAACAATCTGGTTAAGTTTGGTAAAGATCGGATGAAAAATATATCATCTTAACGAGGCAATATATAGCACTTTTAACTAACTCAAGGGCCATAACTTCACTGTTACTTTTCCGATCTGGCTGGTTTTCGAACTTGTCTGAGCTTTCATTGACATTAACATTCTGGTAAAGTTTGGTAAAGATCAGATCAAAAATGAAGGCCCTATCATCTTAACCAGGCAAAATATAGCATTTTTAACTAAATCAAGGGCCGTAACTCCGCTGTTACTGGTCCGATCTGGCTGGTTTTCAAACTTGTCCGAGCTTTCATTGATATTAACAATCTGTAAAAGCTTGGTAAAGATCGGATGAAAAGTGAAGGCCCTATTGTCTTAACGAGGCAAAATATAGCATTTTTAACTAAATCAAGGGCCATAACTCCGCTGTTACAGGTCCGATCTGGCTGGTTTTCGAACTTGTCCGAGCTTTCAATGATATTAACAATCTGTTAAAGTTTGGTAAAGATCGGATGAAATATGAAAGCCCTATCGTCTTAATGAGGTAAAAGTTAACGGACGGACGACAGACAACTCACCATCCCATAACTCTGCTGGCCCTTGGCCAGTAGATCTAAAAAATGGAAAGCCTTGTCATCTTAACGAGGCAAAATAAAGTTTTTTTAAATAATAAAGAGCCCTTACTCTGTCGTTACTGATTCAACCTGGAAGGTTTTCGAACTTGTTTGAGCTTTCATTGACATTAACAACCTGGTAAAGTTCGGATGAAAAATGAAGGCCCTATTGTTTTAACGAAACAAATTATAGCAATTTTAAATAAATCAAGGGCCATAATCTGATCGAATCGGACTAGTTTTCGAACTTATCCAAGGTTTCATTGATATTAACAATCTAGTACTCTGGGAAAGAACAAATGAAAAAAAGGCCCTATCATCTTAACAAGGCAAAACATAGCATTTTAACTAAATCAAGGGCCATAACTCTGCTGTTACTGGTCCAATCTTACTGGTTTTCGAACTTGTCCAAGCTTTCATTAATAGTAACAAGCTGGTAAAGTTTGGTAAAGATCAGGTGAAAGATGAAGGCCCTATCATCTTGAGGCAAAATTTAGCATTTTTAACTAAATCAAGGACTATAACTTTGCCGATACTGGTCCGATGTGGCTGTTTTTCAAACTTGTCCGAGCTTTCATTGATATTAACAATCTGTTAAAGTTTGGTAAAGATTGGATGAAAAATGAAGGCCCTATTGTGTTGAGGCAAAATATAGCATTTTTAACTAAATCAAGGGGCCATAACTCCATTTTAACTGGTCCGATCTGGCTGGTTTTCGAACTTGTCCAAGCTTTCATTGATAGTAACAATCTGGTAGAGTTTGGTAAAGATGAGGTGAAAGATGAATTGAATGTTGTTTAACGGCTCATCAACACAGTATAGGTTATTTAGAGCCGCCCCGGAGAGAGGGGAAGGATACATAGGAATCCGGGAACCTGCCCTACTCTTATTATCGAAGAGTTTCCTGTGGTTCTTTAACGTTCTCGGAGGATAGACCGATACACGGTTTACGTCCCATCCGACGGACGAGGCTAAGGTAAAGTGTCTTGCCCAAGAACACACCGACGGTGAAAGTTGAAGGCCCTATCGTCTTGAGGCAAAATTAAGCATTTTTAACTCCATCAAGGGCCATAACTCTGCCGATACTGGTACGATGTGGCTGGTTTTCGAACTTGTCCAAGCTTTCATTGATAGTAACAATCTGGTAAAGTTTGGAAAAGATGAGGTGAAAGATGAAGGTCCTACCGTCTAAACGAAGCAAAATAAAGCATTTTTAACTCAATCAAGGGCCACATTTCCGCCGATCTGGCTGGTTTGTGAACTTGTCCAAGCTTTTATTAATAGTAACAATCTGGTAAAGTTTGGTAAAGATCGGGTGTAAGATGAAGGCCCTATCGTCTTAATGGGCAAAATTTAGCATTTTTAACTAAATCAAGGGCGATAACTCCGCCGATACTGGTCCAATATGGCTGGTTTTCAAACTTATCCGAGCTTTCATTGATATTAACAACCTGTTAAAGTTTGGAAAATATTGGATAAAAATTGAAGGCCCTATAGTCTTAACGAGAAAAAGTTAACAGACGGACTACAGACGTCGGACGACGGCCGTCATCCCATAACATCTGGTAAAGTTTGGTAAAGATCAGATGAAAAATGAAAGCCCTATCGTAATTACGAGGCAAAATATATAATTTTTAATGAAATCAAGGGCCATAACTCTGCTGTTACTGGTCCAATCTGGGTGGTTTTCGAACTTGTCCGAGCTTTCATCGATATAAATAATCTGGTAAAGATCGGATGAAAAATAAAGGCCTTATCGTCTTAACAAGGTATATAGCATTTTTTACTAAATCAAGGGCCATAACTCTGTTGTTACTGGTTCGATCTGGTTGGTGTTCGAACTTGTCCGAGCTTTCATTGATATTAACAATCTGTTAAAAGTTTGATAAAGATCAGATAAAAAATGAAGGCCCTATCGTCTTAACGAGGCAAAATATAGCATTTTTAACGAAATCAAGGGCCATGCCATAACTCCGCTGTTACTAGTCCGATATGGCTGGTTTTCGAACTTGTCCAAGCTTTCACTAATATTAACAATCTGTTAAAGTTTGTTAAAGATCGGATAAAGAATGAAGGCCCTAGCATCTTAACGAGGTAAAATTTAACTGGCGACAAACGGATGTCACCACTCAAGCTACAACTATAAGCAAAGTTTGAAAGGTCTTAGTGCATACAGTTTGTGAAAAAGTGACCTAAAACGCGAAAGTTGGAGGTAAAAAATATAAGGTTATCTGCCCTTTGCTTGGACAGTCAAGGTCACATCCACATCTGCTTAGTCACATTGCGATGTACCACCATAGATACAACTATAAACAAAGTTTTTTAAAAGGTGTAGTGCATACAGTTTGCGCGAAATTGACCTCAACACAAAAGTTGAAGGTAAAATTATTAAGTTATCTGCCCTTTGCTTGGAGGGTCAAGGTCACTTGCAGATTTGCTTTGTCACGGAGCGATGTATCTTCCAAGATACAACTATAAGCAAAGTTTAAAACTAACTTATAAATAATTAAAACTCAAAATTAGTATGCGAAAATTACAGCACTGTCAACTCGTAAAATTTTAACACTTGCATGTCTTCCTATTAAGCTATATATTTATAACATTATAAGTTGCAAATACTTAAAATGTAATATATTCATAACAAGAGGTCAATGACCTTGAAGCTCTACTGATTGATTTTGATTTCAGGAAGTAGTCGCTACAGACTTTTTTTTTGAAAATTTTTTTTAGTCGTGGCGGCCATCTTGAATTTGCGGCCGACCTGAAATTTTGCTAGGATCAATTAGACATCAAGAGCAACATTCCTGTGAAGTTTCATGAAAATCCGTCAAGTAGTTTCAGAGCAATAGTCGCTATAAGTTTTCATTATATAACTCTATGTAAACAAAGATGGCCGCTGACAGCCATGTTTAACATCGAATCAAAACGATTTTTGACAAGGACTAACATTATGCCATGCTGATCATTTTACAAAAAGTCCCATATCAATATCACTTATAGTTTTCAAGAAGTAGTCGCTACAAACTTGTATTTTGAAAATCTATTTTTAGCCATGGCAGCCATCTTGAATTTCCGGCCGACCTGAAATTTTGCTAGGATCAATTTGACATCAAGAGCAACAATCCTGTGAAGTTTCATGAAAATTCGTCAAGTAGTCTCAGAGGAGTAGTCACTACAATTTTTCATCATATAACTCTATGTAAACAAAGATGGCCACTGGCAGCCATGTTTAACGTCGAATCAAAATAATGTTTAACTCTGATAACCATCATGTCATGCTGATCATTTTACGAAAAGTCCCATATCAATATCACTTATAGTTTTCGAGACGTAGTCGCTACTTTTTTAAAAATCTATTTTTAGCTGTGGCGGCCATCTTGAATTTCTGGCCGACCTGAAATTTTGCTAGGATCAATTAGACATTAAGAGCAACATTCCTGTAAAGTTTCATGAAAACCGCCAAGTAGTTTCAAAGGAGTAGTCGCTACAAGTTTTTACTATATAACTCTATGTAAACAAAGATGGCCGCTGCAGCCATGTTTAATGTTGAATCAAAACAATTTTTGACAAGGACCAACATCATATCATGCTGATCATTTTAGAAAAAGTCCCATATCAATATCACTTATAGTTTTCAAGAAGTAGTTGCTACAAACTTGTATTTTGAAAATTTATTTTTAGCCGTGGCGGCCATCTTGAATTTCCGGCCGACCTGAAATTTTGCTAGTATCAATTAGACATCAAGAGCAACATTCCTGTGAAGTTTCATGAAAATCCGTCAAGTAGTTTCAGGGCAGTAGTCGCTACAAGTTTTTACTACATAACTCTATGTAAACAAAGATGGCTGCTGGCAGCCATGTTTAACGTCGAATCAAAATGATTTTCGACAAGGACCAACATCATGTCATGCTGATCATTTAGAAAAAGTCCCATATCAATATCACTTGTAGTTTTCAAGAAGTAGTCGCTACAAACTTGTTTTTTAAAAACCTATTTTTAGATCTGGCGGCCATCTTGGATTTCACATCAACATGAATTTTTCCTAGGATCAACTAGACTTCATGGGCAACATTTCTGTAAAGTTTCATGAAAATCCATTCAGTAGTTTCAGAGGAGTAGTCGCTACAAAGAAAAGTTTACGGACGGACGGACGTCGGACACCGCACCACGGCATAAGCTCTGCTGATCTCTCATCAGTAGAGCTAAAAATGGATAAAATCGTTGATTTCTGTAATACATTCGTAGTACAGTGGCCCGTTTTATGGAACATCTTACGCCGATTTTGCTCTTTAGGTCGAATTATTAAATTTATTGCTATAAAAAAAGTTCATAAACATGTTTTTTAATTAATACATATATTGTTCATTCAATATTTACACCATTAATTGTTTGCTTCAAATGCTTTTAAAAACAAGAGCTGTCAGAGAACAGCGCAGCTTGACTATTCGATTTTTCAGAGAATAATAAATTATACAGCTAGTATATACCCTCAGAAAACAAGGCTAAAACAATGTGGGATGGGGTTGGGGAATGGGGCTTGTATAGAAACTCTGGCCGATATAAAATCATATGAAATTTTATTATATTTATGTGTTTTAATCCAAAATTGCCGTTATTTTAAAGAAATTTGTGGTCGAACTAGCTATGTGTAAGAATTGACCAAAACAACACAGACCAAAACAACACAGAAATATGTAAAAAAACAAGAGGTCAATGACCTTGAAGCTCTACTGATAGATTTTTGATAGCTAGGTCAACATTCCTGTGAAGTTTCATGAAAATCCATCAAGTAGTTTCATAGGAGTAGTCGCTACAAGTTTTCAATTATATAACTCTATGTAAACAAAGATGGCCGCTGGCGGCCATGTTTAATGTCAAATAATTTTTGACAAGGATCAAAATCATGTCATACTGATCATTTTAGAAAAAGTAGTAGTCGCTACAAACTTATTTATTTTAAATCTATCTTTAGTCGTGGTGGCCATTTTGAATTTCCGGTCAGCCTGAATTTTTTCTGGGATCAACTAGACATCAAGTGCAACATTCCTGTGAAGTTTCATGAACATCCGTCAAGTAGTTTCAGAAGAGTAGTCGCTACAAGTTTTTACTATATAACTCTATGTAAACAAAGATGGCCACTGGCAGCCATGTTTAACGTTGAATCAAAATAGTGTTCGACTAGGATCAACATCATGTCATGCTGATCATTTTAGAAAAAGTCCCATATCAATATCACTTATAGTTTTCAAGAAGTAGTCGCTACAAACTTATTTTTTAAAAATCTAATTTTAGCTGTGGCGGCCATCTTGAATTTCTGGCCAACCTGAATTTTTGCTAGGATCAATAAGACATCAAGAGCAACAATCCTGTAAAGTTACATGAAAATCTGCCAAGTAGTTTCAGAGGAGTAGTCGTTACAAGTTTTTACTATATAACTCTATGTAAACAAAGATGGCTGCTGGCAGCCATGTTTAACGTCGAATCAAAACGATTTTCGACAAGGACCAACATCATGTCATGCTGATCATTTAAGAAAAAGTCCCATATCAATATCACTTATAGTTTTAAAGAAGTAGTCGCTACAAACTTGTATTTTAAAAATCTATTTTTAGCTGTGGTGGCCATCTTGGATTTCACATCAACATGAATTTTTGCTAGGATCAACTAGACTTCATGGGGCAACATTTCAATAAAGTTTCATAAATATCCATCCTGTAGTTTCAGAGGAGTAGTCGCTACAATAAAAGTTTACGGACAGACAGACGGACGGACGGACGACGGACGCCGCACCATGGCATAAGCTTTGCTGATCTCTGATCAGTCGAGCGAACAAGAGGCCCAAGAGGGCCTGTGGACGCTCTACTGCCTCAAGATAGTTTATGTATAAGGGGCCATAAGTCTTTCAAAATTCATTCAACCAGAACATGGCAATGACAGGTGCAACTGGGCTTAGTACTGATCATTCTCGCCAAGATTCGCTGAAATCTGGCAAAGAATTCAGAAGAGACTAATCTGGACAAAGCTTGTGTATTAAAACATTTAAGGGGTCACAACTCTGCCAAAAATTATTCATCCGAAATATGGCGATGATCTGCACAACTAGGGCTTGATACTGATCATCCTTGTCAAGTTTCGTCTATATCCAGCTAGGGGTTCAGGAGAACTAGCCCCGGGAAAAAAATTGTGGTATCAAAATCCTTTTAAAGGGCCATAAACTCTGCCAAATATAAGTAAACCGGAACGTGACGATGATTTGCACAACTAGGGCTTGGTGCTGATCATCCCTGCAAAGTTTCATTGAAATCAGGCAAGGGGTTCAGGGAAAAGTAATCAGACAAAGTTTGTGTATTAAAACCATTAAAGGGTCATAATTCTTCCAAAAAATCATTTAACCAGAATACGGCAATGATTTGCACAACTAGACATGGAATTGATCATCCCTAAAAAGCTTCGTTTAAATCCGGTCAGGGGTTCAGGAGAACTAGTCAGAACAAAGTTTGTGTATTAAAACCTTTAAAGGGCCATAACTCAGCCAAAAAACTATTCAACCGGAACACGGCGATGATTTGCACAACTAGACATAGAATCGATCATCCCTAAAAAGTTTTGTTTAATCCAGCCAGGGGTTCAGGAGAACTAGTCAGAACAAAGTTTGTGTATTAAAACCTTTAAAGGGCTATAACTCTGCCAAAATCATTCAACTGGAACACAGTGACTATGTACAACTAGGCTTGGTACTGATCATCCCTGCATAGTTTCAATGAAATCCGGCCAAATGAAGGCACTTTCGTCTTAATGAGGCCAAGATGTACCATATTTCAGAGAATCAAGGGCCATGACTACGATGTAAATGGTCCAATCTGGATGGTTTTCGAAATTGTCCAAGCTTTCATTGATATTAACAATCTGGTAAAGTTTCTTAAAGATCGGATGAAAGATGAAGGCCCTATCGTCTTAACGAGGCAAAATATAGCATTTTTAACTAAATCAAGGGCCATAACTCATCTGTTACTGGTCCGATCTGGCTGTTTTCGAAATTTTCTGAGCTGTCATTTGATATAAACAATCAGGTAAAGTTTTGTAAAGATTAGATGAAAGATGAAGGCCCTATCGAATTAATGAGGCAAAATATAGCATTTTTAACTAAATCAAGGGCCTTAACTCCGCTGTTAATGGTCCGATCTAGCTGGTTTTCGAACTTGTCCAAGCTTTCATTTATATGAACAATCTGGTAAAGTTTGGTAAAGATTGGATGAAAGATGAAGGCCCTATCGTCTTAATGAGGCAAAATATAGCATTTTTAACTAAATCAAGGGCAATAACTCCGCTGTTACTGGTTTTCGAACTTGTCCGAGCTTTTATTGATATTAACAATCTGTGCAAGTTTGGTAAAGATCAAATAATAAATGAAGGTGCTAGAGTGTTCACAAGGCTTAATATGGCATTTTTCAGCAAAACAAGGGCCATAACTCCAGTGAAATTATTTCGATCTTGCCAGTTTTCGAACTTGTCCGAGCTTTCATTGACATAAAGACACTGGCAAAGTTAAGTAAAGGTCCAATTAATATTGAAGACCCTAGAGTGTTCACAAGGCAGAAAATAACACTTTTCAGAAAAAACAAGGGCCATAACTCCAGTGAGTCTGATCCGATTTAGCTGGTTTTGCTGGTTTAGCTGGTTTAGATGAAAGATGAAGGCCCTATCGAATTAACGAGGCAAAATATAGCATTTTTAACTAAATCAAGGGCCTTAACTCCGCTGTTAATGGTCCGATCTAGCTGGTTTTCGAACTTGTCCAAGCTTTCATTTATATGAACAATCTGGTAAAGTTTGGTAAAGATTGGATGAAAGATGAAGGCCCTATCGTCTTAATGAGGCCAAAATATAGCATTTTTAACTAAATCATGGGCAATACTCCGCTGTTACTGGTTTTCGAACTTGTCCGAGCTTTTATTGATATTAACAATCTGTGCAAGTTTGGTAAAGATCAAATAATAAATGAAGGTGCTAGAGTGTTCACAAGGCTTAATATGGCATTTTTCAGCAAAACAAGGGCCATAACTCCAGTGAAATTATTTCGATCTTGCCAGTTTTCGAACTTGTCCGAGCTTTCATTGACATAAAGACACTGGCAAAGTTAAGTAAAGGTCCAATTAATATTGAAGACCCTAGAGTTTCACAAGGCAGAAAATAGCACTTTTCAGAAAAAACAAGGGCCATAACTCCGGTGTTACTGATCCGATTTAGCTGGTTTTCGAACTTCTTTGAGTTTTCATTGTCGTAAAGACACTGGCAAAGTTAAGTAAAGGTCCAATTTAATATTGAAGGCCCTAGAGTGTTCACAAGGCAGGAAAATAGCACTTTCAGAAAAAACAAGGGCCATAAACTCCGGTGTTACTGATCCGATTTAGCTGGTTTCGAACTTGTTTGAGTTTTCATTGATATTAACAATCTGTGCTAGTTTGGTAAAGACCAAATAATAAATGAATGTGCTAGTGTTCACAAGGCAGAAAATGGCATTTTCAGAAAAAACAAGGGCCATAACTCTGGTGTTACTGACCCAATTCAGCTGATTTTCGAACTTGTCCAAGCTATCATTGGTATTAACAATCTGTGCAAGTTTTATAACGATCAAATAATAAATGAAGGTGTTAGAGCGTTCACAATGCAGAAAATAGCAATTTCGAAAAAAACAAGGGCCACAACTCCGGGTGTTACTGATCCGATTTGGCTGGTTTCGAACTTGTCCGAGCTTTCATTGATATTAACAATCTGTGCAAGTTTGGTAAAGATCAAATAATAAATGAAGGTGCTAGAGTGTTCACAAGGCTTAATATGGCATTTTTCAGCAAAACAAGGGCCATAACTCTGGTGAAATATATCCGATCCGGCTGGTTTTCGAACTTGTCCGAGCTTTCATTGATATAAAGACACTGGCAAAGTTTCGTAAAGATTCGATTAATAATGAAGGCCCTAGAGTGTTCACAAGGCAAAAGTTAACAGACGGACGGACGACGGACAGACGGACGGACGACGGACAACTTGCCATCCCATAAGCTCTGCTGGCCTTCGGCCAGTAGAGCTAATAAAAAACATACATATTCCACTTTCGAGTGGGAGAGTGGATGGGGAGGGTGAGGGGAGGGGTGCAACACAGCTATTTGTAAGAATTAACAAAAATAACACAGAAATATGTAAAACAAGAGGCCCCGGAGGGCCTGTGGACGCTCTACTGGCTCCAGATAAAGTTTATGTATAAGGGGCCATAAGTCTTTCAAAATCATTCAACCAGAACATGGCAATGACAGGTGCCACTAGGCTTAGTACTGAACATTCTTGCCAAGATTCGCTGAAATTTGGCAAAGAGTTCAGAACAGACTAATCTGGACAAAGTTTGTGTATTAAAACATTTAAATGGCTATAACTCCGCCAAAATCATTCAACCGAAATATGGCAATGATATGCACAACTAGGCTTGATACTGATCATCTTGTCAAGTTTCGTCTATATCCAGCCAGGGGTTCAGGAGAACTAGCCCGGAAAAAACTGTGGTATCAAAATCCTTTAAAGGGCCATAACTCTGCCAAACATCTGTAAACCAGAACGTGACAATGACATGCACAACTAGGCTTGGTGCTGATCAACCCTGCAAAGTTTCATTGAAATCTGGCGAGGGGTTCAGGAGAAGTAGATCAGACAAAGTTTGTGTATTAAAACTTTTAAAGGGCCATAATTCTGCCAAAAAAATCATTCAGCCGGAATATGGCAATGATTTGCAAAACTAGACATGGAATTGATCATCCCTAAAAAGCTTCGTTTAAATCCATCCAGGGGTTCAGGAGAACTAGTCAGAAGAAAGTTTGTGTATTAAAACCTTTAAAGGGCTATAACTCCAAAATCATTCAACTGGAACATGGTGACTATGTACAACTAGGCTTGGTACTGATCATCCCTGCAAAGTTTCAATGAAATCCGGCCAAATGAAGGCCCTTTTGTCTTAATGAGGCCAAGATATAGCATATTTCAGAAAATCAAGGGCCATGACTCCGATGTAAATGGTCCAAACTGGATGGTTTTCGAAATTGTCCAAGCTTTCATCGATATTAACAATCTGGTAAAGTTTCTTAAAGATCGGAAGAAAGATAAAGACCCTATCGTCTATATAGGATTTTTAACTAAATCAAGGGCCATAACTCCACTGTTACTGGTCTGATCTGGCTGGTTTTCGAACTTGACCGAGCTTTCATTGATATTAACAATCTAAAAAGTTTCATAAAGATCGCATGGAAAACGAAGGCCCTATCAACTTAACGAGGCAAAATATAGCATTTTTAACTAAATCAAGGGCCACAACTCATCTGTTACTGGTCCGATCTGGCTGGTTTTCGAAATTGTCTGAGCTGTCATTGATATAAACAATCAGGTAAAATTTTGTAAAGATCATATGAAAGATGAAGGCCCTATCGAATTAACGAGGCGAAATATATCATTTTTAACTAAATCAAGGGCCATAACTCCGCTGTTACTGGTCCGATCTGGCTGGTCTTCGAAATTGTTCGAGCATTCATTTATATAAACAATCTGTAAAGTTTGGTAAATATCAAATGAAAGATAAAGGCCCTATCGTCTTAACGAGTCAAAATATAGCATTTTTAACTAAATCAAGGGCCATAACTCCGCTGTTAATGGTCCGATCTAGCTGGTTTTCAAACTTGTTCGAGCTTTCATTTATATAAACAATCTGGTTAAGGTTGGTATAGATTAGATTAAAAACGAAGGCCCTATCGTCTTAATGAGGCAAAATATAGCATTTTTAACTAAATCAAGGGCAATAACTCCGCTGCTAAAGGTCTGATCTAGCTGGTTTTTGAACTTGTCCAAGCTTTCATTAATATTAACAATCTATGCAAGATTGGTAAAGATCAAATAATAAATGAAGGTGCTAGAGTGTTCACAAGGCTTAATATGCATTTTCCAGCAAAACAAGGGCCATACCATATAGGCCTTGAGCCAGGACCCAAAATGTTCGATATTGTTACCAACTCAAGGGACAAATTCTACCATCACTTTTTGAAAAGAGCAATGTATATAGATTACATTTTTCCATGATAGCAATCTGGAACAGGTAGCTTATATAAAAAAAAATCGAACATTAATAGGTTATCATTGTAGCGCTTTCATATAAGTTTTTGATGTTCATTTTTGAATGTCATGCTTGTGTGAATAATTATTGATGTACTTTTTAAAGATGCACTTAAGTTTACAATTCATTGAGTTACATAAAGCGTAAATAAGCTCTTTTTAAGCACTGAATTCAGTTTAAAATCTCTATTTTGCTTCAAATTAGAAGTCAATTTACCCCACCCACTATTGAAACATTTTTATGCATTTAGTTTAGTTAATATTTTTTACAATATATGTGTAAACTTGTAAGAATCAGTAATTTACAACCTTTCTACATGATTTAAATAATATTATAATATGAATAAGGGATTGTTATGATATATTGATGAAATTAAGTACTTTAGCAATGTTCATGGCATTGCACATATGTGTTCAGTAAGCCTGATAAGTTGAGACACATGCCAAACTGTAAGTATAAGCCTTTCTCAAAGTAACTGCAACATAAATAGTATTAACATGTTCTGATATATACATATATTGCACAGACGACACATAGTCCAAAGGATTCTAGATAAAGGAAATGTGCGATTTAACGTGTGGTTTTTTTAAACAAAAGTCTTTTTTAGGTGTATGCGTCATGGCAATACTTATTATGATTACACATTTGGATTATGTATTACACATAAATGCATGAATTAAACATTGCATATTGCAACGCAAAATCTTAAAAGTTGTCTATTTTAATACTTTTTAATTACAATTTATGCATATTTTAAGGATTTTTACACATGAATTACCCCACCCATATACAACACAATGAAGAATTCTGCATATGAAATGTAAAAATAGTTGTATATGCATTTGCACGAATCATTTTTATGTTACTGAAAATAGAATCGACGAAGATGAATTGATTTGAATTGGGGTTTTAAGGCGCACCAACACAAACGTGTTATATGGCGCCAACAGGAATGAACATTCGACCCGGCTCACGATATTTAGATCTAGATAAAAATTTGCAGAATGTACCTAGAACCTTCTTACCTGCAGAACTGCAGAGTTGCTGCAAATTCTCTAGTAAACACTCCATCTTTCGCTGGAGCTACGATCACTGTCACCACTGAAGTAACACCTGAAACAATACAGGTTTCATGATGAAAATAATGAACAAAAGTTACAAAATTAACATGAATTCGGGAAAATTTTACCCCTATGCCTGGATATGCAGTGGTTCATATTCTTGCCCGGGAACCACACGGCGTCGACGAAGAAATATCTTTAGGGTGATACCCAGATCACTGTACTAACTACTTACCATGGCAACTATTTGTTAGTATTGGTGCAGTTGTTACAATATCACCTGCTTAGGATATATATCTAAACATGGGTTGTGATGTTCTCCGCACTTGATTTATAGTATGGAATTAACCTAGGATAGTAAGCATCAATGAATGAAGAGAGAGAGGGAGTGTGTGTGGGGTGGGAGGGGGGGGGAGGTTGGGTGAGGGGGTTGGATATATAGGCATTTAGCAACCTGTCCTACTGACGAATAGACACCTATGTTTCTTTAACATGAAAGGAGAAAAAAACAAGCTATATACGGGATTGCCTGGTTTACGTCCCCATCCGACGGACGAGGGTAAAAATGTCTTGCCCAAGAACACACCGACAAAATTCACTGGCTCCGGTGAGGCTTGAACCAGGTCCTCTGAATTTAAAGTCCCCCGTGCTATCCACTGCATCAACAGGCTGTATGCGCTCAAGCAGGATGACTGCATTAAAACAAATACAACTAAAATGTTAATCCGGCATAAAGGTTATATCCAAGAAGCTGGGTTCACAACGGTATCTATTATCTAGCAAGTTAGCATCAAGTTCATGTATGTCGAGTTGCAATATGCCTGCAAGCCTTATATATGCCCAGCTCATTGCTGTTTTGATAAACTTGACAATTAAAGCCTTGGGATAAAACAGGACAATTAAGAATACTCCGTACATATCATCTGATTTAAATAATATAACTTAATGTGACAATATAACATACATATAAGATATAAAAAAAAATTAAACGCTTCCAGATAAAAATCGGTACCCAGTGCATCGAGATAGATTACATTTAGTGATCACGGTTAGTTTAGTGATGTTTACTCTAAAAGCTATATCCGACATACAGGTGCTACTGCAGTTAAAGTAGCTATCCCGCCAACAACAGCCACATTTTACAACATATGTACATCGTTTCTAAACCTACTGACCACGAGGTATATACATAACTTACATCGTTTGAGAATCAAAACTCTATAGATACAATATAAAAAGCTTTAACCAGCCAGACAAAAAAAACAAAAATGGACAATTCATTTTACACTTATTCAATTACGGATATTACAAAAACCCATGAAAAACAGATACTTTTAAGCGACACATATGCATTATTATTTGAGATGAACACCTGGATAGAGTTTTGATAAACTGTTTATGTAGTGTAATTGTGTCGTAATGTGGCGGGTTATTTTAAAATGTGTATAACAAACACCTAAAAACCAACAGTTAAACCGTAAAATGCCTTTTCTTTTTCTTTCTTTTTTTTGGTGCAATTTTTCAAAAATGCAGTGGTCTACTTTGTGATTTTAGTTCGTGGATTTATTCAATATGCGATTTGTAAACATGGTTAAGTCTTCATAATGGAATACCTTATCAAAAGTCACATTCTCTCTATATTTCAGTTCGCTTAAAACTTTTGAAATGATTTTATGAAAAGTGTATAACTTCAAGCCATAAACAAGAGACCCACTCGCCTTGTCTCAAAGTGCTCTCATGTTTTAAGAAACAACAACAATTTCTTTATATATAAATCTGTAAAACTGTGACCCCTGTAGTGGCCATATTTGACTCCATTGTCGCCATTTGAACAAACTGGTAGAGGATCATAAGCTTATGGTACATGCGAACTATTATTTAGCTTCTGAATATGTTTTCCTATATAATTCAATGTTATAGTGTGACCCCCGGGACAGGGCCAAATTTGATTCCAGGCTTGATTCAAGGGACACCATTTAAATTATTTGGTACAGGACAATAATCTTAGGCTACATGTAGCTTATTATACCTTTAGCTCTTGTAGTTTCAGAGAAGATGTTTATAGACGTTCCTACATAACTCTATGTAAATATGTGACCCCCGGGACAGGGCGAAATTTGACCATAAGATCACCATTTGAACAAAATAAATTGGTAGAGATCGATACTCTTATGCTACATGCATCGTATTAGACCTTTAGCTCTTGTAGTATCAGAAAAAGAATATTTTATGGACTTTCCTATATAACTCTTTGTAAAACTTTAACCCCAGAACCCACCACCCAACCCACCCCACGACTCGCCCCCGTGTGGTTGTCGGGATAGAATACAAGCACTGCAAACACACCGTCACATGCAGAGGGGTAGGACCCCCCCCCGCCCCCCCTCCCCCCATTCATATTCATTTTTTCATTTTTTGTTCATGCTCATTAAAGGTCTTCATCATGACCCCTGCATTGTTTCAGGTGCCATCTCGCTCACATCACTAAGAGCAGTGGCAGAAAAACAATAAACGTGGCTCCAGCGTAAAAGGAGTGTCTACAATAGAATTTGCAGCAACTCTGCATTGCAGAGTGAGAAGGTTCTAGGCCCATTTTCCATATTTTATCTCGATGTACATGGAGGATAAGCGTGGCATGTTCATGCCTGTTAGGTGCCATATAACCTTTCATGTGTTGGTGCGCCTTAAAACCCAATTCAATTCAATTCAATAACCCCAGAACCGGGCCATAGTTGGACACAGAGTCACGATTTGAACAAAAGTGGTAGAGAACCGTAAGCTTGTAAAATATGCAAAATAGAAGACCTCTGGCTCTTGTTTTTTTAAAGAAGAGATTTTAAAGATGTTTCTATATGACTCTATGTAAATATATGACCCCTGGGGCGGAGCCAGATATGACCCCAGGGTCAACATTTTAACATACCTGCTAGTGGACCATAAGCTTATACTTCATGCATAGTATGGGACCTCTAGCTCTTACAGTTTTAGAGAAAATGATTTATTTTTAAAGATTTCCTATAAAACTGTATGAACAAATGTTACCCCCGGGGCTGGGCCATATGTGACCCTGGGGTCACCATTTTATAATTACTTGGTAGAGGACCTTAAATTTATAATACATGCAAAATATTAGACCCGTAGCTCTTCTAGTTTCAGCGAAATCGATTTTTTAAAGAAACAAGAGTTTTGCTTAAAAGGGGGAGATAACTCTAATAACAGGAATCAGCTACCCTGTCCATACTGCTATCATGGATTTTTTGTTTCTCTACAAGGTACTCAATAACATGGTACTAGTAAGAATTTGTCCCTTGAGATGGTAACAAAAAAGTGTATGGCTCACGGTCTAATACCTCCTATGAAATTATTCCGATCCGGCTGGTTTTCAAACTTGTCCGAGCTTTCATTGATATTAACAACCTGTTAAAGATTGGTAAAGATCGGATGAAAAATGAAGGCCCTATCGTGGTAACGAGACAAAAGTTAATGACGGACGGACGACGGACAACGGACAACGGACACAGACGGACGAACGACGGACAACTCACCATCCCATAAGCCCTTGGCCAGTAGAGCTAACAAGGGCCATAACTCTGGTATTACTGACCTAATTCAGCTGATTTTCGAACTTGTCCAAGCTATAATTAGTATTAACAATCTGTGCAAGTTTGATAATGATCAAATAATAAATGAAGGCCCTAGAGTGTTCACAAGGCAGAAAAAGCATTTTTTAGAAAAAACGAGAGTCATAACTCCGGTGTTACTGATCCGATTTAGCTGGTTTTCGAACTTGTCCAAGCTTTCATTGATATTAACAAAGTTTGGTAAAGATCAGGTGAAAGATGAAGGCCCTATTATCTTGAGGCAAAATTTAGCATTTTTAACTAAATCAAATAATAAATGAAGGTGCTAGAATGTTCACAAGGCTTATTATGGCATTTTTCAGCAAAACAGGGGCCAGAACTCCGGTGAAATTATTCCGATCTGGCTGGTTTACAAACTTGTCCGAGCTTTCATTGATATTAACAACCTCTTAAAATTTGGTAAAGATTGGATGAAAAATGAAGGCCCTAGAGTGGTAACAAGACAAAAGTTAACGACGGACGACGGACGGAAGGACGACAGACAAATAGCCATCCCATCAGCTCTGCTGGCCCTTGGCCAGTAGAGCTAAAAATATGAACAAATAAAAAAGTTAATGGGAATGTTATTTTTTTAGTGAATAAACACTTTAAGACACAGGGAGATCCACTATAACTCTATTCCCCCCTGGAAGCTGCAAGGATCCTGAATCTGGAGCGATAATGAGTTGCCATTATATAGAGTTTAATTACCAGTGTTTTTGAGATACCTGAAATATTTCTCGAGGGAGAGAAATTTCTCAGTAATATATCCGGTATCTCAAAAACACTGGTTATTAAACTATATATTACAACTTTTGTGATGATTTAAATGGGAAAAACCGTCTATGTTTGTTATTTTTCTTTCATTCCTTCTTTCGTCCTTAGTGCGCAGTGATACATATGCCTTTTTACTCCATTTTGCACGAAAACGCCAAGACGATGTTACGTCATACAAACAAAAAAAGTGGAACTGGAACTCTTCGTTAATTTCCGTAATCGGTATTTCCTATTGACGGAATCTGACGAAGACGTCCGTAAAACAATCGAAACGTCATTTGGCGAATCGGAACGTCATTTGGCGTTCCCGACTGACGGAAAAGGCCGAGCAATGTTCCGTACTGCGAAATAATTCCCACTGGGAGATATTTCGCAGTAGAGCAAACCAGTAGATATAGCTTTTCTATTCCCAGTATTTCCTATAGAAATCACAGACAAATATGTAATATATAAAATTAAAGATCATTAAAACAATTATATATCCCCTGGAAAATGTAACAGATAGTTCATTCTAAAAACTGTGTTGACATTTCATGGCTTGGTGACTTCTGGAAAAAGTTGTTTGAAGTCTGTCTTTACTATACTGAGGAAAAAAGGTTTAGCAAGTTTTTGTTGCACCCTGGAAATAATACATTTTGGTTGCAAAATCAAGAAACCACTGCCATAGACACAATATTTTATTAAACACACATCAACAACATCTTAATAACGTAACGAATACATGAACGTAGGGGTCAAGCCCGTCAAGTCCCAAAATGTCAGTATATCTTGTATACAGTATTATTTCATCTAAAAAAAACTTGCTAAACTTTTTTCCTCAATATGTGTTTTTTGATATATTGTAATGTTTGAGAACCGCGTCAAGCCGTCTGCTGACCTAGTGAATGTTGTAAATCTGACAGTGTGCATACAAAAGTAAAAGCAGAAACAAAATAAGATACTGAAAGGTGGTAAAATGTGGGATTTTCAAAAGTTGTATGTGGATACATAACAGGAATACATGCCAAACATATGGACAAGAGTTAAGTAATACAGTCAAACCTGGATTAAGAGACCGCTCAGGGGAAAAACCAAAAGTGGTCTCTTAATATAGGTGGTCTCTTAAAACAGGGTCTAACATTGTTCGATTTTTTATGAAATATTAAGAGAAATACATGTATTAAAATTAATGCTTTACATTGTAGGTATCTTGTATTATTTCATATATATGGGGTATCTTGTAAAGGTGTGCAACTAAGACATTGAGGCCTAAACGTCTCATTGTTCGCGAATTTCAATGTCTGCAGCTGAATCAAAGGCCCAGACACTGGCATGCGTCTTGACGTAGCATCTTCGAACCAAGTCCAACATAGATCATTTATGTCCTCGTACCCCGTTGCGTATCGAGCACGTTTTCTGTCACCAGACACATTGTTCTCAAAATTCTCTAAAACCTCTGATTTTTGTTTTATTATGTTCTGAATTTGTGTTTTACCGACAACTAACTCGTCTGCTATTTTACGCGTACTTGCTATTTCAATAACTTTATTGTAATCAGCTGTTAAAAATAGTGAGTAAATATATTACCGTTGCCATCATGTGATATAAAGAAATTATTATGTTATCCAATCACTACGTCGTATAAATATAACTTCATCAATATTAATGAGGGCACTTGACAGTATTGACCAATCCCATCTCCATATAAAAATAAACTTATGTACATTAATGAACAATTCAACCTTTCAATATAACGCTCCCAATCATCGAAGTTTTCCACATCAACGAAGGTGTTAATTGGTATTGCAACTTATTAATTGGTACTTATATTTGATATCTCCTAAAGGGGCAAGATTACAAAGGATAATTAGGTTATTGTTTGAATTTATGTTGTTTGATCTCGTTTCTGTGTGAATTACCGATAGCTAAACTGTTGTTTGTTTTTTTCAGTTTGATTTTCTGAAGTAAAAAAATGGCGGTCGTTAATTGATCCTAAAATCGGTCTTTCGGTATGAAAATATGCGGTTGTTGGTCGCGTTAGACAGGTGGTTGCTTAATAATAGGAAAACTCGTCAGGGGGTAATTCAAAAAGGTCGCTTATGGCAGGTGTGCGCTTAAACCAGGTGGTCAGATGACCAGGTTTGACTGTATATGACAAAGTCTAGAAAAGTGAGTATTTTGTTCTATTCTCTATATGCTGAAATATAACCAACACCAGTAATCTTAAATTAGAAACAGCATTTACCTTAAAGAGCATGGTAATCAGCTCAAAGTTGTCTCCCTTAGCAGCCCCGGCAGAGGCATAGTTACGCAGCAAGATAAACTTTCCATTGGGTATTTTGGTGATGGCTGTCTCTAATGCTGGCAGTGCAAACTTCAACACCCAGCACAGGCAGCGCAAACTCGAGGCATTCACCTATAATATGTATTAATACCTAACATGCAAGTATTTGTTCATTTTTTCTAGAAGAATCCACATGACATAAATGGAAACAATAGGATTGTTTTAACAATTAAGATGAAATAATTCTTAAACAGTAAAGGAAGGCAATATCATTATTTTTATAATGGATATTTTCATGGATTTCATGGATCCAATATGACCTTAACATCTTAAATCCAGGAAATAATGTCCTGCACCAAAATAGGTTTTAAAAGAACAAATTCAGATGTCCAAGAAAATAAACGACATCACGGTACAAAGGTTGGCTGTCATTCAACAGGCAATTTAGAGCCAAACTTTTCTAGAGCTATCTGAATACACTCCCTTCTTAAAAAAGTTGCTATTCTGCCATCAACAGGCAAATCTGACAACGTGTACACCGTTTCTAAACCTACTGACGATAACGTATATATATTTCTTGCACACCGGACAAGGATATGCGCCATTTTACCGGGGCTAGATATTTACATCTCACCCTAGGGTTCGAGATAAAATTCACGCACGCCAACATCCGGTATGCAGGAAAACATGCAAAACGTTAGTAGCTGGCGGCATTAACGCACAACATGTCTCTGATATTCAAGATATCCCTCGGTATGTGTTTTAATCGGAACCTCGGCAGAGCCTCGGTTTCGATAAAAACACTTCTTCCTCGGGTTGGAATTCCC
The DNA here is from genome assembly GCA_037043455.1 of Cyrtodaria siliqua. NCBI lineage: Eukaryota > Metazoa > Mollusca > Bivalvia > Adapedonta > Hiatellidae > Cyrtodaria > Cyrtodaria siliqua. The sequence goes on from JAWPHD010002705.1 coordinate 75,719, forward strand.
TTTCTTCATCAGATACCCACGAAAGATTCTTATAATATATAACTTACATATTTGAGAATCCAGACTCCATAGACACAAAATAGATGATTTTAACCACCCACGCCAAACCCCAAAACTGGAACGTTGAATTAGGAGTAACCTACTCATAATAATTTTACGCATATTCAATTGCTTTTATTTCAAGAACCTGGAATAAACCTATACTTTTAATTGGCACATAATTATACATTATTATATGACCTCAACACCTGGAGTTTTGTGGTGTAATTCGGTCGTTATTTGGCGAATGGTTGAAAAGGACTTAAAACTGTCACTTACCCGAATGTACTTTGAGTGGAGACACTCTGCCATCATGGGTATGAGGGGATCCAGCATCTGGAGATGGGTTATATCCGTGGCAACGACCTTCTGACGCTTCAGACACATGTTCAACAACTGAAATATACATCAATTTTCCTCAATATACCCACTAATTGTATTTGTTTTAATGAATACCTTTTTTATTACAAAAGGCATTTTTTTCATGATATTGTTCATCCCTACCCTATTTAACGTCCATTTCTAATGAGGTGTAAAATATAAAAGGGGTAATGTAGTAGGCAGTTTAAATATGTTTATCACATTTATATGGGTGAAAGATATGGATTTCTCAGTGAAAGAATATTCATACTCACTAAATATTAATAACTAACTCCAGAACACAAAAATAACTAACTGCGACATTTGAGTTATGACGTCAATAACGTGTTGGTGACATCGATGTCATCCGCCGATAACGCTAAACAATTCTGGTTAAAATGATACATAATCTGATTAAAAATGTAATAGATTATTTAACTGCTGTGATATCCCAGCAGTTAAATAATCTCTATTTGTTTTTTATTAGTGCCAGTCTCCATGTTCAGGCAAGGTTGACTTTTTGGTCATATTGTTTCAAATATTAGCAAAAATGCAAAGAAGCCCTCAAAATTATTAATAGCCGAATCACATTCTCAGCAGTACCTGTAGACCAAACTCCACAAAGACATGTAAATTTGTCTTCTTGTTAGCCTTAGGTTTATTGCCGCCCCTGGGAGCGACCTCGGGCAAGAGTTGACAACTATGGGGTCTCTGCCCCGGCCGCTCCTCCGTCTTCTTGACTTCCTTTTCACTGTAAAAAAATAAAGAAATAATATGCACAGGAAAAATCCACTCGTCCGCTTGTCATGACGAGTGACACCTCGTGCAGGACGAGTAAGTTTTCCTGTCTGGTCGTCCTGTCGAACGAGTGAAAAATTTGATGAGCTAATTATTTTTTTCTAGCTTAAATCGCGTGTCTAGCTAGAAATACGATATTTGCGCTGTTAAAATCAAAACCGGATGTTTACTGCGATTTCGAAGTCCGGGCGAAAACAAAAGAGTATAAGACGAATTTTGATTGGCTAATAATCGAGTAACAAAATCTAGACTGGTTTACTGTATAATTTTGTAAAAACGTGGGAATGTATTTTTATGTGTATTGTGTAATAAAGGCAATATAGTTTACGAGTATAAAATGGTGTTATGTTTTTATTTATAATATTAAGTGTGTGTGTGTGTGTGTGTGTGGTTAAGACAAAAGGGAAAAATAATAAACTAAAAAAATAAGTAAGACAATGAAAATATTTCCATATTAAATTAGATACCATACAATTATCCTGTTCAATGACAATATTTGCATAAAACAATTATATTAATACCAGACAATAATTCGATCAAATTGGCTGCGGTCACCCATCCAAATACTAACCAGATACTCCGTTGCTTAACTTTCCAATAGAGTCAGTGCGAACGTATATTAGTCCGGGTCAATGAAATGTCGGTTTACGGGATTCGGTACATTTTATGTACGGGTCGGGCCGTGTTTTAGACATGACACCGGAAGTTTACGCGGTCGTTTATTTTCGTCTGCAAACATGTCGGACATTAGAAAGTTTCTTTCTGATTCGTCCTCTTAAAGGCAAGCAGGGTGGAGGTGATGATGAAGACGCCTCAAAAAAGGTAGAAAAACGCAAGGCTGACCAGCGTAGCTATGATAAGACCAAGCGAAAAAGGCTACTAAAAACAAGCTGGCTTTCTGAATTTGATTGGGCCGTTTATGATGAACATGAAAATGCATTGTTTTGCCGTATCTGTTATAAATTTCCAACATTGAGTGATCTCGATTCGTCACTTGTTAAGGGTATACGCGAAAATTATCGTAAAGAAACACTAAAATTTCATAGCAGAAGTGTAAAACACATCAAGTGTATTGAACATGAACACGTTCTGAGGAAACCCCACACATCAAAAATTGTGCAGTCTGCGCAAAAGGCTGATGAAAAAACAGCCAGGTATATGAAAACCTATTCAACACTGCTTATTACGCAGCAATTGAAGGGGTACCCATGACACATTTTCCAAAACTTTTAGAATTACAAGAGAAAAATGGTGTAAATATTGGCTCTAACTACAGAAATAACCATGCATGCAGTGATTTTATTGAAAGCATTGCCGAAAACCTAAAATCAGAGGCAACAAAAGACTTTGAAAACGCACGTTTTATCAGTATTCTTTCTGATGGCTCCACTGATAAGTCTGTTCAGGAGCAAGAAATCGTTTATGTTAGATATGTCGATGCTTCAGGTCATGTGTGTACAAAATAAGCGGACATAGTTGCTCTTGACCATGGCCATTCACAGGGCGTCAAGGCAGGCATTTTCAAAGGTCTTGAAACGGTCGGAATGACTGAAGAAGTTATTTCAAACAAACTTAATGGAATCAACACAGACGGTGCTTCGGTTAATATGGGCTCGAAATCAGGGGCTGTTAAGCTTATAATTGATAATGTCAAGACTTATAAAGGCAATGCATGCCAAAATTATATAACAGTAGTTCACTGCATCGCTCACAATCTTGAGCTTGCTGTTTGTGACGCCAAGAAAAATTGTGCATATCTGAAACGGTTTGAGGAAGTTTTGAAAGGGATTTTTCACTTTTATTACTATTCACCAAAAAAACGTAGAGAACTTTTTGAAATTGCAAATAACCTTGACCAGGAACTAAAACACTTTGGTGGGATACAGCAGATTCGATGGGTGGAAAGCCAAAAAAGAGCATTGAAAGCTCTTCTTGATAACCTGGAAATAACATGCATACATCTTGAGGACATTGCCCATAAAAGTGACGAAAACGGTGCTAAGGCAAAGAGTTACCTGAAAGAGTTGAAAACTGACAGATTCCTGAGATTCTTGAACTTTTTGATAGACTGGACGGATCTTCTAAGTGACCTTTCAAAAATCTTCCAGGTTTGAAATTTTGATGTCACATAATTTGTTGAAATTAAATAACAATCATGTATTTATAAATGAACAATATGTAATGGTACTGAATCAATCAATAGCACAAATAAGTCAGTATACATTTATGATTAGTCATAAATCATTTTGAACGAAGTTTCATTCATCAATCAATAATTTATGTGTTAAATAAAACTGTTTCTTTCATTTCAGGAAAAGCATTGTTTAGTCTCTGTTGTTAGTCAGAAGATTGATGACTTAAAGGAGAAGTTTGCTCACATGAAAACCAGAAGGGGAAACATTTGAGAAAGTTTGAACATGACTGTGTTGATGGCAACTATAGGGGTGTTACAATAAACAGAGAGCAAAGACGAGACCAACCTAGAGGGGATGGACCCGATGCAATTAATGGTGACATTGATGATTTACTGACAGATTCAATATTTTTCCTAGAAGAACGTTTCATAAAGTACTAGGTGGTGAGCCTCACTCATTTTTCAATGTGTTCAATTATAACTTGTGGCCAGATAAAGACACTGAGGCTGAGCAATTTAGAAATTATGGTGAAGAACAAATTGAGAGTTTGGTGAATCTGTATGATCCTCTTTTAACAGATGAAGAGTGTGAAAATGCTGTGGACCAGTGGTTAGATATTAAACTGTTTGTTAACAGAAACAAGAAACGAACCATGTTAGAGACATATAAGAATGTTATGACTGTTCTCCCTGACAGTGAAGATTATGAGAAAATGAAATACATTTTGCCTTTTGTTAACATTATGTTAACAATCTCACCATCTACAGCTGAGTGTGAGCGTGGATTTAGCTCAATGAACAGGGTGAAATCTCAAGGCAGGTCTTCAATGGCACAGGCAACTCTCCAGAATCTCCTGAGAGTCAATGTTGATGGTCCGAAATCGAATGATTTCTCATCCACAAACAGTGTTATTCACTGGTTAAACTCGGGCGGAGGCACAAGACACACGCTGGGACACAGATGTCCAGGTCCAAGGGGGCCAATGATTAGGAATATTATTTCAGATTCAGACAGTGATTGACTAATAAGGACTATGAGTCATGTATTGTAAAATGAAAACTGTTATCATCATGATTGTAGTGCTACTTTTATTCATAAAAATTACATATAAAATTAAAATACAGTGTTGGTTTTAGTTAATAAACACATATCATGATATAACTTGTTTTTTGTAGGACGAGTAGATTTTTTGAAGGACGAGTAAGATTTCCTATCCACTAGTCCTACAGGACGAGTAGCTATTAATTTTTTTTCCTCACCTGAGTAATTCATTACTTCTCCACCTCACCTTTACGCAAGCGATAAATGACACAGCATATTCTATTTAAATCTCACAAATTCTCTAAATATGACCAAATCCTGACCCCAATTCAGCCTACCTTTTATCTGGCCCAATATGCACATTTATCGCATAACTTACGACGTGGGAGTGGAATAACACCATTCTCATATTTTCGATATACCACTAGTAGTTATTAAGTATATGCAAATAAGCATAGTATGCACGGTCAAAAAAAATTGATAATGACTATGATCCAATTCCCATGGTTTATGTTGGTTTCTCATGTTAAAGCGACAGGCAAAATGCAATAAAAGTTGATTTGTGAGTTATGTGATAAATAGAATCTAACATTCGTTCTCATTCATTATTGAATTTATTAAACTTGTTAGCAAAAATGATATAATGCTTGGCAAGAGCCTCGCATTATATATTTTGCCAACTCGTTTAAAATTCAATAATGAATGAGGACTCAGTAAGATCCTCTATGTATATATTTATAGGATTTCTATGAACCCTGTTATGTTTGTGATGTCATATACCTTGCCTTTTATTCATCTTTGTAATTCTTGATTGGTTTGATGTATGTTTTTTTGTCGACTGTGGTCCTTGAATGCTACATTTCCTGTGCGACTTTTATATCTATTTTTTCAGCTATCAATTTCAAGTTTTAAATAAATGACTCGTGTTGTTTTCACCAGGAGGCAGTGACAAATATGAAGTATTAAATATGTGACTCACGTTTTATCCACCAGTAGAGGCAGTGTCTGTGTGGTAAGGCTGTGGACAAACACGGGCAGCGTTTCCACGGACACTTCCTTATTCTCCATCAGCCCAATCACCACCCTTTTCAACACATCCTGGACCTTCCTCTCAGCCTTGTGACTGTGGGTTGTGTCGAGGACCTGTTATAACACCAAGTTTAGTTTGGTTCAAATAATATTGTTTTGGTTACTTTTCTTAAATGGCATTGCCTCCAGATCAGAACCAGAAAATCAATAAAATAGTGTTAAAATCTATTTTGAGAATGAATAATACCAGAAAGTTTGCACGTTGACAATAAGTGTCCCACCTATATAGCAATCAAGAAATTAAATGTTAAAGGAATTTGAATTAGCAATGTGGAACATATTAAATGTTAAAAGCTTTAAAGGGGGTACATCAGAATTTTTCTAGAAACATCTTAAATTATAAAAATGTTCCATTTCATGATAAAACACTTATATCAATCAAAATATGCTGTTAGAACCATGTTGTTAATGTCTAAACTTTGAATACACCATATAGCTAGAACGGAATCAGACGTAAAATGCTGAAATTAACCATGGTGCGTCACCTAGGATAGCACATATTACTGTGCTGAATCAATTTCTTTGCAAAACAAGGATCATTTTTAGGCTCTTTCATTATGTTTTGGCCATGTAGAATAGAAAATGTTAATATTTGTCAATTTTAAGTCGGACACTTAGACCCCCATGAAAAGCCTGATGTACTCCCTTTAATGCAAATCTTAAAAGTAAATACACTTTTAAGTGGCAAAAAGGGCCATTTGTTTGCTAAAATGCAATACAGAATTATGGAACCTGTGTATGTGTGAGACGGCTTGACGAAACTAAAGACATGATAAAGTTTTTGAAAAACTTTAACCTTAACCCAAAACTTTGACCTAAATTTACATATTTACATATACCTCACCACCTTCTGTGAAGGCGAAACAAAAATGAAACTTTTGTACTTATTTGTATTTTTAATTTCCCCAACCATGTTTTGTTTCATGCACATGTTTATGTTTATTTAGATCTAAATCAATACACAACAATAGATATTTACAATTCACACATTGCAATATCTGTGAAAAGCGAGAGTAAGATTTTATTTGATGACATAGAAAACTTTGAACAGGTAAATTAATCCAGAGGTATTTATCAATTATCTGGCAATAGTTATGCAGCTCTACAATTCAGATTTACTTCATTTCCCCGTGCAGTCACGCAGTGGTAAAAGTAGTATCTACGTCATGCAAATAATACTTATTTTTACATACAACTTAGTAGCGGCTTTAAATATATGTTTCTCTCCGGCCGTATCAAGAAATGTTCATATGATGTTTAAGAGTTACATTTGTAAATTGATAACTACAAAAAGGGTGGCCATTCATCTTTAAATACTATAGTTTGATCAATGCATGCTTTTTCTTGTTTAATTCTGTAGTTTTAAATTCTGCCAACCGTAATTGATGTGTAGCAGCAAAGAAAGTCCATTAAAGGGATTTGCAGAAAGAAAACAGAAAAAAACTAGATTATCTGTGTAAGTTATACCTGCTTCAGGGTCCAATCAGGGCCATCAGAGATCCCTTGCTGATGTAGCGAGATATCAGCTCATATGACTCATAGCTTTTACTAGTGCGTGCTTCAAACACCTTGGACACGATACCAACAACCTCCTTCTCCTCTGCTACTTCTCCAAATATCTCTTCATTGAACACCTGAATAGGAAAAAGAACATATACACGTAGTGTAAAAATCTATAGCATACTAGATCTATAGTTATTATAATATCTGTCGAATTAGAAAAGAACCAAAAAAAATTCGAGCAGTAGACAGTGTTCCAGATAAGACGCGTATCTGCATAATTACGCATATCTTTTCACCAAAAAACGCATTAAAACAAAAATTAATACATATATATTGAGAACCAAATTCCCATGTACACACTTAATAGCTAAGTAGAGTGTGTCCAGTCATATTCAATACATGCTGATTGAAGTCTGAGGTACTAAATGACCATCAAGTGCCTCCAGAATTTTTACTCGTAGGTGCTTGCAAGAAAAAAGAAATGGCCTTTTTGTCGGCTGTTTGACACAAATTAATGCCATTTAAAACAGACAAGCAATGTTGAATGTATATGTAACGGGAAGAGGAAATATGCAATATTTTTTATAATAATGACTGAAGAATCAATGTTTTACATTAATGATTTGTCCAAAATACACATTTGTAAATGTATTTTGTTTTTTTCCAAGCGTACACAATGCATTGTGTTGAAAGCTTATCTGGAGCAATGAGTAATACCAATTTAGGTCCAATTACATGTATTGTTCAACTCGATGGTAGGCGTGTGTTGTTTTTTCACTCACATGCTTACGCCTATTCGTGAAAAGAACCACATGCCTATCATCTCGTGAAGGATTTCCCTATAATCGATACTAGCATTTTAATAATCTCTAATTGTAATCTCTTGTAGACTATTCAGACACACCTCGATGTCGCCTGGTTTGACCGACTTCTCCATATTTTTCAACAACAGATGCAAGGTGAAACACAGCACATGCCTCTGGTAGCCACGCTTCAACGTGCCTCGTAGCTCGGACAGGATGAACGGGAAGTATCTTGGACCCAGCGTCATTTGGATCTTACTGAGCGTGTCTCGGGCCGTGTTCCTGATGTCGTTGGAACGTGACTTCAGGAAGTTGCACACTTTTAACAAAATGCTGGAAACCAATAACAATTATTATACAGAAGCATTGAAAACAAGTTACAATAACAGACACTGCACGTGCCAAATCAAGCAATAACAGACACTGCACGTGCCAAATCAAGCAATAACAGACACTGCACATGCCAGGAAAAGTATTCACACAAAAAAAAGTATGGAGCATTTTAAACAATTTTTTTTGCAGTAAAATTGCATATCAATTTATATCTGATCGAATATATTTTGTATATTTTTACAAGTAGTGGGTGTGTGTATTAAAACTTAAGAATAAAGCAAGAGATCAACTTTAAAATGTTCAGTGTAAATAGATAATTTATAACTTTATTGAAAACTAGAGCAGTCGCAACAAATATACCCCAACTACCAGTCTCCCCCATTCCCCACTTTCAATTTGGGTAAAGATCGAGATTGAATGGAATTTTCATGATCAGGTAATGGTGGCCTTGAACTTTGACCTACTGACCTTAAAAACCAATAGGGGCCATCTTTTCATCACAGGCAGTCTACCTATTTAGTTTCATGAGATTTGCTTCAGGGAGAGAGGAGTTTTAGAGCGGACAAGGTTTTTCATTATCTGGTCCCGGTGTCCTTGATATACTGACCTCAAACTCAATAGGGGTCGTCCCCTCCCACAGGCAGTTCATCGATAAAGGTTCATGAGAGTTGCTTCACAGAGTTATGGAGCAGACAAAAAACATTTAACAGGTCCTGGTGACCTTGAACTTTGACCTACTGACCTCAAAATCAATAGGAGTCGTCCTCTCACCACAGGCAGTTCACCTATGAAGTTTCATGAGATTTGCTTCAGGGGAAGAAAGGTTATGGAGCGGACAAGGTTTTTCATTATTGGGTGCCAGTGTCCTTTACCTTTGACCTACTGACCTCAAAATCAATATGGGTCGTCCTCCTACCACAGGCAGTTCACCTATGAAGTTTCATGAGATTTGCTTCAGGGGGAGAGGATTATGGTGCGGACAAGGTTTTTCATTATCGGGTCTCGGTGACCTTGACCTTTGACCTACTGACCTCAAAATCAATAGGGGTCATCCTCTCATCAAAGGCAGTCCACCCATGAAGTTTTATGAGATTTGCTTCAGGGGGAGAGGATTTATGGAGCAGACTGCACCTTCAGACAGGCAGACGGACAGGGCGAAACCAGGGGCTAACAATATTTTTTATACATTATGTGTCATACTGAGTGTCATACATTATATATATATATCACAACCGTGTTGTCGAAAAATGTTGCCATCGGCCCTCTGTGTGTGTGCAAAAGTTGCCTTCATCACCAAAATTGTGTTTTAAAATGTATGTTTTCTAAGATTTTCTGAGCTCCATGGGATCTGGCGTGGCCCAGTGGAAAGCATGGTGTACCTAAAATTTGGAGGACCGGGGCTCAAGCCTCACCGGTACCAATGAGTTTCATCATGTGTATTCTTTGGCCAGACACTTTCTGTTAGCCTCATCCATCAGATGAGGATGTAAACTGTTTGGTCCCATGTATCAGTCATCCTCTGAGCATGTTAAAAACAAGAGGGCCTGTGGATGCTCTACTGGCTAACATGGCTCTTATAACATCAATGAAGCGCGAGACTGCCATTTACGTCTTTTTGAAAGTTTCGGGCAAAACACAGCTTTCTAACTAAATCAAGGGCCATAACTCCGCCGTTACTGGTCCGATATGAATGGTTTCCGAACTTGTGCGAGCTTTCATTGATATTAACAATCGGATAAAGTTTGATAAAATCGGATGAACAATGAAGCCCCTATCGTCTTAACGAGGCAAAATATAGCATTTTTAACTAAATCAAGGGCCATAACTTAGCTGTTACTGGTCAGATATGTTTGGTTTTCGAAACCTATCGTCTTAACGAGGCAAAATATAGCATTTTTAATTAAATCAAGGGCCATAACTCTGCTGTTACCTGTCTGATATGGCTGGTTTTCGAACTTGTTCGAGCTTTCAACGACATTAACAATCTGATAAAGTTTGGTAAAGATCAGATGAACACAATGAAGCCCCTATCGTCTTAACGAGGCAAAATATAGCATTTTGAACTAAATCAAGAGCCATAACTTCGCTCTTACTAGTTTGATATGGCTGGTTTCCGAATTTGTCCGAGCTTTCATTGATATTAACAATCTGATAAAGGTTGGTAAAGATCGGATGAACAATGAAGGCCCTATCGTCTTAACGAGGCAAAATATAATATTTTAAACTAAATCAAGGGCCATAACTCCGCTGTTACTGGTCCGATATGGCTTGTTTTCAAACTTGTTCGAGCTTTCATTGATATTAACCATGTGGTAAAGATAGGATGAAAAATGAAGGCTCTATTGTCTTAACGAGGCAAAATATAGCAATGTAGCATTTTTAACTAAATCATTGACCATAACTCCGCTGTTACTGGTTCGATCTGGCTGGTTTTCGAACTTTTCCAAGCTTTCATTGATATTAACATTGTGGTAAAGTTTGGTAAAGCCCTATCGTCTTAAAGAGACAAAAGTTAACGACGGACAACGGACGGATGACGGACAACTCGGCATCCCATAAGCTCTGCTGGCCTTCCGCCAGTAGAGCTAAAAACATTCTGCAGGTTCCTGGATTCTAAAGTATCCTTCCCCACTCTCTCTGGGGCGGCTCTAAATAACCTATAATGTGTTGATACACAGTTAAAAAACATTCAATTCTGAGGTCCTATTAAAGTTACAAGTTTTCTTAATGTAAGACCAACTAACATCCAAACCAAAAAAGATATAGGGCACTAAAAAATGAAATATCCTAATCTGCAAACCTTTGCCACCAAGATCTTGTGTAACTGTGCATCCACACTCTTAAGGATAACTCCGTGTATCTTGGGGGCCAAATTTTGTGAGCAGAGTTGCTTTCCTTTGTGTAACTCTCCAACCACCTCCTCCTCCTCCACTCCCTCATTAATCTCTGGTATCGAAGCTTCTGCCTCCTCTGGATATGGCGATTCTATGTCCAGCTTCTCTTCTAGTGGTTTCAAAATAAAAATATTGATTAAAATTTGAATACTGACACTCGAAAATTATTTAACAAAATCAGTTTCGCCTTCTGTCAAACCACATCAGGCAATTTTTGTTTCCCACAAGTACGTAACAGTGACATGATAACATTTTTCACCCAATGCAACATCAGTACTCCAAAATATAAACACACCATTTATGCACATAATTAATAATTACCGTACAATAAAAGACAAAACGGGATACAAGTTTATGGCTCAATGGCTCATTGTTTTTTTTACTCATGCTTCTTGGAACCAATACCTGATTTTTTACACAAGGCATGCGTCGATTATGGTAAACCGGAGTTCAACTTAGATAAACCCAGGTTTGCTCCTCCTTGGTAGCAATATATTGGCCAGTTTTGTGAGATGGTGGTCTCTTAGGGATTATTATCTTGCACTAATTTCATGCTGTGAAAAAAACAAGAGGTCAATGACCTTGAAGCTCTACTGATTGATTTTGATTTCAGGAAGTAGTCGCTACAGACTTGTTTTTTGAAAATCTATTTTTAACCGTGGCGGCCATCTTGAATTTCCGGCCGACCTGAAAATTTGCTAGGATCAATTAGACATCAAGAGCAACATTCCTGTGAAGTTTCATGAAATCTGTCAAGTAGTTTCAGAGGAGTAGTCGTTACAAGTTTTCATTATAGAACTCTATGTAAACAAAGATGGCCGCTGGTAGCCATGTTTAACGTCAAATCAAAACGATTTTCAACAAGGACCAACCTCATGTCATACTGATCATTTTAGAAAAAGTCCCATATCAATATCTCTTATAGTTTTGAAGAAGTAGTCGCTACAAACTTATTTATTTTAAATCTATTTTTAGCTGTGGCGGCCATCTTGAATTTCCGGCCGATCTGAAATTTTTCTAGGATCAACTAGACATCAAGAGCAACATTCCTGTGAAGTTTCATGAACATCCGTCAAGTAGTTTCAGAGAAGTAGTCGATACAAGTTTTTACTATATAACTCTATGTAACCAAAGATGGCCACTGGCAGCCATGTTTAACGTCGAATCAAAATAATTTTCCACAAGGATCAACATTATGTCATGCTGATCATTTTAGAAAAAGTCCCATATCAATATCACTTATAGTTTTCAAGAAGTAGTCGATACAAACTTATTTTTTAAAAATCTATTTTTAGCTGTGACGGCCATCTTGAATTTCTGGTAGATCTGAAATTTTGCTAGGATCAATAAGACATCAAGAGCAACATTCCTGTAAAGTTTCATGACAATCCGTCAAGTAGTTTCAGAGTAGTAGTCGCTACAAGTTTTTACTATATAACTCTATGTAAACAAAGATGGCCGCTGGCAGCCATGTTTAACTTTGAATCAAAACGATTTTTGACAAGGATCAACTTCATGTCATGCTGATCATTTTAGAAAAAGTCCCATATCAATATCACTTATAGTTTTCAAGAAGTAGTCGCTACAAACTTGTATTTTAAAACTCTATTTTTAGCTTTGGCGGCCATCTTGGATTTCACATCAACATGAATTTTTGCTAGGATCAACTAGACTTTATGGGCAACATTTCTGTAAAGTTTCATGAATATCCATCCAGTAGTTTCAGAGGAGTTGTCGCTACCAATAAAAGTTTACGGACAGACAGACGGACAGATGGACGAACAGACAGACGGACGACACACCACGGCATAAGCTCTGCTGATCTCTGATCAGTAGAGCTAAAAACAAGTCTACCTCTGGCTTTCTAACTCATAAAAATTCAAAGCGCTAGGAAAAATCTGTTTGTCTGAATTGTCTTTTACATCATTTTTAGCACACTTTTTGTGGTAGAGGTAGACGACTCCCATTTTTCTTGGGTAGAACCAGTATTGTATACATCTGGCCATCTGTAAGAATCAACACTTCCTCCCTTACAAGTTGAGCTCCCAGTGGGATTCGAACCCACAGCAGTGACAGGTGAGAAGGTTTACAACACAGTCATTAACCCTTCGACCACGGAGGCACTTTGGAGGAAAAACATGGGTAAATCCTGAGATTACCTTGGGAACTGACGTCCTGCCCTAGTTGTATATTTAATACTTAGAAATAACCGCCAGCAACTACATGCACTGTGGAATGTCTGCATCATTTTGTACATTATAAATTGTTACTAGCATATAACGCTTTTTTCAAAATTATATTTGAGAAAAATATTGATTGCTTTGTTTCGCATGAAACATTTCAAATAACAGGTAGAATATTTACATATTTTACTTACCTTCAACCTTTTCCTTCTCTTTTTCTATAACTTCAGTAGCAATTTCTGGGTTCAACTTCATGTTTAAAGTTGAGTTAGCCAAGTCAAAATGATAAGCCTCTAGCACAGAAACGATCACTCTGAAATATTTACGTAATTATAGTGCAAGATGATTAATTGATCCCTATAACTTTGATTTAGGCTAGCAAATTTTATTTTCGAAATGTTCCAGCTTCCAGAGTATGCTTATTATTGTAAAAAGGAGCAGACAACAACATTTTCGGAAGTAAGGAATAAGGCAATCATAACAAGAGCTCCACCTTGTGGGGCAAATATGACCATCGTTGGCAAGGTTAAGGTTCTGATTAAAACTTTTTCAAAGGGAAATAAAAACAAGAGGTCAATGACCTTGAAGCTCTACTGATTGATTTTGATTTCAGGAAAGTAGTCGCTACAAACTGGTTTTTTTGAAAAATTATTTTTAGCCGTGGCAGCCATCTTGAATTTCCGGCCGACCTGAAATTTTGCTAGGATCAATTAGACATCAAGAGCAACATTCCTGTGAAGTTTCATGAAAATCCGTCAAGCAGTTTCACAGGAATAGTCGCTACAAGTTTTCATTATATAACTCTATGTAAACAAAGATGGCCGCTGACAGCCATGTTTAACGTCGAATCAAAATAATGTTTGACTCTGATAACCATCATGTCATGCTGATCATTTTACAAAAAGTCCCATATCAATATCACTCATAGTTTTCAAGACGTAGTCGCTACAAACTTATTTTTTAAAAAATCTAATTTTAGCTGTGGCGGCCATCTTGAATTTCTGCCCGATCTGAAATTTTGCTAGGATCAATTAAACATTAAGAGCAACATTCCTGTAAAGTTTCATGAAAATCTGCCAAGTAGTTTCAAAGGATTAGTCGCTACAAGTTTTTACTATATAACTGTATGTAAACAAAGATGGCTGCTGGCAGCCATGTTTAACTTTTGAATCAAAACAATTTTTGACAAGGACCAACATCATATCATGCTGATCATTTTAGAAAAAGTCCAATATCACTTATAGTTTTCAAGTAGTAGTCGCTACAAACTTGTATTTTGAAAAACTATTTTTAGCCATGGCAGCCATCTTGAATTTGCGGGCGACCTGAAATTTTGCTAGGATCAATTAGACATCAAGAGCAACATTCCTGTGAAGTTTCATGAAAATCCGTAAAGTAGTTTCAGAGGAGTAGTCGCTACAAGTTTTCATTATATAACTCTATGTAAACAAAGATGGCCACTGGCAGCCATGTTTAACGTTGAATCAGAATAATGTTTGGCTCTTATAACCATCATGTCATGCTGATCATTTTACAAAAAGACCCATATCAATATCACTTATAGTTTTCAAGACGTAGTCGCTACAAACTTCTTTTTTAAAAATCTATTTTTAGCTGTGGTGGCCATCTTGAATTTCTGGCCGATCTGAAATTTTGCTAGGATCAATTAGACATTAAGAGCAATATTCCTGTAAAGTTTCATGAAAATCTGTCAAGTAGTTTCAAAGGAGTAGTCGCTACAAGTTTTTACTATATAACTGTATGTAAACAAAGATGGCCTCTGGCAGCCATGTTTAACTTTGAATCAAAACAATTTTTGACAAGGACCAACATCATGTCATGCTGATCATTTTACAAAAAGTCCAATATCACTTATAGTTTTCAAGTAGTAGTCGCTACAAACTTGTATTTTGAAAATCTATTTTTAGCCATGGCAGCCATCTTGAATTTGCGGGCGACCTGAAATTTTGCTAGGATCAATTAGACATCACGAGCAACATTCCTGTGAAGTTTCATGAAAATCCGTCTAGTAGTTTCAGAGAAGTAGTCGCTACAAGTTTTCATTATATAACTCTATGTAAACAAAGATGGCCGCTGACAGCCATGTTTAACATCGAATTAAAACGATTTTTGACAAGGATCAACATCATGTCATGCTGATCATTTTAGAAAAAGTCCCATATCAATATCGCTTATAGTTTTCAAGAAGTAGTCGCTACAAACTAGTATCTTGAAAATCTATTTATAGCCATGGCTGCCATCTTGAATTTCCGGCCAAACTGAAATTTTGCTAGGATCAATTAGACATCAAGAGCAACATTCCTGTGAAGTTTCATGAAAATCTGTGAAGTAGTTTCAGAGGAGTAGTCGCTACAAGTTTTCATTATATAACTGTATGTAAACAAAGATGGCCTCTGGCAGCCATGTTTAACGTTGAATCAAAACGATTTTTGGCAAGGACCAACATCATGTCATGCT
The DNA here is from genome assembly GCA_037043455.1 of Cyrtodaria siliqua. Lineage (NCBI taxonomy): Eukaryota > Metazoa > Mollusca > Bivalvia > Adapedonta > Hiatellidae > Cyrtodaria > Cyrtodaria siliqua. The sequence goes on from JAWPHD010002705.1 coordinate 91,375, forward strand.
GATCATTTTAGAAAAAGTCCCATATCAATATCACTTATAGTTTTCAAGAAGTAGTCGCTACAAACTTGTATTTTAAAAATCTATATTTAGCTTTAGCGGCCATCTTGGATTTCACATCAACATGAATTTTTGCTAAGATCAACTAGACTTCATGGGCAACATTTCTGTAAAGTTTCATGAATATCCATTCAGTAGTTTCAGAGGAGTAGTCGCTACAAATAAAAGTTTACGGACAGACAGACGGACGGACGGACGGACGATGGACTCTGTACCACGGCATATGCTCTGCTGATCTCTGATCAGTCGAGCTAAAAATCTGTTTTCAGCCATGGCGGCCATCTTGAATTTCCGGCCGACCTAAAAAAATTCTGGGATCAATAAGACATCAAGAGCAACATTCCTGTGAAGTTTCATAAAAAATCGTCAAGTAGTTTCAGAGGAGTAGTCGCTACAAGTTTTTACTATATTAATCTATGTAAACAAAGATGTCCGCTAGCGGCCATGTTTAAAGTCGCATTGAAATAAATTTCGACAAAGAATCAACATCATGTCATGCTGATCATTTTAGAAAACGTCCCATATCAATATCACTTACAGTTTTCAAGAAGAAGTCGTTACAAATTTATTTATTTTAAATCTATTTTTAGCTGTGGTGGCCATCTTGAATTTCCGGCCAGCCTGAAATTTTTCTCGGATGAACTAGACATCAAGAGCAACATTCCTGTGAAGTTTCATGAACATCCGTCAAGTAGTTTCAGAGAAGTAGTCGCTACAAGTGTTTACTATATAACTCTATGTAAACAAAGATAGCCACTGGCAGCCATGTTTAACATCGAATCAAAATAATGTTTGACTAGGATCAACACCATGTCATGCTGATCATTTTAGAAAAAGTCCCATATCAATATCGCTTATAGTTTTCAAGAAGTAGTCGCTACAAACTTGTATCTTGATAATCTATTTATAGCCATGGCTGCCATCTTGAATTTCCGGCCAAACTGAAATTTTGCTAGGATCAATTAGACATCAAGAGCAACATTCCTGTGAAGTTTCATGAAAATCTGTCAAGTAGTTTCAGAGGAGTAGTCGCTACAAGTTTTCATTATATAACTCTATGTAAACAAAGATGGCCGCTGACAGCCATGTTTAACATCGAATCAAAACGATTTTTGACAAGGATCAACATCATGTCATGCTGATCATTTTAGAAAAAGTCCCATATCAATATCGCTTATAGTTTTCAAGAAGTAGTCGCTACAAACTAGTATCTTGAAAATCTATTTATAGCCATGGCTGCCATCTTGAATTTCCGGCCGAACTGAAATTTTGCTAGGATCAATTAGACATCAAGAGCAACATTCCTGTGAAGTTTCATGAAAATCTGTCAAGTAGTTTCAGAGGAGTAGTCGCTACAAGTTTTCATTATATAACTGTATGTAAACAAAGATGGCCTCTGGCAGCCATGTTTAACGTTGAATCAAAACGATTTTTGGCAAGGACCAACATCATGTCATGCTAATCATTTTAGAAAAAGTCCCATATCAATATCACTTATAGTTTTCAAGAAGTAGTTGCTACAAACTTGTATTTTAAAAATCTATATTTAGCTTTAGCGGCCATCTTGGATTTCACATCAACATGAATTTTTGCTAGGATCAACTAGACTTCATGGGCAACATTTCTGTAAAGTTTCATGAATATCCATCTAGTAGTTTCAGAGGAGTAGTCGCTACAAATAAAAGTTTACGGACAGACAGACGGACGGACGGACGGACGATGGACTCTGTACCACGGCATATGCTGCTGATCTCTGATCAGTCGAGCTAAAAATCTGTTTTCAGCCATGGCGGCCATCTTGAATTTCCGGCCGACCTAAAAAAATTCTGGGATCAATAAGACATCAAGAGCAACATTCCTGTGAAGTTTCATAAAAAATCGTCAAGTAGTTTCAGAGGAGTAGTCGCTACAAGTTTTAACTATATTAATCTATGTAAACAAAGATGTCCGCTAGCGGCCATGTTTAAAGTCGCATTGAAATAAATTTCGACAAAGAATCAACATCATGTCATGCTGATCATTTTAGAAAACGTCCCATATCAATATCACTTACAGTTTTCAAGAAGTAGTCGTTACACATTTATTTATTTTAAATCTATTTTTAGCTGTGGTGGCCATCTTGAATTTCCGGCCAGCCTGAAATTTTTCTCGGATGAACTAGACATCAAGAGCAACATTCCTGTGAAGTTTCATGAACATCCGTCAAGTAGTTTCAGAGAAGTAGTCGCTACAAGTGTTTACTATATAACTCTATGTAAACAAAGATGGCCACTGGCAGCCATGTTTAACATCGAATCAAAATAATGTTTGACTAGGATCAACACCATGTCATGCTGATCATTTTAGAAAAAGTCCCATATCAATATCGCTTATAGTTTTCAAGAAGTAGTCGCTACAAACTTGTATCTTGATAATCTATTTATAGCCATGGCTGCCATCTTGAATTTCCGGCCGAACTGAAATTTTGCTAGGATCAATTAGACATCAAGAGCAACATTCCTGTGAAGTTTCATGAAAATCTGTCAAGTAGTTTCAGAGGAGTAGTCGCTACAAGTTTTCATTATATAACTCTATGTAAACAAAGATGGCGACTGGCAGCCATGTTTACGTCGAATTAAAACGATTTTTGGCAAGGACCAACATCATATCATGCTGATCATTTTAGAAAAAGTCCCATATCAATATCACTTATAGTTTTCAAGAAGTAGTCGCTACAAACTTGTATTTTAAAAATCTATTCTTAGCTTTAGCGGCCATCTTGGATTTCACATCAACATGAATTTTTGCTAGGATCAACTAGACTTCATGGGCAACATTTCTGTAAAGTTTCATGAATATCCATCCAGTAGTTTCAGAGGAGTAGTCGCTACAAATAAAAGTTTACGGACAGACAGACGGACGGACGGACGATGGACTCTGTACCACGGCATAAGCTCTGCTGATCTCTGATCAGTCGAGCTAAAAATCTGTTTTCAGCCATGGCGGCCATCTTGAATTTCCGGCCGACCTAAAAAAAATCTGGGATCAATAAGACATCAAGAGCAACATTCCTGTGAAGTTTCATAAAAATTGTCAAGTAGTTTCAGAGGAGTAGTCGCTACAAGTTTTTACTATATAAATCTATGTAAACAAAGATGTCCGCTAGCGGCCATGTTTAAAGTCGCATTGAAATAAATTTCGACAAGAATCAACATCATGTCATGCTGATCATTTTAGAAAACGTCCCATATCAATATCACTTACAGTCTATTTTTAGCTGTGGCGGCCATCTTGAATTTTCGGCCAGCCTGAAATTTTTCTCGGATGAACTAGACATCAAAAGAAACATTCCTGTGAAGTTTCATGAACATCCGTCAAGTAGTTTCAGAGAAGTAGTCGCTACAAGTGTTTACTATATAACTCTATGTAAACAAAGATGGCCACTGGCAGCCATGTTTAACATCGAATCAAAATAATGTTTGACTAGGATCAACACCATGTCATGCTGATCATTTTAGAAAAAGTCCCATATCAATATCACATATAGTTTTCAAGAAGTAGTCGCTACAAACTTATTTTTTAAAAATCTATTTTTAGCTGTGGTGGCCATCTTGAATTTCTGGCCGACCTGAAATTTTGCTAGGATCAATTAGACATCAAGAGCAACATTCCTGTGAAGTTTTATGAAAATCTGTCAAGTAGTTTCAGAGGAGTAGTCGCTACAAGTTTTCATTATATAACTCTATGTAAACAAAGATGGCCACTGGCAGCCATGTTTAACGTCGAATCAAAAAAAAATTTGACAAGGATTAACATCATGTCATGCTGATCATTTTAGAAAACGTCCCATATCAATATCACTTACAGTTTTCAAGAAGTAGTCGTTACAAATTTATTTATTTTAAATCTATTTTTAGCTGTGGCGGCCATCTTGAATTTCCGGCCAGCCTGAAATTTTTCTAGGATCAACTAGACATCAAGAGCAACATTCCTGTGAAGTTTCATGAACATCCGTCAAGTAGTTCCAGAGAAGTAGTCGCTACAATTGTTTACTATATAACTCTATGTAAACAAAGATGGCCACTGGCAGCCATGTTTAACATCGAATCAAAATAATGTTTGACTAGGATCAACACCATGTCATGCTGATCATTTTAGAAAAAGTCCCATATCAATATCACTTATAGTTTTCAAGAAGTAGTCGCTACGAACTTATTTTTTAAAAATCTATTTTTAGCTGTGGCGGCCATCTTGAATTTCTGGTCGACCTGAAATTTTGCTAGGATCTATTAGACATCAAGAGCAACATTCCTGTAAAGTTTCATGAAAATCCGCCAAGTAGTTTCAGAGAAGTAGTCGCTACAAGTTTTTAATATATAACTCTATGTAAACAAAGATGGCCACTGGCAGCCATGTTTAACGTCGAATCAAAACAATTTTTGACAAGGATTAACATCATGTCATGCTGATCATTTAAGAAAAAGTCCCATATCAATATCACTTACAGTTTTCAAGAAGTAGTCGCTACAAACTTGTATTTTAAAAATCTATTTTTAGCTTTGGCGGCCATCTTGGATTTCACATCAACATGAATTTTTGCTAGAATCAACTAGACTTCATGGGCAACATTTCTGTAAAGTTTCATGAATATCCATCAAGTAGTTTCAGAGGAGTAGTCGCTACAAATAAAAGTTTACGGACAGACGGACGGACGGACGGGCGGACGGACGACGGACGCCGCACCACGGCATAAGCTCTGCTGATCTCTGATCAGTAGAGCTAAAAACAAGAGGTCAATGACCTTGAAGCTCTACTGATTGATTTTGATTTCAGGCAGTAGTCGCTACAAACTTGTATTTTGAAAAAATATTTTTAGCCGTGGCGGCCATCTTGAATTTCCGGCCGACCTGAAATTTTGCTAGGATCAATTAGACATCAAGAGCAACATTCCTGTGAAGTTTCATGAAAATCCGTCAAGTAGTTTCAGAGGAGTAGTTGCTACAAGTTTTCATAATATAACTCTATTTAAACAAAGATGGCCGCTGACAGCCATGTTAAACATCGAATCAAAACGATTTTTGACAAGGACCAACATCATGTCATGCTGATCATTTTAGAAAAAGTCCCATATCAATATCACTTATAGTTTTCAAGAAGTAGTCGCTATAAACTTGTATTTTGAAAATCTATTTTTAGCCATGGCGGCCATCTTGAATTTCCAGCGGACCTGAAATTTTGCTAGGATCAATTAGACATCAAGAGCAACATTCCTGTGAAGTTTCATGAAAATCCGTCAAGTAGTTTCAGAGGAGTAGTCGCTACAAGTTTTCATTATATAACTCTATGTAAACAAAGACGGTCACTGGCAGCCATGTTTAACGTCGAATCAAAATAATGTTCGACTCGGATAACCTTCATTTCATGCTGATCATTATAGAAAAAGTCCCATATCAATATCACTTATAGTTTTCAAGAAGTAGTCGCTACAAACTTATTTTTTAAAAATCAATTTTTAGCTGTGGCGGCCATCTTGAATTTCTGGCCGATCTGAAATTTTGCTAGGATCAATAAGACATTAAGAACAACATTCCTGTAAAGTTTCATGAAAATCTGCCAAGTAGTTTCAGAGGAGTAGTCGCTACAAGTTTTTACTATATAACTCTATGTAAACAAAGATGGCCGCTGGCAGCCATGTTTAACGTCGAATCAAAACGATTTTTGACAAGGACCAACATCATGTCATGCTGATCATTTTAGAAAAAGTCCCATATCAATATCACTTATAGTTTTCAAGAAGTAGTCGCTACAAACTTGTATTTTGAAATATTTTTTTTAGCCGTGGCCGCCATCTTGAATTTCTGGCCGACGCGAAATTTTGCTAGGATCAATTAGACATCAAGAGCAACATTCCTGTGAAGTTTCATGAAAATCCGTCAAGTAGTTTCAGAGGAGTAGTCGCTACAAGTTTTCAGTATATAACTCCATGTAAACAAAGATGGCCGCTGGCAGCCATGTTTAACGTTGAATCAAAACGATTTTCTACAAGGACCAACATCATGTCATGCTGATCATTTTAGAAAAAGTCCCATATCAATATCCCTTAGAGTTTTCAAGAAGTAGTCGCTACAAACTTCTTTTTTAAAAACCTATTTTAGATTTGGTGGCCATCTTGGATTTCACATCAACATGAATTTTTGCTAGGATCAACTAGACTTCATGGGTAACCTTTCTGTAAAGTTTCATGAAAATCCATTTAGTAGTTTCAGAGGAGTAGTCTCTACAAAAAAAAAGTTTACGGACGGACAGACGGACAGACAGACAGACGGACGCCGCACCACGGCATAAGCTCTGTTGATCTCTCGATCAGTCGAGCTAAAAAATGAATCAGAGTTATGGGCCTTTATAAGATGTATTCATTCAATCATGTTGAAGAGGTGTGCAAAGTTTCATTGTTATACACCCAATACTTTGAAAGTTATTAGCCACAATCACTTGTAAAAGGCAATGTTAAGTTCCAGGTTAAACCTTTTTTCAATGGGAATAATTAAATAAATATGAATCACAGAGTTATGAGCCTTTATCAGATGTATTCATTGCATCATGCTGAACATGTGTATAGAGTTTCATTGTTGTAGACTTTATACTTTGCAAGTTATGAGCCACAATCAGTTGTCAGGTAAAAGTTAATGGACGGACGACACCATGACATAATACGTCCCTATGGGTGTATAAAAACAGAATAAAATAAAGCTTTGCAAACTATGCCAAATAAATATTTTCAATATAATATCGTGTAACCTCATTATGATTACACTGCATCCCATGTACACTGCACTTATGCATAAAACGTAGAGGGTCAAATAATTTATTTATGGCACCGTTAGTGTGTACATTACAATCACATGTTGTTTCAATTGACACCTAAAGATATCTGATGGTCAAATGTTATACACTAATGCTCAATAAAAAGTCTACTGTCTCTGTTAAAATAACAAATTGTGGCTTAATATTTTGTTTTTATATTCACAAATTTGAGGCAGAAAAATTTCACTAGCTGACAAGCAGTTTCTCACCACGTTAATTTCACCCGAACTTTGCTATCCTACCTGACGAGCAGTTTCTGACTATCCAACTTCTTCACGACTAGTTGCAGGTAATACTTGAGCTGATGTAGGTAGTGTTTCCATGGTAACTGTTGACAGATGACGCCTATAGCGTCCACAGCCGCCTCCTGTACTCCGGAGTGTTTCTTGTAGATTTCATCAGTGAGGAAGGATGACACGATAGGCAGGAAGTAAGAAAGTAGCGTCTCATTGTTGACCTTCTCAGAGGTCAAATGCTTGATGAGGCGTCGTAATGCACGAGCCCTTCTGTGCATCTACTCGATCAAAAACATTAAACACATTTAACTATTTATTACACAAGTTATTATAATTGTATCTATGAGTAAAATAAATAGAATGGTTTTGAATAAATTATTTTATAGACGGATATATTTATTTATTTAAACTAAAATGTTATAAGCTGAATGATTAGCTATCTCTAAGTGTTCAATACACAGCTAAATAAATATAAGTTCCAAGACAATAAGTATAGGTTATTAGATTTGTATCGGGATATATGCATATGTTTTTCCGCGTAATAATATTGTGAATGAATATGCAGAAGAACAAGTGATATACAAATCTGAACCTTTTTATTGCATACGCAATTTTAATATAAAAAATATATATTTAATAGAACAAAACAAGGTTTTACCATTTCATTTTCATCAAAAACATTTATTTGAAACAAACATACTGTCGCAACTCAGTGGGAATTTTTCACAATGAAACAAAAATACTACAATGTTTAACATCATAAGACAACACGTCAACATATACATGTCAATATGGGCAAATATTGATGTTTCCCATTCATTCAAAGTAAATGGAGCTGGTAAATGCATATTGCTTAAAACAAAATGTGTAAACATTTTTAAAAATCACCTGAATGTTTTTAATTTCTCAAAGAAGTCTGCATCCACATCTTTATCGTGAAGTGCCTTCAGTTCTGCATATTTGGACTGGTCCCCGAACGTCTCCACCACGGATATCAGAATGGTGATAAACTCATGGCGCACAGCCTACAAACAAGTCACAATACAACTAAGCGAATACATTACGTTTCTGCATAAATAAAGACCACATCAAGGTTTTGCATGAAAGCAATATCTAGATTTGAACACGAGTCTGGCACAGAAGACTGTTTTTGAAGCGAATTCTAATTTAAATCACATAAAACTTCAATCGTGCAAACTCGGCCAACCCTGTCATTCTTCGGGATCAGGCCTCGTGTCTATATCGATGGATCGGTATGTTCAAAATCTTGACATTTTGTTACTGTTGCTTAACTGTTCCTACATAAATAATATGGCCGTTAGCCACACGTGTTGATGTATGATTTGTGTTGCATGTTTGTTATTTAGATGCAGATTTTATCCCTGCTTTCATGTAAATAAACTATTGATGGAGCAATCGGCTAAACGACATTGTAAAACTTCGATAATAATTTTGATTTTTTAATGAAAATTCGTTTTGGTGGGAGTCTAAGGCTTGTCATAATAGGATGACGTAACCAATATGATGACCTTCTAAATACATTCGAGTTATGCTTCCAAGACGTGAACGAGATGTTGCGAATGATAAACTCCTTCAAAAACCCTAGAAAAAAACCATCAAATAACCACAAATAAAGGACCTTTGTAACAAAGCCTGCATTAACTGTCAATAACATTATAAACATTACAATCTTACCTCCGTTTTAATTCGTAGCCCTAGTTTGATTTCCGGTAGCAGACCATTGGTGATCACCTGATTGTATATGTCAGGGTCATGAGACACTAGCCCAAACTGTGTAACCATGAAGACCAGACAGTGGGTGGAGCTATCACGTAGACATGTCCTCAACCTTTAAAACAGAAAATGTAATAGATATACAGGGCTATAGAGATAAGGCTGCCCGACATTTGCGGCAAGTGGATTTTGAGTGCGGGCAGGTGATTTTCACAAATGTGGTTGGCCATCGCTTACCCGACTTAAATGTTTCCGTTCTAGACCAAATCATGGGCAACTGGCCTTCATCATAAAGTCCCGATAAGCGATCAACTTACCACCAGCTGCTTTCATAAAAAGCATTTGTTTGTTTAAATGGTGTTTTACGTCATGTTCAGCACATTTTAGGCCATATATGATGGTCCATTGTTTTTGTGGTAGAGGCAGACCTCTCCATTTTTCCTGGGTAGAACCCATACTGTATACTTCCCAACATCCGTAAGAATAGACACTTTCTCACTTACAAAAAAGTGGTTAACTGTCATGTCCAATAGACATGGCAAAGTGATTAAACCCGTGTTGTGCTTGTTTATTTTCTTCCTCTTCAACCGTTTTATCTTTTTCATGTCAAAATCCCTAAAGGCAATCTTGAAGTTTTTATCAAGCATTAAAATTATCATCTCACTTTATTATTAAATCAAGCATCAATTTAATTCTAAAACTGCCTGCATGTAATTAAAGGGACACACGGCAATTTTTATTTTTAAAAACTCACTGTGTCCCGCTAGTTTTTCTGCATAACTTTCATTTGTTCAATCATTAATATTAATTATAAGAATAGTATTAAGCAATTTGTTTTTGCATATTATTAATTTTTGCTATTATTGCACCAATAATATATTAAAATGTATAGTATAATAAGACGAAATAGTGAATACTTTTGATTTATTTTAAATGTAACCAGGATAAAAGTAAAAGTGATACTATATATAACAAGAGGTCAATGACCTTGAAGCTCTACTGATTGATTTTGATTTCAAGAAGTAGTCGCTACAGACTTGTTTTTTGAAAAATTATTTTTAGCTGTGGCGGCCATCTTGAATTTCCGGCCGACCTAAAATTTAGCTAGGATCAATTAGTCATCAAGAGCAACATTCCTGTGAAGTTTCATGAAAATCCGTCAAGTAGTTTTACAGGAATAGTCGCTACAAGTTTTCATTATATAACTCTATGTAAACAAAGATGGCCGCTGACAGCCATGTTTAACGTCGAATCAAAATAATGTTTGACTCTGATAACCATCATGTCATGCTGATCATTTTACAAAAAGTCCCATATCAATATCACTTATAGTTTTCAAGATGTAGTCGCTACAAACTTCTTTTTTAAAAATCTAATTTTAGCTGTGGCGGCCATCTTGAATTTCTGGCCGATCTGAAATTTTGCTAGGATCAATTAAACATTAAGAGCAACATTCCTGTAAAGTTTCATGAAAATCTGTTAAGTAGTTTCAAAGGATTAGTCGCTACAAGTTTTTATTATATAACTCTATGTAAACAAAGATGGCCACCAGCAGCCATGTTTAACGTTGAATCAAAACAATTTTTGACAAGGACCAACATCATGTCATGCTGATCATTTTACAAAAAGTCCAATATCAATATCACTTATAGTTTTCAAGTAGTAGTCGCTACAAACTTGTATTTTGAAAATCTATTTTTAGCCATGGCAGCCATCTTGAATTTCCGGGCGACCTGAAATTTTGCTAGGATCAATTAGACATCAAGAGCAACATTCCTGTGAAGTTTCATGAAAATCCGTCAAGTAGTTTTAGAGGAGTAGTCGCTACAAGTTTTCATTATATAACTCTATGTAAACAAAGATGGCCACTGGCAGCCATGTTTAACGTCGAATCAAAATAATGTTTGACTCTTATAACCATCATGTCAAGCTGATCATTTTACAAAAAGTCCCATATCAATATCACTTATAGTTTTCAAGACGTAGTCGCTACAAACTTCTTTTTTAAAAATCTATTTTTAGCTGTGGTGGCCATCTTGAATTTCTGGCCGACCTGAAATTTTGCTAGGATCAATTAGACATCAAGAGCAACATTCCTGTGAAGTTTCATGAAAATCCGTCAAGTAGTTTCAGAGGAGTAGTTGCTACAAGTTTTCATTATAAAACTCTATGTAAACAAAGATGGCCGCTGGCAGCCATATTTAACGTTGAATCAAAACGATTTTCGACAAGAACCGACATCATGTCATGCTGATCATTTTAGAAAAAGTCCCATATCAATATCACTTATAGTTTTCATGAAGAAGTCGCTACAAACTTGTTTTTTAAAAACCTATTTTTAGATCTGGCGGCCATCTTGGATTTCACATCAACATGAATTTTTTTGCTAGGATCAACTAGACTTCATGGGCAACATTTCTGTAAAGTTTCATGAAAATCCATTCAGTAGTTTCAGAGGAGAAGTCGCTACAAAAAAAAGTTTACGGACAGACAGACGGACGGACGGACGGACGACGGACGCCGCACCACGGCATAAGCTCTGCTGATCTCTGATCAGTAGAGCTAAAAATCAAGACACCCATTCAAACACTTCAAGATTGCCACGTGTCCCTTTAAATACAAATTTGAGTTTTCAAGCTTTCTTCATATTTTACCATATCTTATTGGTGCATAATAATCACCGGTTGGTAATAAGCAAAAACAATTTGCTCTTAACACTATTCTTATAATTAATATTAATGACTGAAATAATGCAAGTTATGTGAAAAATGGGACAATTCAAGTTGTTAAATAATCAAGATTGCCATGTGTCCCTTTAAAGTATGTCAAGGTCAATAACTGTGACCTAGTTTAATTAGGAAAGTGAAGGCTTATATGTTTTGAGGTATAAAACTTGACGATTATATGGAAAATAGTGTTAGAAAATGAGCTACATGTGTCGGGACGCACCATGCAAGCAGCCTTCATAACGTGGTCTCACCTTAATTCCATTAAGTGATGGGAAAGCTTATATTAGTAGGATTTTATAACATATATTTCGACAATAAAACACGTTAAAAAAAAAAGGTTTTACTGAAAAAATGTGATAACCTGTTTAAAAGTACCTATACATGTTTTAATTATACAATATGCAAACTTTTTAAGCCGAAATTAAGGTTTTATTTCATAAAACAGCCAACCCCGTTTTTGCTTCTTGGAGAAGGGGTTGGATGGGGTATGAAAGTTAATACTCGGACCATGTGATGTTGTGACCCAAAAGCTACCCTTCAATAAAACATCCATTATGTGTTAATCAGGCAATGTAGTTAGAACCTGCTGATATACAGTCGATTTCGGTTATTTGCACTGCCAATGGCGCCAATGGCGCAAGGAACGAGCTGTCGGAGAACAGCGCAGCTCGACTATTCGATTTTTCAGAGAATAATAAATTTATAGCTAGTACATACCATCAGAAAACAAGGCTACAACAATGTGGGGTGAGGTTGGGAGCACAACATAACTATGTGTAAGAACTGACCAAAATTACACAGGAATATGTAAAAAAAAAAAAAAAAAAAAAGTTTCAAGTCTGGGGGGGTGGGGGGCGGGTTGCAACATATATGTGTAAGAATTGACAGAAATATGTAAAAAACAAAAAAACAAAACAACTGCAGAACATATTGCACGTGCGATTTTAGTCGCTTGCTAATAACACAATATAAAAAACAGTCATGCTAAAAAAGCACACATGCTAAAAAGCAGAAATATTAAAAAAGCACATGCAGCATAGCATAACGAAGATTTAGAGACGCATTTCGACAGGACACTTGTTATATTGCAAAAGTGACGCGCTATACACCTCTTAACGTGACAGAACGTACTCTTTAGTTAATGCATATAAACACATTAATGTATTATTACTGCATAGATACCACTACGTATACACATATATATTGTTTTAGGACTGGATATGTACCACTGTGTTATGTAATACAACTAACACCTTACTAACCCTAATGACACAGACGGGTACGGAACCCAGTCTATAATCGTGTACTGGACACACTACTCGAGTTGCATGCGTAAATAGTCAACAAATATTAAAACGAATATATAATACAGTAAGTTATATAGCACCAACAGCTTAGCGGTACATCTATTGCAACAGTGTAACAGTGTATACAAGATTTTTGAAAAGAATAAAAATCAGGTTGTTCGAATACTCTTCACCTTAAATGCAAACAACAGTACCGGTACTTACTTTGATAGCAGAATTACAATAATACAAATATGAGAAAGAGTAATATGGCATTTACTAGAGGGTAACAATATATTTCCCTGTAACCTCACGCTGCACACATGATGACGTTTCATCAGTATATTTTAAATGGTATAGTGCGTCTTTACATAACAAAGCCGAAACGTTTGCATAAGTAAACTTCACAAAGACAGTCAAATACAGGCGCATATTATATATTTCAAGATCTTAACATGTGAGGAACATAGTAACGAATATTATTATATAAGCGCAAATTTAGACTTGCATTTCGGTCAAAATTACGGAATAAAGGGAAAACGCTATAAACTGAAATATGTTACTAAATCATAGACTGTATTAAAACAATTGTGTCAGCTAAATGAAACTACGTACAGTTAACATAGAAGTGTCAATATAAATATATATGTTCGATAGAAACTTATAACAAATAATAATTCAATGATAATATTATTGACACACGTCCTATTAGTCTTAGGACACGAAAAAAACAGACATGTGGCTCATTACGGGATATAAAATAGATACCTTTGATATTTACACGACAAACGAAAGTATCTCAACGGTTATCATCAAATCATTACCACGAGTTAAACTAATTCACACCCTCTACATGTGGTAATTAGTCGTGGATAGGCAATACCGGGGGACCAATGTATTACAGATGTTTAATACTGTATATAAGACTGTAGATAGATACTTCCAAATCAGTTGAGTTCTCACTCGACTACTCTGAAAATCAATTAAACCCTTGGTGAAATTGAAATCAGATATACAAGCAATAGTAACGGTAAACAAACTCGTATTTGCTTGCGAACAAAAAGTATATTTAAGCGGTAAAAAAACACGCAATATACAGTGTATATACACACACAGTTGAGTTCTCACTTGACTATAGCACTCTGAAAATCAATTAAACCCTTGGTGAAATTGAAATCAGATATACAAGCAATAGAAACGGTAAACAAACTCGTATTTGCTTGCAAATAGAAAGTATATTTAAGCGTAAACAAACACGCAATATACAGTGTATATACACAAACACATAATTCACTTTAGGTGAATGTGATGGTTTGAAGACCAGCTCTTTAAAGTAGAGAATATTGAAGATTGGTTAACTATTAGAATCGACTATTAGTGTTACCCAATTGAGTGTAGCTTAGTGTATTTATTACACAAAGAGATTATACGATTGCACGAAAATCTCGCCAGGTCAAGAACTGGAGAATTGTAATAAAATAGCATACACACTCAAAGCGATTACAACACGCAGTAACTGTTACAATACAACAAATTGCAACAAACTTACAATACACTGAAAACAGAGAATGTTCAGTAGGTGATTGTAACAGCATACACTACTCGATCGGCAGATTCCAACTTCTAGTATTCTGATACTAAATGAGTGTGAAAACGATCTAACATATATATGTAAAGATTGGAAGTGAATATATATACTAATACATTGTCCACGGTGACACACGATACCACACAGTTTAACATAAACTGGTAGAGAATACACATGTAAAATTCACAAGGGTGGATATACGTGTATACGGGCTAAAACGCCAAATATTTAAGTAACACAACGGTGCCTCTTTATGGCAGCTGACGAAGGAATTTTTATTCCGAAAGATCTTTTGCATACAGGATATTGTTTTCCTGGTAAAGTAGACACTGTTGTTCTAGTTAAAACACTTTGTAAGAGATTTTAACATAACTTATCTGAAGTATTATACTGCCTCCATGATTTGAACACGGGGAAGGTAGTCTGTATGGTTAATACAGATACAGCTCACAAATTAGTATTACACATAATATAGCTGAATACACTATACATTGTTTAGAGATAATCGCCTACTCTAATTGTGAGCTTGGTGTGAGTACAGTATTAAGGATATACACATATGATAATCCGTTAAAATATACTGTAAAATGCAGAGAAAAACACTCGGGGTAAGATTCCCCAATGGGATCTCGCCAACTGGGAAGGCGAACCCTTTGAGGTCAGTTGGGCCTTCTGCTTTGGCCAGATGCTTGCAAACCCCCTCAGCAAAACAAAAAAGTGTGCAGGGGAGTGGGGGCGGGGCGGGGAGGAAGGAGCCCATGCCCCAATATGGGTGAAGTAATAAGATGCATAATGCTATAACAAATCCCAAACCAAAATTATAGATATATACATGCTTACATGCAAACCTAGATCTGCCTTTATTACACATTTTATGGGCCATCACAATTTGGGTTCCATGGGAGCCCATTATTTGCAGCAGACAAAATTACTTATCCAACCCTTTACAACATACTATAAGCAAACCAATTCTAAAATTTAGTTCAGCTAGGACAAGAAATGTAAGAGATATAGACCTGTAAACACAGCTTACACGCAAAAATTTATGTGAAACAGACATATTTTAAGGGCTATCAGAATTTGGGTTCCATGGGAGCTCAGAGATTACATGAACCAAAATTACTTAAGCAGCCCTTACGATAATGCTATAAGGAAGCTAATGGCCAAATTTGGTTGTGCTAGGGTAAGAATTGTAAGAGATATAAACTTGTAAACACAGCTTACACGCAAAATTTGATGTGAAATGGGGCACATTTTATGGGCTATCATAATTTGGGTTCCATGGGAGCCCATGGGTTACAAGAACCAAAATTGCTTATGCAGCCCTTAAGATAATGCTATAAGGAAGCCCATAAACAAATTTGGTTGTTCTAGGATAAGAAATGTAAGAGATATAGACTTGTAAACACAGCTTACACGCAAACCTTGATGTGGGACGCCGATGCCGGGGTGATTACATAAGCTCTCTTATTCTTCGAATAGTCGAGCCAAAAAAAAAATGGCTCTGAATTTCAAACTTTGGCGAAAGTGTTTGGCGACATCAAAATTGCCAAAAAGCCAAACTTGTTTAATTTCTCTGCTGTAATCGGCCTGTTACAAATAGACCTCAACACTAATCACCGTGACGAGTGTACACTGAATGTAGTCTAAAACAACATAACTAACCAACTGACACCAACCACGCGTGAACACTTAACATTAAATAAACAAACAAAGCTGATAACCTTCAGTGTTCCGCTAATTAACTTAATCCCTGAATAACAACTGATGACTGTCTTTTTCGCCTCAGTGGGTAATCAAGTCTGTCATGCAACACCTTGCAACCATAAAATATTACACCACTGAATAATATCTAGCCAATCAGGTTCTAACCAATCAAACCCAAATCAACACCTCATTAATTTACATATTTTACATGACTGACTAGATCCACGTGGCATTTGTTTTGTTTTCGTTCCTTCGTAATTTCTAGGTGTCTGAATCTGGATTTCACAAAAAAAAATGCAAATATTTTACACAAAACACTGGTTTATTAAACAGTTTCCAGGAAGTTTTATGTGTATTTCAAAATAAATTAAAAAAGACGTAAAGATAAGCGAATGTCATGTTTTTTTTGCGGTTCCGGAAATACGAAAAACCGGCAGGCTCTAAACTTGTTACTGATATAAAGGCCTACCTATACATCTTAAACAATCAAATGAAAGCATCTATGTATGATTCCTGCTGTCATTAGGTTCAGCTAGTTGATTTAAGCAAACATGCGATGTAGACACTTTCCAGATATTGGGGGTTTGAAAACATATATATATAAATATTCTTTATTAATATTGTTTGGTTTCTTTCATTTCATTCCTTAGTGTACCAGATATAAACCAACTGTCTTATTTTCAAATTTAAAATACATTTATACATAAAATTCTAGAAGAAATATGGCTTTGGCCATTAGAGCCAAATGGCTCCATTTTCTCCAATATGGCTCCAACTTTTTTCATTTGGCACAAGTGGTGGCGCAAGAAAAAAATTGGCCAGAGGAGGCCCTGATAGCCCATTTGTCAAGAAAATATATGCGATTAACCGAAGTATTCGAATAGCCGAAATTGAACATTTTGTACATGCAGTAATGCACGTTTCTACTTTCGTTTTACTGTTCTGTTAATACTTACATAGACACTCCATAAAAGCGAGTTAATTCTATGTAATATGTTGGAAATGATTAATATTGTGCATATTTGATAGATTTTATGCAGTTTTTATGCGTAAGTATTTGTTGTCTTTCAAACTTTCAGAATCTACGTCATAATACTATGGCTTGTTGTGTGAATTACACAGCCGTGATAATAACACGAAAGGTTTATTTTTTTGTTTTATTGCAATACATGTAATTCTGATGAAAAATAAATGCTTGTTTGGCTTCCCGTTTACTGGAGATGCGTGCCACCTGCGACTGCAAACACCCCAGCTTCTTCGATATCTCCGTCTGTGACAATTTCTCATCGAGAAGCTTAACAACTTCATATTTTTCTTGTAGAGAGGGAGGTCGTTTCTGTTACGTTTGAGAGACATGATTGAATGGCACAGATTGGCTGATTTTCAACTTAAATACCCTATAGGAGCTATCAATGTCATATTCATCTCTACAGCCAGCGTACAAACTTATTAAATCGTGTATACTAATTAGTGAGCGATCGCCATGCCTTGTATTTTTTACGGAAGCCGCACAAACCATTCGCTGACATAATTAGCACCTTTTGTCATTCAGTTCGCTACAATTTGCCTTGGGCTTATCTCGCTGACCGTGACACAATTAGCAGTTGAAAAATACAGGTTAATTTGACTTTCAATATGCAATTAGCCAGATTTTCGTTATGCAATTATCTGGAATTAGACAAAAACCTATGCGATTATACAGGGTTTTTTACATGCAAAAGAATACCAACTTGTTCGAGCTTACAACGACATTAACAATTTGATAAAGTTTGGTAAAGATCGAATGAACAATGAAGCCCCTATCGTCTTGAGGCAAAAATAGCATTTTTAACTAAATCAAGGGCCATTACTCAGTTGTTACTAGTCCGATCTGGCTGGTTTTCGTACTTGTCTGAGCTTTCATTGATATTAACAATCTGTTAAAGTTTGGTAAAGATCGGATGAAAACTAAAGGCCCTATCGTCTTAACGAGACTAAAGTTAACGACAGACGACGGACGATGGACAGACGACGGATGACGGACAACACGCCATCCCATAAGCTGTTGGCCAGTAGAGCTAATGATGGTCTCTGGTGGCCATGCAACTACATGTCATGCCAGTCATTTTAGTAAAGGTTCCAAATCAATACCACTTATGGTTTTTGAGAAGTAGTTGCCACAAACTGGTATTTTAGCTGTGGCAGCCATCTTGAACTCCTTGCCAACCTGATTTTTACTTGGGACTAACTGGATATCAAGACCAACATTCCTGTAAAGTTTTATTGAAGTCATGTTTGGTAAAGGTACCAAACTGATACCACTTATGGGTTTAGAGAAGTAGTCACCACAAAATTGTATTTAAAAACTATTTTTAGCCATGGCGGCCACCTTGAATTTTAGGCCAACCTGATTTTTACTTAGGACCAACTAGACATCAAGAGCAACATTCCTATATTCAAAAATATATTTTATCTTATAAAAATGACATAATCCTACGACAAACAATTAAATCCCTTGTTTTCAGTCTTTTTCTGAGAGCCAAAAATACAAAGGAGACTTAATCCTTACCCCACTATGAATGTATAATGGACAGTCCTTTATTTGAATTTGGACCAGTCCATTTATATTACAAATCAAATGGGTGTTTCGGTCAAATGACTGATGAGCACCCAAACAGTGTAAACCCTGATCAGCCTGCAAGATGTTGTGCCAGTCATTTTGGTAAAGGTTCCAATTCAATATCACTTACTGTTTTTTGAGAAGTAGTCACCACAAAGTCTATTTTTAACAGTGGTGGCCATCTTGAATTTTTTCCTACCGACCTGAATTGTTCTAAGATCAAAGGACTATCACAACTTCTATGGTGATGTGATTTATAAACTTCGTAAGATTCTTGGTCATGATCACTTTCATACTATCTTTCTTAAACTTGTTAAAAAGTTTATCAAAAGAGGTTATGACCCTATCATTTTGCAACGTACTGCATGCTTGGTGGTGGACCCTTTTACAGTTCGCCACTATGCTTTCCTCTTTAATTGTACGATGACAGGACAGGCTGTGGACCCTATGATGACGCCTACCTAAAGCCCATTGGGACGGTGGCGTTTGATGTTTGTCTATGATCTTTCTTCCTGTCTTGCCCTTAACTGGCTTCTGCCAAGTCATTGAGAATCTTCATTGTGGCTTTCTAGGCTATTCTTTTTTTTGTATTATATTAACCCGAGCATATTTGTGTTTCACTTATATTGCCTATTGATGCTGCCTTGTTGGTTAGAGATTAGATCATGGTGGGGATTTCTTTATTTACACTGTCCTGTTTTAATGGGTTGACAGTAGGGTAAGTGTGAGGTTTGGTGCACCCCAGAACCGGTTTAAACCCCCAGTGGCCTTTGTTGCCACTGACCGTTCCAAGGTGGTAGCCCTATTGTCAACCCTTTTGTGTTTGTGATGTCGTTTGCATTTTTTATTACTTTTGCCTTCTCGTTTGTCTGTTTGCGTGTTAGTTTTTGTGTTTTGTGGTCGACTGTCGTCCTTGAATGCTGCTTTCCCTGTCCGATATTTTTGTCTTTCTTTAATTAGGACTTATAACAGGTCATGGCAGTCATTTTGGTAAAGGTTCCAAATCAATATCACTTACATTTTTTGAGAAGTAGTCGCCACAAAATCGCATTTTTAAAATCTATTTTTAGCGTTGGTGGCCATCTTGAATTTCCGGTCGATCTGAATTTTTGCTAGGATCAACTAGACATCAAGAGCAACATTCCTGTTAAGTTTCATGAAAATCCGTCAAGTACAGTACAGCTCACGCGAAACCCACACTTTACTCTTTCACGCTGAGTGAGGTATTCAGAAATCGCGTAATTACGCGGAGTTTGGACGATAAAACTACGCCGAGTGGAAATCAGCAACGTGACGAACGACTAGCGTAACTTCGCCGAGATACTCCACGTAGACCAACTCGGCAATTATACAGGTAAATGACATTTATAGCGGACTTGAACGAACGACTAGCGTAACTTCGCGGAGATACAGTGTAAATAAAGGAATCCCCGTCAATTATTCAGGTAAATGACCTTTTTATCGGACTTGAATGTTTATGTCTGAAACAATGATGAACGGCATTCGTACAGGTAATGTACATCTGCATAGATATACGTGTTTTATTTTTATGTTTGTTGTAGATGTACACTGTGCGCGAAAGTAATAAAGTTACCTTATAGTTGACGTTCGTGCTGCTGTACTCTCAAATGCAATTAAACACAACTGTCATGAGGACGAAATAAATATTTAGTTTTAATCTGTAATGGCAACCAATACTAGCTTACAAACACGAAACTTAAATACACACTCTATTCCTAGCACACGATGTCTTACACGTTGTCAAGCACGTTGCCATGGTCAGGACTCTGAATCAGGCATTTTCATGTGTAATGAGCATGTGTATTGAGCAGAGTTACGATATTGTAAACATGTACTCTACATGTAGTAACCAGGTTAGATCACGCTTCCATTACACTAGTATAGATAATTAGGGACGTGTCGTGGTATTCTCTTGGATAAATAAAATATGTTATGTAATATGTATACGGAGTAAAGTACAGTATATACATGTATGTAAATACATATTTCGTGTGCGTGCCTGATCGCATCATGTGCGTGTACATACATGAACCTACGTAAGTGGATTTTAAGACCCAACTTTATAAAAATATTTGCTGATTTTGTCAAATACGAGGGTTGATCAACAAAAAAAGTTGATACTGGCCTTATAATTCCTTAATTACAAGTTATTTGGAAAAAAAACATATTATGAATTTATTTCCTTGACATATGAAAATGTTCAAAAGTATGGGGTGTTTTTTTATGAACAGCACCTGCCGCAATCCGTTGCACCAATAATAATACATAATGAAATATTTAAACCATCACTGCAACACTGTAGTAGGCTATCCGTTGCACCAATAATAATACATAATGAAATATTTAAACCATCACTGCAACACTGTAGTAGGCTATCTATTTATAAAAATGATGTAAAATTATCCTTTAACCTAGTAACCAGGGCATCCATTATTGTTAACAGAAGTTTGGTCGTAGAGGAAACACTTAAAAAAGTATAAAAGTCGAACAGGAAAAGCAGCTTCCCAGAATACAGTTAAAACGCAAAACGACAAACACGAATGGAAATGTAAATTAGGAATATGACGTCAAAAACACACAAAAAAAGGGTGACAATAGGGCTGTCGTCTTCAAACGGTCAGTGGCAAAAAAGACTGGGGTTTAAACCAGGTTCTAGGGTGTACCAATCCTCACACAACCTACTGTCATCCCAAACTCGAAGCTAGTTTTGGGAGCATAACTCATTCCTTCCGATTCATATGGTGTAGTCTAGTCGATATATCGCAACATCTACATCGATCATTCTTGGTTTGTGATCACTCAGTTACATATTAACATCTGCTAACAAACAATAAACTATTGTGAATTAGGGGCGTCCGTGGCCGAGTGGTTAACGTCTCTGACTTGAAATCACTTGCCCCTCACCGCTGAGGTTCGATCCCTCAGGGGCCTAGTAATCTTTATGTGAGGAAGCTATCCAGCTGGCTTGCGGAACGCCGGTGGTTCTACCTAGGTGCCCGCCCGTGCACGAAAATTGCCCGGAGGGGCACCTGGGGTCTTCCTCCACCAATGGAAGCTGGAAAGTCGCCATATGACCTTAGCTGTTGGTGCGACTATAAAATCGAATTCAATTCAATTATTGTGAATTAATAAGAAACAAAAAAACACAGAGTCCTCATGTTTTAATATACAAGCATGTTTTATTTGTGATATTGTGAATACTGTTACTAGTAACAATGACACTTAAGAGTTCTACTAAACAAGGAAGATATTTGCTTCCTGGTTCAGTACGACGTCGACAAGAAGCACCAAATCCGCACGAGCGGCTTATTCAGAACGTCGGAAAAGGTAAGACATTTTGTACACATTTGAGCCCAGTTGTTCAAAGATCGGTTAGCTTAATCCTTGGTTAGTGTAAACTTTCAAAGTACATTTTCTGATAAAAATATGTTTTGTACTACTAAAATTTGTATTTCTTCTTAACATAATGCTTTTACATGTTCACATCTCGGTAGAAATATTCATTTATCGGAAATTCGGAGAAATTTAAAATGTTGACGTAATGCTCGGTTAAGATAACCGATCTTTGAACAACTGGCCCTGTATGGTATCGCTGGGTTTTATTTTGGGATTTTAAGCCATTTTCATTACAATATTTTTCTTAATAACTGAGGTGTCCATTAATTTATACATTGCAGCATCTTACGCGATTTACAAAAGTAATTAAATTGGTCTAAAGACATCGCCCTGGCGAAGTCCTCTATTCACAAATTAAATCGTAGTTTAAGTGGGAGGGTGACTTTTTTTTTACAATAGTGTCTACCTGCATTTATTGGTGTGTTTTACTTATCGTTGTTTAATAATAATCTTACACGAGTGCCTGATTAATATTGAATTTATCAAACGAGTTGGATAAAATTATATGATCTGAGGCTATGCGAGAATTTTATCCAAAGTGTTCAATATATAGTGAAAGGGATCTCGTTGATTTCCGTAATCCATGATGTTTTTTACAATTGTGTCTACCTGCATCTATTGTTTTTTTCTTATCAATGTTTAATATATAATGATCTTACACGAGTGCCTGATTAATATTGAATTTGTCAAACGAGTTGGATACTACGTCCATTAAGTTATACCAAGCAGCATTTTACGCGATTTACATATTCCAAAAGTAATTAAAATTAAATCGTAGTTTTAGTCGGAGGGGGACTTTTTTTTTAATAGTGTCTACCTGCATCTATTGGTTCTTATCGATGTTTAATAATGATCTTACACGAGTGCCTGATTAATATTGAATTTATCAAACGAGTTGGATAAAATTATATGATCTGAGGCTATGCGAGAATTTTATCCAAAGTGTTCAATATATAGTGAAAGGGATCTCGTTGATTTCCGTAATCCATGATGTTTTTTACAATTGTGTCTACCTGCATCTATTGTTTTTTTTTTATCAATGTTTAATATATAATGATCTTACACGAGAGCCTGATTAATATTGAATTTGTGAAACGAGTTGGATACTGCGTCCATTAAGTTATACCAAGCAACATCTTACGCGATTTACATATTCCAAAAGTATTTAAATAGGTCTAAAGACATCGCCCTGGCGAATTCACTTATTCACAAATTTAACAAAAGTAAAACTGAAATAAGCCTGCATATTTTTACATGTAATTTGCAGTTGAATATGTCTATACACTTTTATCTAGACTGTGCTATACTTGAATATTAAATATAAAAGGTGTGTATTGATCCTTACTCCGCTTATGCCATACTCATAGCGGGCACGCGGGTATACAATAGGAAATGAAATTAATCTGATTGCACTTGCTTTTCGTTATCTCAGGTACTTTTCTGCACATAATCAACAGATACATGTACGAACTTGTGCACCGATATAAATCTATTTGCTGATCAAACTTCTACCTGAAAAGAAAGTTGTAATATGTTTAGAGAGCAATATTGCACTGAATTGCCAATTCAGATAACTACGTTAATTTCAATGCTTTTGGTGAAATACAAATGGTTGGGCAATTTAAGTGTAAAACAGTTAACATTATCTAAATTACGTATTTTAAATTAATTAAATTGGAATATAAATTCCAATTTAATTCAATTAAACAGCAAGGTCATTTTAAAGGTTTACACATCTTGTGCATGTTATTGATAGACCTCTCCTTGTTTTTATCAATATAATGTTGCTTCATAATTTGATTAATAATCCTCGTCACAATCAAGCATGTGTTGTGTGTGCGTGCCTATATTTATTACATTACATACATGTACTTGGTGGCCCGTGATTGGAAATATTCTATTCAATTCTAAAAAAAAAAAGCCGACGTCATAGGAAAATTACAGTTAATTAAATTTTACGCCGAGATACGCGGCATCCTTCACGCCGAGGTACGCGGAGTTCACAGGTGTGCACTTTAGCTTAATTGGATTATTCGCGGAGTAACTCGGAGTGGCTATCACTCGGCAATAGCGTACTTTCGCCGCGTGAATTCGCCGAGTACAAACACTGACTACGCGTAGATACGCGCGAAACTCGATACGACCAAACTCGGCGAATCGAGTGAAGTGTGTTATCAACATATCATTGGCCTGGAAATAACTAAACTCAGAAAATGAGTCATTATAGTTGATTGAAAAAAGGTCAAGTATTCAAGAAGAAAAGGTTAAGTTAAAACAGCAACTTCACGATATTGAACGTATGACAAAAATACCTCTTTTTTTTCTGCATTAACTTTAATTATAAAACATAAAATTAAAAGATTAGTTATCTTGGAATGAATAACAGATTTAAACTTCGCATTCCAGAAAATATGAAGTTTGTTTGCTTTATATAATGATGAAATAAAATCTGTTCATGACAGAACAACAACAAGAAGCACAAATACTGGTGTGAACGCTTTAATGTTAACTTTTACCTCACAAATCTAACATGTCAAGGGGATAATTTAGGTAAAAGGAACAACAGAGTTACTGTGCTTGTAATACAGACGATAAACATGTATGCCAAGTTTCAAAGTTTTCATCATGTGTTCCACAGTTTTCTGTCATTTTGTTTTTTATTTTAATGTGAATGTACATTCAAAATGTACCAAAAGTATCCATGGAAAAGGGAGATAATTCTGATAAAATGTTCGACAGAGTTATGGAGCAGGTCACATATGGTTGTGTAATGATGATAAACATGAGTGCCAAGTTTCAAAGCTTTTATGAAAATTGTTTTTTGAATATGTTCCATTCAAAATTTTAACCAAATAGCTAAGTAAACAAGAAGAACCAATACTGGTCCAAATTGCTATTACCGACGTCCGTATGGTTATATAACTAGTATGTACAACGATAATATACAAGATGATGAACTAGTTTCAAAGCTTTCTGACACTTGGTATTTGGAATGTGAGTGTACCGTCACAACTGTAACTGTAATCCTGAAAATTAAAGGTGATATCGTCTTAACGAGACAAAATACAGCATTTTTAACTAAATCAAGGGCCATGACTCCGGTGTTACTGATGCGATTTGGCTGTTTTTCGAACTTGTATGAGCTTTCATTAATATTAGTAATTTGATAAAGTTTGGTAAAGATCAGATCAAAAACAAACGCCATATCATCTTAACGAGGCAAACTATAGCATGTTTAACTAAATCAAGGGTGATAGCTGATGTTACTGATCCGATTTGGCTGATTTTCAAACTTGTCCGAGGTTTCATTAATATTAGTCATTTGGTAAATTTTGGTAAAGATCGAATGGAAAATGAAGGCCCTATCGTCTTAACGAGGCAAAATATAGCATTTTTAACTCAATCAAGGGCAATAACTCTGCTGTTATGGGTCCGATCTCGCTGGTTTTCGAACTTGTCCGAGCTTTCATTGATATTAACAATCTGTTAAAGTTTGGTAAAGATTGGCTGAACAATGAAGGCCGTATCGGCTTAACGAGGTAAAAGTTAACAGACAGACATCGGACAACTCGCCATCCCATAAGCTCTGTTGGCCCTTGGCCAGTAGAGATAAAAACAAAAATTTAAAAATTTAAAAAAATAAAGAAATATAAAAATAATAAAAGAAAAACAAGAGGGCCAAGCGATCACCTGAGTATTGGCACATTATCGAACTTCTTTGAAATCTTACGGTCATATACAATCTGTGCAAGTTTGATTAAGATTGTTCAAGAAATGAGGGCTCTGTTGTGTAACAACATTGATATAGACAGTTCAAGACACAACATTGATATACAGTTTAAGACACTGACAAAGTTTGGTAAAGATCAAATACAAAATGAAGGTGCTAGAGAGTAAAACCTTGGGCAGAGCCAAATGTGACCCCAGGGCTACATGTAATATATGAGAGCTGTGAGCTTTGTGGTTTCAGAGAAGAAGGTTTTTTAAGTTTTTCCCTATACAAGTCTATGAAAAACGTGACCCCTGGGACGGGGCCAAATGTTAATCCAGGGTCACCATTTGAACAAACTTGGTAAAGGACCATAAGAGTATAGTAAATGCAAAACATTAAACCTCTGGCTCTTGTAGTTCCAGAGAAGACGACTTTAATGTGTTTCCTATATAAGTCTATGTAAAACTGTGACCCACTGAGTGGGGTCAAATTTTACCCAAGGGTCCCCATTTGAACAAACTTGGTAGAGGACCATAAGCTTATAGCAACAGCAAAATATTAAACCTCTGGCTCTTGCAGTTTCAGAGAAGATTTTTTATGTTTTTCCCTATACATGTCTATGTAAAACAAATGACCCTTGGGGAGAGGCCAAATGTGACCCGAGGGTCACCATTTGAACAAACTTGGTAAAGGACCATAAGCTTAAAGTAAATGCAAAATATCAAACCTCTGGCTCTTGTAGTTTCCGAGAAGATTTTTAAAAAACAATTCCTATATAAGTCTATGTAAACCTGTGACCTCCAGGGCAGGGACAAATTTGACTCCAGGGTCTCCATTTGAGTAGAGGACCATAAGCTGATGCCTGTAATACATGAGAGCTCCGTGCCATTTGGTTCCAGAGAAGAAGATTTTTTTCAGTTTTTCCCTATACAAGCCTATGTTAAATTGTGACCCCCGGGGTGGGGCCAAATGTGACCCCTGGGTCACCATTTGAACAAACTTGGTAGAGGACCATAAGCTTATAGGAAACGCAAAATATAAAACCTCTGGCTCCTGCAGTAACTGTTTCAGAGAAGAAGATTTTTAAGTTTTTCCCTATACATGTCTGTGTAAAACGTGACTCTTGGGGCGGGGCCAAATAAGACCCAAGGTTCACCATTTGAACAAACTCGGTAAAGGACCATAAGCTTATATTAAATGCAAAATATAAAATCTCTGGCTCTTGTAGATTCCGAGAAGAAGATTTTTCTTTTTTTCCCAATATAAGTCAGTGTAAAACTGTGCCCCCCGGGGCGGGGACAAATTTGACCCCAGTGTCACCATTTGAACAAACTTAGTAGAGGACCATAAACTGATGCTACATGTAATACATGAGAACTGTGTGCCTTGTGGTTTCAGAGAAGAAGATTTTTTAAAGATTTTTCCTATATGTCTATATGAAAAACATGCAAAATCTCATTATACAAACTTTGGATCCCCTAGAAACGGCCGTTTTTGACCCCGGGGACTTCATTTGAACAAACTTGATAGTCTAGGCATTGGCGATCATTTTAAAAGAAAACTGTTGAAATCTGTCCAGCGGTTCTGGAAAAGAAGATTTTTTAAGGTTTCGACTATATATAGTAATGGCGGCCATCTTGAATGTTGCGCTGACCTAATTTTAACAAATCGAAAAAGCATTCACAAGGATCATCCATGTGAAGTTTGAGCAAAATTAGCCAAGCGGTTTCTGAGGAGGTTGTTTGAAGAAAAGTTAACGCGACAACGGAGGACAGACGGACGACGGACGCAGAGTGATCCCAATAGATCACCTTGAGCCTTCGGCTCCGGTGATCTAAAAAAGTAAAAAAATCTGGTAAAGTTTGATAAAGATCAGATGAAAAATGAAGGCCCTATCGCCTTAACAAGGCAAAATATAGCATATGTAACGAAAATCAAGGACCATAACTCCGCAGTTACTGGTCAGATTTGGATGGTTTTCCAACTTGTCCAAGCTTTTATTGACATTAACAATATGGTAAAATTTGGTAAAGATCGGATGAAAAATGAAGGCCCTATTGCCTTAACAAGGCAAAATATAGCATATGTAACGAAAATCAAGGACCATAACTCCGCAGTTACTGGTCAGATTTGGATGGTTTTCGAACTTGTCCAAGCTTTTATTGACATTTACAATATGGTAAAATTTGGTAAAGATCGGATGAAAAATGAAGGCCTTAACGAGGCAAAATATAGCATTTTTAACTAAATCAAGGGCCATAACTCCGCTGTTACTCGTCCGATCTAGCTGGTTTTCAAACTTGTCCAATCTTTCATTGATATTAACAATCTATTAAGTTTCTTAAAGATCGGATGAAAGATGAAGGCCCTATTGTCTTAACGAGGCAAAATATAGCATTTTTAACTAAATCAAGGGCCATAACTCCGCTGTTACTCGTCCGATCTAGCTGGTTTTCAAACTTGTCCAATCTTTCATTGATATTAACAATCTATTAAGTTTCTTAAAGATCGGATGAAAGATGAAGGCCCTATCGTCTCATTGAGGCAAAATATAGCATTTTTTACTAAATGAAGGGCCATAACTCAAAAGTTACTCGTCCGATATGGCTGGTTTTCGAACTTTCATTGATATTAACAATCTGGTAAAGTTTCAAAAAGATCGCACGAAAAATGAAGGCCGTATCATCGTAAAGAGGCAAAATATAGCATTTTTAACTAAATCAAGGGCCATAACTCCGTTGTTACTGGTCCGATCTGGCTGGTCTTCAAACTTGTCCGAGCTTTAATTATATAAACAATCTGGTAAAGATTGGATGAAAGATGAAGGCCCTATCATCTTAACGAGGCAAAATATAGCATGTTTAACTAAATCAGGGGCAATAACTCCGACGTTAATGGTCCGATCTAGCTGGTTTTCGAACTTGCCCAAGCTTTCATTGATATTAACAATCTGTGCAAGTTTGGTAAAGATCAAATAATAAATGAAGGTGCTAGAGTCTTCACAAGGCTTAATATGGCATTTTTCAGCAAAACAAGGGCCATTACTCCGGTGAAATTATTCCGATCTGGCTGTTTTTTTCATAAAGTTTCGTAAAGATTCGATTAATAATGAAGGCCCTAGAGTGTTCACAAGGCAAAAGTTAACGGACGACGGACAGACGGACGGACAACGGACAACTCACCATCCCATAAGCTCTGCTGGCCTTCGGAGAGTAGAGCTAAAAACAAGGGCTATAACTCTGGTATTACCGACCCAATTTTTCGAACTTATCCAAGCTTTCATTGGTATTAACAATCTACATTAGTTTGGTAAAGATCAAATAATAAATGAAGGTACTAGAGTGTTCACAAGACAGAAAATGGCATTTTTCATGAAAAAACAAGGGACATAACTCCCTTGTTACTGATCCGATTTGGCTGGTTTTCTAACTTTTCTGAGCTTTCATTGATATTAACAATATGTGTTAGTTTGGTAAAGATTAAATGATGAATAAAGGTGCTAGAGTGTTCACAAGGCAAAAAATGGCATTTTTCAGGGGAAAAACAAGGGCCGCAACTCTGGTTTTATTGACCCAAATTTAGCTGGTTTTTAAACTTGTCCGAGCTTTCATTGGTATTAACAATCTATGCAAGTTTAGTAAAGATCAAATAATAAATGAAGGTGCTAGAGCGTTCACAAGGCAGAAAATAGCTTTTTTCAGAAAAAACAAGGGCCGTAACTCCGGTATTACTAATCCCATTTGGCTAGTTTTCGAACTTGTCCGAGCTTTCATTGATACTAACAATCTGTGCAAGTTTGGTAGATCAAGTAATAAATGAAGGTGCTAGAATATTCACAAGGCTTAATATGACAATTTTCAGCAAAACAAGGGCCATAATTCCGGTGAATTTAATCTGATCTTGCTGGTTTTCAAACTTGTCCGAGCTTTCATTGATATAAAGACACTGTTTTCGTAAAGATTTGATTAATGATGAAGGCCCTAGAGTTTCACAAGGCAAAAGTTAAGGGACGACGGACTATGACGGACGACGGACGGACAACTCGTCATCCCATCAGCTCTTCAGCCAGTAGAGCTAAAAATGAAGGCCTTATCATATTAATGAGGTAAAAGTTAACAGACGACAGACGGACGACGGACAACTTGCCATCCCATAAGCTCTGCTGGCCCTTGGCCCGTAGAGCTAAAAACCATCAGCTCTAAAAAGGAGGTCAAGGTCATAGATGAAATCCATGCGTCAAAAAAAATGCACTACCCAAGACACAACTATGTCAAAATAGAATATTTTGTCTTCCAAAGATATAACGCTATAAATTAGGTTTAAAACATCTAGTGCATAATTATAGTTCATGAGAAAGTGATGTAAATGTAACAATTAAAGTTATCGGCCCTTTGCTTGGATGGTGAAGGGCACATCCACATTTTCTTTTGTCACGTTGCAATTTACCATCCAAGATACAACTATAAGCAAAGTTTGAAAGGTCTTAGTGCATACTGTTTGTGAAAAAGTGATCTAAACACCAAACACACATTATAAGGTTATCTGCCCTTCGTTGGAGTGTCAAGGTCACATCGACATCTGCTTTGTCACGCTGCGATGTACCACCCTAGATACAACTATAAACAAAGTTTAAAAGGTGTAGGTCTCATTAAACAGTTATTTCCCTTGCCAGTCACGGTAGGAACTTTCTGGAGCTTAAAAAAAATTCCATTTATTCGGTTCTAGTTTATTTCTTAAAATGTGCAAATATTTTCTCTTTTTTTGTTGCAGGTGACACGAATGGGACAAGTTCATGATTTCATACACGTTAGGATATGCCTGAATGTTTCTGAGCCCAGATCTGAGAATCTAATACTGGGTAGTGATACATTTCAGGGCACGGAAATTCCACTCGTATTGACGAGTGACATTCGAATCCGGACGAGTGAAACCCATGAATCGGTCGTCCGAGAGGACGAGTAACATTTCAGTAGAAAACAACAACAAAGAAACTAGTTCTTACATAGTTTATTAAGCGATTAAATGCAGTAAATAGTCACAACTCTGTTTATTCAGCGATAAACTGCAATTTAAGTCAACTGGATATTGGGAAATTGACGCATTTCCGTTTTGGGACATTCTAAAATGCGGCTCCCATTCTAATTTCACGGAGCGCGAACATTATGGTATTTGATGTTATACAAATAGTATATTAGTCAGCTTTTAGGTGACTGGGGCCAGGGCCTTCAGGAAGGGGAATTGCAAAAAGTATACTGTTTTCCTGTATTGGAGTTTAACATTTTCTAATAAAAAATGTATTTTTCTTTTTTAAGAGGTGAATTTTTCACAAGAAAAGGGCAAAATATATACCATGCCAGAGTAACTGTAATGGCCATGATCAGACTGTAGTTAACTATAGAATATGAATATAGTCATCTATATTACTCGTCAAAGTTTCATAATTTTCATTGATTTATATAAGAAAAAAAAACACATTATGATGTTTCCCTTTGTTTTATTTATATATAATAGTGTTAAATGATGGTATCTGACTACTTTGTGATCTTTTACAATCAGAGCAGGATGAGTAAACATCCTATAAGGACGAGTAACGTCAATTCCACTTGTCCTACAGGACGAGTATACAGTAAAATATATTTCATCCCCTGCATTTGAAAATGTCAGTGAAATGGACAAATTCAAGAGGGTCTATTCAAACTATTGATATTAAAAAAAAAGCAAATTGGTCAACCCCGTGTTTTTTGCTGGATATTTCGCGCAACAGACATCAAGTTTCGCAAAGAAAATATTTTTAAGAAAATTCATTAAGTTCTACAGTGGTCCAGAGGGGTCCTGCTACATATGCAGAGCTATGTAAAATTAACTGTGTTGTGAGACGTGTAGTGCATACAGTTTGCGCGAAAATGACCTCAACGCAAAAGTTGAAGGTAAAATTATTAAGTTATCCGACCTTTGCTTGGACGGTCAAGGTCACTTCCACATTTGCTTTGTCACATTGCGATGTACCATTCAAGATACAACTATAAGCAAAGTTTGCTGCCGAGTCTGCTGCTTTATTCTCTTAATTGTGTTTTTTGCTCCCAAAGGATCACCATTTATCAGTATTTATTTGAAAGGTCTAGTGTATACAGCTTTTGAAAAAATTACTTAAACGCAAAACTTGAATGCTGCTGCCGCCGCTGATTGAAAAGCAACACCTGTCTCTTTTTCTTCGAAAAGGCGAGACAAAAAAATGCGAGAGAGACACAACTACAAGATATGGACCAAATTAATTTCAACAGCAACAACAGGAACAATGAGACCAAATTCAACTTGAATAAGAACAATACTACAAGGGGGCTGAGTTTGACTTGAACAACAAAAATACACTCAATAAGACGGAGCCTTAAATCTTGTATTACCTTTTTATCTGCTGTCCGGCAGCAACATTTGGACACCATCTTCATATAGGACTATACCATTGCTCAAAACATGCTGCCGCGTTAGGGGTCTTCTTCTGTAACACTAAAAAGTAATACCAGGATCATGAAAATGATGTAAAATATCCATTTTTAGTATGTCTTATGTAACCTTTTGATTTCTTAACTTGCTTGATATTATTGATGAAGTGTTTGTTTAACTGGAGCAAGTTAAAGGCGCACCATTGCATATCCCCACATTTTTTTTGAATAATAGCATGTATTCACACTTGAGCCAGTCTTTACAACGTGAGCCGATCTTTTAAAGTCTGTATTGAAAACAAAAAGCAGGATAAAACAAACATCAAATATAGACTTGAAGTTCTACATTTTGACCACACTATCCAAGGTGATGCTTTTTTGCATCAGTGCACTCCCGTTGTAATCACATTTAATTTGATATGCGACATGACCCTATTTGGAAATTTCCAGGCGGTGATAATACATACAAAACGTCACTCTTATATTAAGCTTGTAAGAGTAATTGTATATTTTATGTAAATAAACTCAAACATCAGAATATAGACACTAGTAGAACATTTTCACCTCTCCCCAAACAAAAACCTGTAGTATATGTATTGATCCTTAAGGTACTGACAATCTGGGAAAAAGTGCAGGGATAACGACAGTTGCAGACATTTTTTGCTAAAAATACCATTTAGCAAATATCAATATTACTTCGGTCTTTCAAAAGAAGATTTGTGAAAATACAAGTATTAATAAATTAAAACATTATTTACAGAGAAGGTTCTGTATAAATCAGCAATGATCAACATCTGCACATTTATTAAAATTGTAATTGAGATTAATCAACTAAACACTGAAACTCAAATTTCAGGAATATTCATGAAAATCTATGCAAATATATAGAGGATATTCGTTTCTTTTGAATGAATATAGGATTTATTTTCATCGAGAAGTGAGAAAACATATTTTCACGAAAGTTTGCAAATATTTGAGTTTTCTCACTTCGAGATGAATATAAATCCTATATTCATGACAAACCAACAAATATTCTATTTATTATATACTCATAACCTGAAAACTTATGCAGAAAAAAACTTACTCCGCCAAAACAATGACGTCAATAACGTCAACAGCGTAAAAAACGTCAACAGTTGCATGACGTCATTTTGAGTGAAAATATATTTATGTTTTCACATGTGAAATATAAACAATGAAAATATAAGGTTTTATTTTAATTATAAAATGCACTAATTCACTGGAAAGTATATAATAAATAAAGGATCTTAAACGATTTCCCATTTCATATACGATTTATGAAACGAGTTATGAATCATTTTAACAAGTTTCATAAATCTTATATGGAATGGGAACGATTTTAAGATCCTTTTTATCACATAACATTGCAATCAAATTAGAAAAAATAATTCAGATGGACATAGAACCGCCACGACGTCAGATACACCTTAGCGCCAAAACGTCATAAAATATGTGACGTTGTAACGTCGCGTCTCACACATAACTTTGAGTATAAAAGAGTTTGTGTTTTACCTCTTTAAAAAATAGCAGTTAACACAAACTTTTTCTAACAAACCAACAACAATGTTTTGTATATGTTGCATTTTTTTTTAATAAGCTGTCACAAATAATAAGTTTATGACTCAGATCTGGGTGAATTTGTAATAAATAAAATAGTTTCAGTTAATAAACTTGCGTAGTGTTTCAGGTTTAACTCAACCAATCAAAATCGTTCCAGGCTGTATAACACGTTTAAATGGGTGTTCGACACTGCTAACAAGGGACGTTATGTGATAAATATATATATATGACAAACGCAAGGTAGCAATAGTGTACGACATAGCATAAAACAACGGCTGATGTTCCAGTTTTGTCAATTTTGTCAGTTTATCAACATTAGTTTCTGCTGAACTAAACAAGAAGCACCACAAGAAGCCCCTTGTTTCATTATTGGGGGAAAATGCTGAAGCGCATACTTTTGCTTAATTGCAGAACAGAATTATTGCACTTGTTAACCAAATCTTGTAAAAAAAATGTATAAAAGAGGCCATAGTTTTGTTAAAGCATGAGTTATAGAACCTGGCTGTATGATGTTGCCTAATGATGTGAGAATATAAGAATCTTTCATGGGTAACCGGTGAAGATAGGGAATTCCAACCCGAGGTATATGTGTTTTTACCGGAACCGAGGCTCTGTCGAGGTTCCAATTAAAACACACCGAGTGTTGGAATTCCCTATTTGAACCAAATACCCATGATAGATTCTTTTTCTTGCATATCAGACATGTTGTGCATTGACACCGCCAGCTACTAACATCCTACATTTTTCTGCATACCGGATGTTGACGCACGTGAATTTTATCTCGACCCTAGGGTGAGCTGGAAATATTTAGCTCCGGTAAAATAACAGATATCCTTGTCCAGTATGCAAGAAAATTTCATCCATTATGTAAAATATTTTCAGAGATATAAGCTTGCATACTAACTTAAACCAAATATTCTAAGTATTAAAGGGGCCATAATTTTTTTATAATAAAAGCATGCATTATAAAACCTGGCTGTATGATGTTCTCTAATATGATGTTGAATACATGTGTGAAATTTAAATCGATTTTGTAAAGTAGTTTCCAGGATACAATCTTACAATTGAATTGAATTGAATTGGGGTTTTAAGGCGCACCAACACATTACAGGTTATATGGCGCCTAACAGGCATGAACATGCCAGGCTCATATTCCATGTACATCGAGATAAAATATGGAAAATGGGCCTAGAACCTTCTAACCCTGAACTGCAGAGTTGCTGCAAATTCTATCGTAAAAACTCCATTTACGCTGGAGCCACGTTTATTGCTTTTCTGCCACTGCTCTTAGTGATGTGAGCGAGATGGCACCTGAAACAATGCAGGGGTCATGATGAAGACCTTTAATGAGCATGAACAAAAAATGACAAAATGAATATGAATGGGGGGTCCTACCCCTCTGCATGTGACGGTGTGTTTGCAGTGGTTGTATTCTACCCCGGCAACCACACAATCTTACAAACTTTGACCAAATATTCTAAGTAAAAAAGGGGCCATTATTTTGTCAAAATAATAGACATCGAAAACGTCGAGCTAACAATTAAACACAGTCAATAAACTATGAAAACAAAACAAAACATTTACTAACAATTAAACACAGTCAATAAACTACGAAAACAAAACAAAACATTTACTAAAACATTTATCTAATGAAACGACGGACTGGTTGTTTTAATTCTCCTATTCTGTACAAATTTAAATGAAGAAAGTGGAGATGGTAGCTTAGTGGATAAGAACTTGGCTTTGGAGCTACAGACCGCTCATGGGTTTGCTCCCAGCTGGCAGAGGCATGTGGGATGGGAAACTTCATGTTTCATCTCATCTCCCTCTAAGGACGCTGTCCCTATATTGCCTGATATGATGTGTTAATGGGACAAACATTTTTATTTCATTGAAATGAAGAAAACGGTCTTCCAGAACAGTTCAACCGTTAATTTACTACCTTGACTATTGACCTGAAAATGTAAAAGGGTAATTCTCACTTAATGGACAGCACACCGTTAAAGTTTCATGAGTGTGTCGGAAGACGCTAAGTACTTATGGAGTGAAGAAAAAAAATCATGAACCTTTAACCTAGTGATCTGAAAGTCACCCTCACTTCATGCGCCGTCCACCTCACAAATGTGCGGCATATGTTGAGAATAGAGATAAGCTGCATATACACGTAATTTACGCAAATATATGAGCCACACATTTTTTTAATTGTTATGGCACATAAGACCAAATCCTTTGCCCTGCATTGAGCCAAATGGTAGTTGAACAGAAATTACTGCAAGTCTCCCGAGTACCCATGTAGAGTGGCCCCTTTACACTAGAGTAACAAAACCTGTTTTATAAATGCATTCACATTTGGACAATACAGTAATATTTGTGGGGTTTTTTTTACCCAATTACCCACTAGGGAGCCCCAGCAAATGGAACCAAAATATGAAATCTTTTTGTGCATCTACACATCCTTAACTAAGAAATACGTCACATACAAGAACATGAAATCGCAAAGGGTATGGAGGGAGTTGCCATCACAAGGCGGAAACTCTGTTATAATAAATTACTGCAAGTTGCGCAAGTTGCACCTCTGTAGGGAGGCCTCTATGCAGGCAGTCAAAACTCATTTTATATAATTATGTTGTGCCTCAAGTCCCTAAATAACCATACCATATTAGAACTATAGGTTCTTTTTAGTAAAAACAGATGTCTCCCCCACTGTCGAAAAGACCATAAATCTGGCAAAAATCTTTCAACTGGAACATGGTAATGATATACACAACCTGGCTGAGCAGAACTAGTTATGACAAAGTTTGTGTATTAAAACCATAAACAACTCCAATAACAAGAGCTGTCAAAGGACAGCACAGCTCGACTTTTGGGAATTTTCAGAGAACACAAAATAATACACCCGGCATACATCAAAAAAAAGAGTAAAACGAAGGGGCGAGCTGGATGTGTCAAGGAAAACATTGAAATTTTCATTAAATCAAGGGCCACAATTTTTCTGTGACGACACAGAGGTAATTTCATAACGCTTCCAAAGGATACATAATGCAAATTTTATAAGTTAAAAATTTGAAGAAAATATGTTAAAAATATATGCAAATGCATTTGACCTTTGATCCCATTGTAACCTTGAACCTTGACCTTTTATCCAATGATCTTAAACTCAATATTTGCGATCATCATCCCATTTATAATAAAGTATGTAAGTTTGATGACGACTGGATAAGCGCAGCTCGACTATTCGATTTTTTCAGAGAATAATAAATTATATACCAGTATATACCATCAGAAAACAAGGCTAAAACAATGTGAGGTGGGGTGCGGGGTGCGGGGCAGGTATAAAAACTTGGGCCGATATAAAATTATTGTTAGAATCTCATTATTATGGTAAAAATTGGGGCAGGGTGTGATTTTTTTTTATTTTTTTTTTTTATCAGTTTTAATCCAAAATTGCTGTCATTTTAAAGAAATTTGTGGTCAAAAGGCAACATAGCTATATGTGTAAGAATTGACCAAAACAACACAGAAATATGTAAAAAAAAAAATTGAGTTGGGTGTGTGGGCTATATGTGTAAGAATTGACCAAAACTACACAGCAATATGTAAAAAAAATATATATATATAGTTTTGAGCGGGAGGGGGGTGGGGGGGCTGGGTGGTGGAGGCAGGGTGGGGGTGCAACATAGCTATATGTACAAGAACACAGAAATATTTTTTTTTTTAAAAAATGTTTTGGGGGGGGGGGGGGGGGAGGGGAGGGGGGTGCAGGGGGCAACATAGCTATATGTGTAAGAATTGACCAAAACAAAGCAGAAATATGTAATAAATAAAAAAAAAGAGCATGGGGTGGTGGGGTGTCTGCCCTGGAGGAGGGAGCCCATGCCCCAATATGGGTGAAGGAGAATAAAATGCATAATGCTATAAGAAATCCCCAACCAAAATTATAGATATATACAACAGCTTACATGGAAAACCTAGAACTGCCTTTATTGCACATTTTATGGGCCATCACAATTTCGGTTCCATGGAAGCCCAGAATTTGCAAAAGACAAAATTACTTATGCAACCCTTTACAACATATTATAACGAAACCAATTCCCAAATTTAGTTGAGCTAGGACAAGAAATGTAAGAGATATAGACATGTAAACACAGCTTTCACGCAAAATTTGATGTGAAATAGACACATTTTAAGGGCTATGAGAATTTGGGTTCCATGGGAGCCCAGGGGTTACAGGAACCAAAATTACTTGAGCAGCCCTTAAGATAATGCTATAAGGAAGCTCATGGCCAAATTAGGTTGTGCTGGGATAAGAAATGTAAGAGAAATAGACTTGTAAACACATGTGGGATGCCGATGCCAGGGTGATTACATAAGCTCTCTTATTCTTCGAATAGTCGAGCTAAAAATGTTGAAGTTATTTACATGTTAAGAAATGCGGACGTAAACATTAACCTGATGCTAAGAGCCTATCAACACACAAATGCAATTTGTGACCATGAACTTTGACCTATAGACCCCATAAGATCCTTTGAACAGTCAAGCTAAAAATATCAAATTATTTGTAAAGTTTGACCAAGGAGCTAGGTCCACAAATTAGGGAAGAAGCCTAGCATCTACGCTTGTCGGATGGTTCTATCTGTCTGTTAATTCCCACTAAGTGTATATATGGTAATAGGGTAGCCAACGGTTAACAAGTTATGACCCAAAGGCTATGTTATGATCGAGGGGCTATGTACCCACACCCTCATGTTTTGCCTCTTGTGACCCCCAGGGCGGGCCTAATTCTGACCCCAGGGTCACCATGTGAGCAAACTTAGTATATAAGCTGCAGCACTTTTTGTTTCGGAGAAGATTTTGAAGTGTTTTTCCTATATACTTAATTTTGTCAAAATGAATGGAAGAGTTATGGGGATTGTTGGATAAGGTGCATAATTTGATGGGAAACATTAGTATAAAGTTTTAATGCAATAGCTTGAGTAGTTTTGAAGTTACAAATCTATTGCACAAAAACTTTAAGATAAAGACATGACAAAGGGCCATAACTTTGTCAAAATGCAAGGAAGAGTTACGGGGATTGTTGGATAAGGTGCATAATTTGATCGGAAACATTAGTATAAAGTTTTAATGCAATAGCTAGAGTAGTTTTGAAGTTACAAATCTATTGGACAAAAACTTTTAAGATAAAGACATGACAATCAAAGAGCCATAACGTTGTTAAAATGCAATTAATAGTTATGGGGATTGATGGATAAGATGCAAAATTTGGTGGGAAACATTAGTATAACGTTTAAATGCAATAGCTTCAGTAGTACTGAAGTTATAAATCGATTGAACAAAAACTTTAAGGTGAAGCTGGGGACGCTGACGCCGTGGTGAGTAGGATAGCTCTCACTATTCTGAATAGTGGAGTTAGAAATCATTCAACCGGAACACAGCATTAATATCCACAACTAGGCTTGGTAGAACTGTACGGGACAAAGTTTGTTTTTTGAAAACTTCAAGGGGCCCAATACTCTGCTAAAAATCACTCAACTGGAACACAACAATGATATATGCAACCTGGTTGAGGAGCCTAGTCTGGACAATGGTTGTGTATTAAAACCTTTAAAGAGCCACAACTCCAAAAAAACTCATTCAACCGGAACACAACAGCAATATGCACAACTAGGCTTGGTACTGATCATTCCTGCCAAATTTCACTGTAATCCAGCCAGGAGTTCCCTAAAAAATCCGGATAAAGTTTGTGTATAATGGAACATAACTCTGTCAAAAATCAGTCAACAGGAACACGGCGAAGATATGTGCAACTAGGCTTTGTACTGATCATTCCTGCCAAGTTTCGTTGAAATCTGTGAAGGGGTTCAGAAGTCTAGTCTGAACAAGTTAGTGTATTAAATCTGTTAAAGGGCCATAACTCTGCCCAAAATCATTCAACTGGAACACAGCGAAGATATGTTTAACTAGGCTTGGTATTGATCATCCACGCAAAGTTTCGTTGAAATCTGTCTAGGGGTTCAGGAGAACAAGTCCGGACAAAATTTGTGTACTAAAGCCTTTAAAGGGTCACAACTCTGTCAAAAATCATTCAACCTTAACGCGACGATAATATGTACAACTAGGCCTGGTACTGATCATCTCTAAAAAGTTTCGTTGAAATCTGGCAAGAAGTTCAGAAGAGACTAATCTGGAAAAAGTGTGTATTAAAACCTTTAAATGACCATAACTCCAACAAAAATCATTTATCTGGAACACGGCGATGATGTGCACAAATAGGATTGATACTGATCTACCTTGCCAAGTTTCGCTGAAATCCAGCCAGGGGTTCAGGAGAACTAGATCGTACAAAGTTTGTGCATTAAACCTATAAAGGGCCATAACTCCGCCAAAACTCTTTCAGTCGGAACATGGTAATGATATGCACAACTTGGCTTGGTACTGATCATCACTGCAGTTTTGTTGACATTGGGCCAGGGGTTCAGGAGAACTAGACTGGACAAAATTGATGTACTAAAATCTTTAAAGGGCTATAACTGGTCCGATCTGGTTGGTTTTCGAACCTGTCCGAGCTTTTATTGATATAAACAATCTGTGCAAGCTTGGTAAAGATCGGCAATAACTCCCGTGTTACTGGTTCGATCTGGGTTGTTTTCAAACTCGTCCGAGCTTTCATTGATATTTACAATCTGGTGAAGTTTGGTAAAGATCATATGAAAGATGAAGGTGCTAGAGTATTGATATCAAAAAGTCACATCTACTATGTCACATAGTGATGTACTACCCAAGATGCAACTATAACCAAAGTTTGAAAGGTGTATCGCATACAGTCCATGAGAAAGTGACCTAAATGCAAAAGCTGAATGTAAATTATTAAGTTACCTGCCCCTTGCTTGGAGGGTGAATGAAGTTTACATCTGCATCTACTATGTCACGTAGCTGTACTACCCAAGATGCAACTATAACCAACGTTTGAAAGGTCATGAGAAAGTGACCTAAATGCAAAAGTTGAATGTAAAATTAAGTTATCTGCCTTTTGATCGGAGGGTGAAGGTCACATCCGCATCTGCTATGTCACGTACCGATGTACTACCCAAGATGCAACTATAACCAAAGTTTGAAAGGTCTAGTGCATACAGTTCCTGAGAAATAGATATAAACGCAAATGTTTGTAAAACTACAGCCTCGCCATTGTACTTAACCTAATAACAGTTTATAACTGTAACACAATCCGAGTTAAATTACACCCGTTAATCCCTTTCATATTTAATCATGCAATGGGAGTTTCCTAAAAACTGTCAGTTACTCAGTGGTTAATCATTTGAACACCTGTTATTGTTTACCTGCATTATTAGTTTACCTGCTGAGTGCTCTAAACATAGTTTCTCTGGAAGTTTCTAGAAAACTTTGAATTCTAGTAGTGAAGAGTTATTGCCATATTAGGGGAGACCATTCGCCAAAAGGTCTTGTGGGTAATGTATGCATAAAATGATGTAATCACCATGGCGTTAACCTGTAGCTACACAGGTCAATGTCCATATGTGGGGCATGACTAACTGCTGAAAGGTAGTCTGGGGGAATCTTCTAATATAATACTGAGCGCACGGAAAGTCTAAGAGAGTAGAGAGACGGTGGTTCAGGAGTGGAGAGTCAGTTTCAATAGTTAGTTGGTCGTGTATCCACAAGATGGATCCCCGCAGTCTAAAACAGGGTGTGGGATAAGTTAAACTATAACATGGAAGCTAGTATTGTAGGGCAGTTGTTCAGCGTTACATAATAATTTGAGGATTTGGACATTTCTAAATACTATTATACTTTGTGAACCTAAGACATTTAATAATAGGGACTATTTAAGAAATATAAAAAGATCGGACAGGGAAAGTAGCATTCAAGGAGGACAGTCAACCACAAAACACAGAAACAAAGATGCAAACATACAAACAAGAAGGCAAAAGTAATCATAAATAGAAACGACATCACAAACACAAAAGGGTTGACAATAGGGCTACCGCCTTGGAATGGTCAGTGGCAAAGTCAGCCACCCTTCTGATTACTATTTGGGTTTTTTACCCATCATATATTATATATATATATATAAACATGATGGGTAAAAAAAACAAATAGTAATCAGAAGGGTATATATAATATATGATGGGTAAAAAATCCAAATAGTAATCAGAAGGGTGTTCCACGGAACACTTGTGTCGCTTGCCGTGCGCTTATTTCATCAAGTACAATCTATAATGATTTATTAGAGCCGATTTTTTTCTTAAATGTTAAAAAAGTTTATGATAATAGCGTGCCAACTCAGCATTGGATAATTGATAAGGAGGAACTGTATAAAGTTGCATGATAGGTCAATATTTTGCCAAGTTATGAGAAAAGATAAGTTTTAATGAAAAGGGGCATAACTTTGCCAAAATGAAAGTTAAAATTATTGGTCATGGGTAACAACACTCCTTCCGGTAAGATAAATAAATCCAGCAATCACTTCCGAGCAAGGACTGTCGAAATCTGCATTTTTAAGGTTTTGACCATTTTTAGTAATGGTGATCATCTTGAATGTCACACTGACCTAATTTAATTTTCTTGATTGGTGCAATCTCATTGAAATTGCATTGCTTAAACATTTAGGCAACCTAGGAGAAAAACTGTTTAGGACTGCAGTTTTTGCATTTAGTTACAATTCATAAAATAGCAAAATATATGCAAAAGCATTTTGATTGTCAAATAGACATTAATACCCCGCAAAAGATTTTCCCTGTTTCAATCACACACATAAACACAAAAAAGATTGACAGACAAAACACAATGCCACGTCATAATATATGCCTATGGCACAAAAGAATGAAGTTTCTAGTGTTAAAGACATGTTCTGTTGTTTTTTCTGCACAAGAGATTTTCTTTAAACGTTTTGTACAGTAAGTCTATTACATATATAGATAGAAAATGCAAAAATAATGGTAGGTCACCATAATTGTTAACATTTTAAAAAATAATGTGTAATGCCACCATCATGTCAATCTGTCCAAAAAGTTGAACAAGTCCATGAAATAGCTAAATAAGACATGTTTGAAGTCTAATAATTTATTCATTGGCCACAATTCTGCTAAAATTGTATTAAAGTAAAGAACATTTAATTATAATAACATTTAAAGCTCATCTTTACGTAAAACCTATATTTATTTTACAAAATCTGTTGAGACCATTACCACAATTTATGCACAAATTCGCCCATAATGATACAATTTCCTTTTTTTTTGTACGTTCCCAATAAGAGAATTTGTTTGAACTTTCTAAGGATATAGTTTAACAAATATAAAAAGAGATCAATGACCTTGAAGCTCTACTGATAGGTTTTTGATAGCTAGATCAACATTCCTGTGAAGTTTCATGAAAATCTGTCAAGCAGTTTCAGAGGAGTAGTCGCTACAAGTTTTCATTATAACTCTATGTAAAGCGCTGCCGGCCATGTTTAACGTCAAAATCAAAATAATTTTTGACAAGGATCAACATCATGTCATACTGACCATTTTAGAAGAAGTCCCATATCAATATCACTAATAGTATTTTGAAAATCTATTTTTAGCCATGGCGGCCATCTTGAATTTCCGGACGACCTGAAATTTTGCTAGGATCAATGATACATCAAGAGCAACATTCCTGTGAAGTTTCATGAAAATCCGTCGAGTAGTTACAGAGGAGTAGTCGCTACACGTTTTTACTAGATAACTCTATGTAAACAAAGATGGCCACTGGCAGCCATGTTTAACGTCGAATCAAATTAATTGTTGACAAGGACCAACATTATGTCATGCTGATCATTTTAGAAAAAGTCCCATATCAATATCACTTATAGTTTTCAAAAAGTAGTCGCTACAAACTTGTATTTTAAAAATCTATTTTTAGCTTTTGCGGCCATCTTGGATTTCACATCAACATGCATTATTGCTAGGATCAACTAGACTTCATGGACAACATTTCTGTAAAGTTTCATGAATATCCATCCAGTAGTTTCAGAGGAGTAGTCGCTACAAATAAAAGTTTACGGACAGACGGACAGACGGACGACGGACGCCGCATGCTAGGTCCCCATGCTTGTTAAGAAAAAACAAGAGGTCAATGACCTTGAAGCTCTACTGATTGATTTTGATTTCAGGAAGTAGTCGCTACAAACTTGTTTTTTGAAAATCTATTTTTAGCCGTGGCGGCCACCTTGAATTTCCAGCCAACCTGAAATTTTGCTAAGATCAATTAGACATCAAGAGCAACATTCGTGTGAAGTTTCATGAAAATCCGTCATGTAGTTTCAGAGGAGTAGTCGCTACAAGTTTTCATTATATAACTCTATATAAACAAAGATGGCCACTGGCAGCCATGTTTAACGTCGAATCAAAATAATGTTCGACTCGAATAACCACCATGTCATGCCGATCATTTTAGAAAAAGACCCATATCAATATCACTTATAGTTTTCAAGAAGTAGTCGCTACAAACTTCTTTTTTTTTAAATCTATTTTTAGCTGTGGTGGCCATCTTGAATTTCTGGCCGATCTGAAATTTTGCTAAGATCAATTAGACATCAAGAGCAACATTCCTGTGAAGTTTCATGAAAATCCGTCAAGTAGTTTCAGTGGAGTAGTCGCTACAAGATTTCATTATATAACTCTATGTAAACAAAGATGGCCGCTGACAGCCATGTTTAACATCGAATCAAAACGATTTTTGACAAGGACCAACATCATGTCATGCTGATCATTTTAGAAAAAGTCCCATATCAATATCACTTATAGTTTTCAAGAAGTAGTCGCTACAAACTTGTATTTTGAAAATCTATTTTTAGCCATGGCGGCCATCTTGAATTTCTGGCCGACCTGACATTTTGCTAGGATCAATTAGACATCAAGAGCAACATTCCTGTGAAGTTTCATGAAAATCCGTCAGGTAGTTTCAGAGGAGTAGTCACTACAAGTTTTCATTATATAACTCTATGTAAACAAAGATGGCCACTGGCAGCCATGTTTAACGTTGAATCAAAATAATGTTTGACTCGGATAACCATCATGTCATG
The DNA here is from genome assembly GCA_037043455.1 of Cyrtodaria siliqua. Classification (NCBI taxonomy): domain Eukaryota; kingdom Metazoa; phylum Mollusca; class Bivalvia; order Adapedonta; family Hiatellidae; genus Cyrtodaria; species Cyrtodaria siliqua. Next base: position 136,366 of record JAWPHD010002705.1, read on the forward strand.
CTGATCATTTTAGAAAAAGTCCCATATCAATATCTCTTATAGTTTTCTAGAAGAAGTCGCTACAAACTTATTTTTTAAAAATCTATTTTTAGCCATGGCGGCCATCTTGAATTTCCGGCCGACCTGAAATTTTGCTAAGATCAATTAGACATCAAGAGCAACATTCGTGTGAAGTTTCATGAAAATCCGTCAAGTATTTTCAGAGGAGTAGTCGCTACAAGTTTTCATTATATAACTCTATGTAAACAAAGATGGCCGGCAGCCATGTTTAACGTCGAATCAAAGCGATTTTCGACAAGGACCAACACCATGTCATGCTAATCATTTTAGAAAAAGTCCCATATCAATATCTCTTATAGTTTTCAAGAAGTAGTCGCTACAAACTTATTTTTTAAAAATCTATTTTTAGCCGTAGCGGCCATCTTGAATTTCCGGCCAACCTGAAATTTTTCTACGATCAATTAGACACCAAGAGCAACATTCCTGTGAAGTTTCATGAAAATCCGTCAAGTAGTTTCAGAGGAGTAGTCGCTACAAGTTTTCATTATATAACTCTATGTAAACAAAGATGGCCGCTGGCAGCCATGCTTAACGTCGAATCAAAACGATTTTCGACAAGGATCAACATCATGTCATGCTGATCATTTTAGAAAAAGGCCCATATCAATATTCCTTAGAGTTTTCAAGAAGTAGTCGCTACAAACTTGTTTTTTAACAAGAGGTCAATGACCTTGAAGCTCTACTGATTGATTTTGATTTCAGGAAGTAGTCGCTACAAACTGGTTTTTTGAAAATCTATTTTTAGCCGTGGTGGCCATCTTGAATTTCCGGCCGACCTGAAATTTTGCTAGGATCAATTAGACATCAAGAGCAACATTCCTGTGAAGTTTCATGAAAATCCGTCAAGTAGTTTCAGAGGAGTAGTCGCTACAAGTTTTCATTATATAACTCTATGTAAACAAAGATGGCCACTGACAGCCATGTTTAACATTGAATCAAAATAATGTTTGACTCGGTTAACCATCATGTCATGCTGATCATTTTAGAAAAAGTCCCATATCAATATCTCTTATAGTTTTCTAGAAGTAGTCGCTACAAACTTATTTTTTAAAAATCTATTTTTAGCCATGGCGGCCATCTTGAATTTCCGGCCGACCTGAAATTTTGCTAAGATCAATTAGACATCAAGAGCAACATTCGTGTGAAGTTTCATGAAAATCCGTCAAGTATTTTCAGAGGAGTAGTCGCTACAAGTTATCATTATATAACTCTATGTAAACAAACATGGCCACTGGCAGCCATGTTTAACGTCGAATCAAAATAATGTTCGACTTGAAAAACCATCATGTCATGCTGATCATTTTAGAAAAAGTCCCATATCAATATCTCTTATAGTTTTCTATTAGTAGTCGCTACAAACTTATTTTTTAAAAATCTATTTTTAGCCATGGCGGCCATCTTGAATTTCCGGCCGACCTGAAATTTTGCTAAGATCAATTAGACATCAAGAGCAACATTCGTGTGAAGTTTCATGAAAATCCGTCAAGTATTTTCAGAGGAGTAGTCGCTACAAGTTATCATTATATAACTCTATGTAAACAAACATGGCCACTGGCAGCCATGTTTAACGTCGAATCAAAATAATGTTCGACTTGAATAACCATCATGTCATGCTGATCATTTTAGAAAAAGTCCCATATCAATATCACTTATAGTTTTCAAGAAGTAGTCGCTACAAACTTGTATTTTGAAAATCTATTTTTAGCCATGGCGGCCATCTTGAATTTCCGGTCGACCTGAAATTTTGCAAGGATCAATTAGACATCAAGAGCAACATTCGTGTGAAGTTTAATGAAAATCTGTCAGGTATTTTCAGAGGAGTAGTCGCTACAAGTTATCATTATATAACTCTATGTAAACAAAGATGGCCACTGGCAGCCATGTTTAACGTCGAATCAAAATAATGTTCGACTCGGATAACCATCATGTCATGCTGATAATTTTAGAAAAAGTCCCATATCAATATCTCTTATAGTTTTCAAGAAGTAGTCGCTACAAACTTATTTTTTAAAAATCTATTTTTAGCTGTGGTGGCCATCTTGAATTTCCGGCCGACCTGAAATTTTGCTAGGATCAATTAGACATCAAGAGCAACATTCCTGTGAAGTTTCATGAAAATCCGTCAAGTAGTTTCAGAGGAGTAGTCGCTACAAGTTTTCATTATATAACTCTATGTAAACAAAGATGGCCGCTGGCAGCCATGTTTAACGTCGAATCAAAACGATTTTCGGCAAGGACTAACATCATGTCATGCTGATCATTTTAGAAAAAGTCCCATATCAATATCTCTTATAGTTTTCAAGAAGTAGTCGCTACAAACTTATTTTTTAAAAATCTATTTTTAGCCGTGGCGGCCATCTTGAATTTCCGGCCGACCTGAAATTTTGCTAGGATCAATAAGACATCAAGAGCAACATTCCTGTGAAGTTTCATGAAAATCCGTCAAGTAGTTTCAGAGGAGTAGTCGCTACAAGTTTTCATTATATAACTCTATGTAAACAAAGATGGCCGCTGGCAGCCATGTTTAACGTCGAATCAAAACGATTTTCGACAAGGACCAACATCATGTCATGCTGATCATTTTAGAAAAAGTCCCATAGAAATATCCCTTAGAGTTTTCAAAAAGTAGTCGCTACAAACTTGTTTTTTAAAAACCTTTTTTTAGATTTGGCGGCCATCTTGGATTTCACATCTACATGAATTTTTGCTAGGATCAACTAGACTTCATGGGCAACATTTCTGTAAAGTTTCATGAAAATCCATTCAGTAGTTTCAGAGGAGTAGTCGCTACAAAAAAAAGTTTACGGACAGACGGACGGACGGACGGACAGACGGACAGACAGACGGACAGACAGACAGACGGACGCCGGACGCCGCACCACGGCATAAGCTCTGCTGATCTCTGATCAGTAGAGCTAAAAACCTATTTTTAGATTTGGCGGCCATCTTGGATTTCACATCTACATGAATTTTTGCTAGGACCAACTAGACTTCAAGGGCAACATTTCTGTAAAGTTTCATGAAAATCCATTCAGTAGTTTCAGAGGAGTAGTCGCTACAAAAAAAAGTTTACGGACAGACAGACGGACGGACGGACAGATGGACAGACGGACGGACGACGGACGCCGCACCACGGCATAAGCTCTGCTGATCTCTGATCAGTAGAGCTAAAAATTGAAACCCGACACCTATGCTAAAAGGCCAAGTTTTGTATGAAATTATATAGAAATGGTATATTTTCCTTTTTTGTTATGTTCCTAATAACAGAATTTGTTCAAACTTCCTAGGCACTTATTTGAACATATAGTAAGACAATATATGCAATTAAAATTATAGGTCACCATGCATATTGAGATTTAATATTGGTTTTTCGAACCCTACCATTATGCTTAAATTTTTTAATTTTGTTTGAATTTTTACAAAATGCTATATTTCTCCTATTTTATGTATGTTTCTAATAATAGGCATTTATATCAATAAAGACAATAAAAAAAAACAATTAAAAAAAAATAAAAAAATAAAAAAGACAATAAACACAACTGGACATCAAGAGCAACATTCCTGTACATTTTTAGGAAAATCCAGCGAATAGTTTTAGAAGAGGTCGCCCAAAATGCTGCGCATGAAAAACTACAGAAAATGCCTTCACGGCAAAATATAGAATTTTCAGTAAAACCGGGGCCATAACTCTGTTGTTTAATATCCGATATTGGTTTTTTAAACTTTTTTTTAAACTGTCTGAGTTTTCATTGATATAATGACTCTGATAAAGTTTGGTAAAGATCAATATAATACTACACGTTAACAGCAAAAAGTTAATGGTCTACGACTATGGACATAAGCTCATCCGGAAAGTAGGTCAAGATTGAGCATGATGACTATTAAAAGAATGTGTAGCTTAAATTGAATCTTTCAATGTGAAGTATGTTGAAGCAAATAGTGTTACAGAAACAGAGCTCAACACGTTAAAAAATTCAAAACACATCCAGTCAGGTCAATGTGTCGAGATTTCACTAAAGCTTCTTGATGAAATGTTCTTTAAAAGCCAGAAGAAAGTTTTTAAAGGGGTATATAGATATAAGAATAATTTGTCATATTTGTTTTTAAAATCAATAACATCATACCATCTGCCTCACCTATACCACAATTTATATTTAGTTTGTAAGAAAAGCTCCTAACCTCTGAGGCTCGGCATAAAATTCAGGAGGTATCTTTGCTATTCAAACCAGCTGGGTTCATTCGCCATCTAACGTCTGGTAGGAGAACCAATCGAGCACCATAAAAACATCTGTGGCTTCATCTAGGAAAGTCAATTTATAGACCTAAATTACTTCTAGAAGGAATATGTAGTTTAGTTAATATGCATAAATAAAAAGTTTGAATAGTGAAAATATATAAAATGTCTTAGGAACTGAAACATTAAATGCATTCAGACGCATGAACGATAGATATCGTGACCAAGGCCATTAATAATTTTATAACAAAGGTCCTTGTCAAGATTTTCAGTAAACTTGCTTGAACAAAATCCCGAAGTTGGGATGATCATTATTTGGTGCATAATATATTAAAGAGTGTGTAAATTTTAATTTTATGTTAATTGAATTTAAAGTCCACTCCATCTAATGTCTACTGGCAGAGGTGTTTGTTTGCCATCTCATTTCTGCAGATCCATCTACAAAATAAAACATTTTGTTTTTAAAATAAACATCTAATATAAATATTTTCACCAAGTTTGAAGATCTGATAAAAACAAATGTAGAATTGTTTTATTAAAACAAGGGCTGTAGCTGCTTAATATCAAATATTGAGCAGAAACCTACTTCTGACCTTGTTTTCTCAGTTGAGGGCAATTATAACTCCTGCACACCTCTACATGCTGGTGATCAGATACATAATAACTCCTGCACACCTCTACATGCTGGTGATCAGATACATAATAACTCCTGCACACCTCTACATGCTGGTGATCAGATACATAATAACTCCTGCACACCTCTACATGCTGGTGATCAGATACATAATAACTCCTGCACACCTCTACATGCTGGTGATCAGATACATAATAACTCCTGCACACCTCTACATGCTGGTGATCAGATACATAATAACTCCTGCACACCTCTACATGCTGGTGATCAGATACATAATAACTCCTGCACACCTCTACATGCTGGTGATCAGATACATAATAACTCCTGCACACCTCTACATGCTGGTGATCAGATACATAATAACTCCTGCACACCTCTACATGCTGGTGATCAGATACATTATAACTCCTGCACACCTCTACATGCTGGTGATCAGATACATTATAACTCCTGCACACCTCTACATGCTGGTGATCAGATACATAATAACTCCTGCACACCTCTACATGCTGGTGATCAGATACATAATAACTCCTGCACACCTCTACATGCTGGTGATCAGATACATAATAACTCCTGCACACCTCTACATGCTGGTGATCAGATACATAATAACTCCTGCACACCTCTACATGCTGGTGATCAGATACATAATAACTCCTGCACACCTCTACATGCTGGTGATCAGATACATAATAACTCCTGCACACCTCTACATGCTGGTGATCAGATACATAATAACTCCTGCACACCTCTACATGCTGGTGATCAGATACATAATAACTCCTGCACACCTCTACATGTTGGTGATCAGATACATAATAACTCCTGCACACCTTTACAAGCTGGTGATCAGATACATAATAACTCCTGCACACCTCTACATGCTGGTGATCAGATACATAATAACTCCTGCACACCTTTACAAGCTGGTGATAAGATACATAATAACTCCTGCACACCTCTACAAGCTGGTGATCAGATACATAATAACTCCTGCACACCTCTACATGCTGGTGATCAGATACATAATAACTCCTGCACACCTCTACATGCTGGTGATCAGATACATTTTAACTCCTGCACACCTCTACATGCTGCTGATCAGATACATAATAACTCCTGCACACCTCTACATGCTGGTGATCAGATACATAATAACTCCAGCACACCTCTACATGCTGGTGATCAGATACATAATAACTCCAGCACACCTCTACATGCTGGTGATCAGATACATTATAACTCCTGCACACCTCTACATGCTGGTGATCAGATACATAAAGTTGGAGAGACTAGTCCTTTTAGGTGTAAAAGAATAAGAGATGCAAGAAACTGTGATTTAAAAGTATAAAAGGGTCCACAACTCTGTCAGAAATGTCAAAAACAAAAACACAGAAGATATATATACAGCTACTTGCTGGTGATTATGTCCACTGTAGAGCTAAGCTATGATGTCTTGCAGTTTTGTGAGAATAGGACACTCGTGAAAAACATTACAAGATGTCGCATTAAAATAATTGTTGAATTCCAACGATGACAGTATATATGCACACCTCTTTTTGCTGGTCATAATATCCACACAGATTTTCGATGGTAAGTCTAACAGTTGAAGAAAAGGAAGAGAAGCAAGAAAAACATAAGCATTGTCATTTTAATTACTAACGGACAGACTGCTGCACAGGCAAATCAGAGATGTCTCTGAATTTATCTTCCCTGACTAAGTTATTAATTGTCTGGGTAAAAGTATAAACAGAAAAGTAAAGACAGACAAGCAAACAAACAGTATTTTTCTTAGGGGAGATGGTTTAAAGATAAGCTTATTATAAGAGTTGGTCATTGAGGAGAAATGGGGAAAAGAAGAGTATAAAAACAGAACTTTGAAAAAATTTCTGAGGGAGTGGGGACATACATGGATCACAGTGGACCTCGGGCATGCATGTGTATGTGTGGCTTGGGCGGTGTGCGGGTGGGGTGGGAGGTCGGGGTGGGGGGGGGGGGGGGGGGGGGGGGGGGGGGGGGGGGGGGGGTAATGTTGGGGGTGCAGATGCAGATGCAGATCCTCTAGATGAGATATGTATTTGTGCCATCACTCAAAGCATGTGACATAAAATCGGCCTTATTATATAATAAGAAGAATATGACCTTGACCTTGAAGATACAGACGCGTGTTGGGGTCTGCAGGTCATCCAATAGATGAGTAAGTTTTATTTATCTGAATAAGTTACTTTGAACTCCTTCCATGGATGCAAGAGTTTTGGTGCAGGCACAACATGGGCCTTACTATAGACATTTAAGAAGTGAATGGCCTTCAGAGAACTTAAATAATGTCTCAATAGCAAAACAGCAATTTGTGTAGTTTGTTTCATAATTATTTACTAGATCTGTAGGTATTGCGTTGCATGTTCATGGAATACTGCAGCGTCTGACATCGCGTGAATTATTATCATTTAATTAGAGCCATTCTTTAATAGTTTAGAAGAGGGTATGCTGTTATTGGAATCATTACACATTGTCAATTGGAACAATATTAATGTTATTCAAAACCTTTATTCAAGTATAGCAACACAAAAACATTTACATGGGTGCTTGGTTCTGCATAGCATCCTGATGAGATGAGTAAAAGTGCCAAGTTATTTTGAAATCTGTCTATAGATACAAGAGTTCTGGAGCGGGTAAAAAATGGACCTTACTATAGACATACAGGAAGTGAACATCCTTCAGAGTGACCCTGACCTTAAAGATACTGACTTGAGAGTTGGGTTCTGCACACTGTCTTGATCGGGATCAGTAAATATGCGAACATACTTTGAAATCCCTCCATGGATGCAAGAGTTCTGGAGCAGGCATGAAATGGGCCTTTCTATAGACATAAGAAGTGAATGGCCTTCAGAGTGACCTTGACCTTGAAGATAATGACATCGGGTTGGACTTGGCACATTGTCTTGATGAGTCAATTTGCTACCTTATTCTGATATCCTTCCATGGATGCAAGAGTTCTGCAGTGGGCATCAAACAGGCTTTACTACAGACAAATATGAGGAGAAGTGAATGGCCTTCAGAGTGACCTTGACCTTGAAGGTATTGACAATGGTGTTCGGTTAGGCACATAATATCTTGATGAGATGAGTAAATGTGCCTAGTTGTTTTGAAATCCCTTCAAGCATGCAAGAGTTATAAAATGGACACAAACTTGGCCTTACTATAGATATTGACAATGGCGTTCAGTTAGGCACATAGTGTCTTGATGAGATGAGTAAATGTGCCTAGTTATCTGAAATCTCTTCATGCATGCAGGAGTTATTGAAAAGACAAGAAATGGGACAGACGGAAGGATGGACATTTACATATCAGGCATATGGGAAGTGAATAGCCTTCAGAGTGACCTTGACCTTGAAGATACCGACATGGTTGTTGGGCTCTGCACAGTCTTGATGAGATGAGCAATCCCTCCATGCATGAAGTACTATTAGAGCAGACGAGAAATGGGCCTTACAATAGACATATAAGAAGTGAATGACCATCAGAAAACTTACAATAATGTCTAGATAGCAAAAACAGCAATTTGTGAAGATTGTGTGGTAATTATTCACTAGATCTGTAGGACCTGAGTCACATGTTCACGGAATACTGTAGCGTCTCATATCGCATGAATTATTACCATATAATTCGAGCCATTCTTTGATAGTTTATCAAAGGGTATGCTGTTATTGGAATCATTTTAATATTGTCAATTGGAGTATGAATGTTATTCAAAACTAAGAATGTGTCCATGGGACACGGTTGTCCTCATTGAAAACAGTCAACGGAAAACGTAAAATTTACATTGAATTGAATGTTGTTTAACGGCTCATCAACACAGCATAGGTTATCCCAGAGAGAGGGAAGAATACATAACCGTGCACTACTCTTATTATATAATAGATTCCTATGGTTCTTTAACATGCTCGGACTTTAACATGCTCGGAGGATAGACCAATACACAGGACCGCCCGGTTTACGTCCCCATTCGACAGACGAGGCTAAGGGAAAGTGTCTTGCCGAAGAACACACCGACGAAACTCAGTGGCACCATGACGGATTGAACCTAGGGCCTCCGGTTACAAATCCGCCGCGCTACCGACAACAAAGAAAAAAGGGCCACAATTCCAGTAATACAAGGCCGGTATTGACGCAGAATATACAGGCACATCTTGAAATCTTAGGTAAGCATCCTTTAAAGTTTTGAAACAATCAGTTGAGAAATGTGGGAGGAGGTGAGAAATGCGGGAGGTGATAGAAACACAAACTTTTTGTGACAAACACTCGTACATACGTCTGGACGGCCAGATGGCCAGACATGGCTAACTTTATATATGCTCCCTCACCATTCAGTGGTGGGGGCAGTGGATGGGGGCATAACAATTATTCAAGTAAAGCAACAACACAAACAATATTGTAAGACAGAATAACCAATATAACTAAAGAAAACCCAGCTTTTTTTAATAGAAAAGAAGATAATTATGCTGTTTTCAAAATACTGACATAAGTGTTAGGTTCTGCATATGGACCTGATGAGATCAGTAAATGAGCCAAGTTATGTTCAAATCCCTCCACGCAGGCAAGTGTTGTAAATCGGGCACAAAATGGGCCTTACTTTAGGTATATAAGAAGTGAATGACCTTTAAAGTGAACTCGACCGTAAATATATTGACATGAATGCTGGGTTCTACACATTGTCTTGCTGAAATGAGTAAATGTGCCAAATTATTTTCAAATCCCTCTATGCATGCAAGTGTTACAAATTGGACACAAAATGGCCCGTCCTTTCTATAGGCATATAAGAAAAGAATGGCCTTCAGAGTGACCTTGGCTTTAAAGATTCTGACATGAGTGTTGAGTTCTGCGCATTGCCTTCATCCGAGCAGTAAATATGCCAAAATATCTTTACATCCATCTATGCATACAAGAGTAATAAAGACAACAAGAAATGGACCTTACTATATGCATATCAGAAGTGAAGACTTACGTGACCTTGACCTTGAAGATACGGACATGGGTGTCAAATTCTACCCATTGTCTTGATGAGATAAATAAATGTACCTAGTTATTTTGCAATTCCTCCATGCATGCAAGAGTTAATAAGTGGTCACGAAATGGACCTTACTATAAAAGAAGTGAATGGCCTTCAGAGTGACATTGAATTTGAAGATACTGTGTTCTGCACATTGTCTGGAAGAGATGAGTAAATGTGCACAATTATTTCAAAATCCCTCAATGCATGCAAGAGTTATTAAGTAAACATGATATGCACCTTACTATAGACATATAAGAAGTGAATACTTTCAGGGTGACTTTGTCTTTGAAGATAACAACATGGGGTTGGATTTGCCACGTTGTCTTGATGAGATTAGGAAATATGTCATCTTATTTTGAAATCCCTCAATATATGCAAGACAAAATCTGAAGTGAATGGCCTGCAGAGTGACTTTGAAGATACTGACATGAGATGAATAAATATGCATAGGTATTTTGAAATCCCTTTATGCATGCACGAGTTGTGAAGAGGGAAAAGAAATGGGCCTGAGGAGTGACCTCCACCTTGAAGATACTGACAATGGTGTTCAGTTAGGCACATAATGTCTTGATGAGATGAGTAAATGTGCCTCGTTGTTTTGAAATCCCTTCATGCATGCAAGAGTTATGAAGTGGACACAAAATTGGCTTTACTATAGACATATAAGAAGTGAATGGCCTTCAGAGTGATCTTGACCTTGAAGATACTGACATGGGTGTTGGGCTCTGCAGTCTTGATGATATGATCAATCCCTCCATGTATGAAGTACTATTAGAGCAGACAAGAAATGGGCCTTACTATAGACATATAAGAAGTGAATTAACTTAACACTGAAGATACTGACATGGGTGTTGGACTCTGCACAGTCTTGATGAGATGAGCAATCCCTCCATGCATGAAGTACTATTAGAGCAGACGAGAAATGGGCCTTACAATAGACATATAAGAAGTGAATGACCTTCAGGGTGACCTAAACATTGAAGATACGGACATGGGTGTCGGGCTCCTGGACAGTCTTGATGAGATGAGCAATCCCTCCATGCATGAAGTACTATTAGAGCAGACGAGAAATATGCCTTACTATAGACATATAAGAAGTGAATGACCTTCAGGGTGACCTTAACATTGAAGATACTGACATGGGTTTTGGGTTCTGCACATTGTCTTGATGAGATTAGTAATACCTCAATGCATGCAGTACAAGACGAGAAATAGGCCTTATATAGACATATGAGAAGAGAACGGCCTTAAGAGAACTTACAATAATGTCTCGATAGTGAAACAGCAATTTGTGTAGAGTGTGTGGTAATTATTCACTAGATCTGTAGGACCTGAGTCACATGTTCGCAGAATTCAGCAGCATCTGACATCGCATGAATTATTACGATATAATTAGAGCCATTGTTTGATAGTTTATAAGAGGTATGCTGTCATTGGAATAATATTAATGTTGCCAAATGGAGCAATATAAATGTTATTCAAAATCTTTATTCAAGTCTAGTAACACCACAAAAATAATTGCTAGATAGAATTTACAAAATAAGTAAAGAAAACAGCTTTTTTTTCAATTGATGAGAATAAAATACTGACATGGGTGCTAGGTTCTGTATATCAGACTGATGAGTAAATGTGCCAAGTTATTTCAAACAAGAGGTCAATGACCTTGAAGCTCTACTGATTGATTTTGTTTTCAGGAAGAAGTCGCTACAAACTTGTTTTTTGAAAATCTATTTTTAGCTGTGGCGGCCATCTTGAATTTCTGGCCGATCTGAAATTTTGCTAGGATCAATTAGACATCAAGAGCAACATTCCTGTGAAGTTTCATGAAAATCCGTCAAGTAGTTTCAGACGAGTAGTCGCTACAAGTTTTCAATATATAACTCTATGTAAACAAAGATGGCCACTGGCAGCCATGTTTAACGTCGAATCAAAATAATGTTCGACTCGGATAACCATCATGTCATGCTGATCATTTTAGAAAAAGTCCCATATCAATATCTCTTATAGTTTTCAAGAAGTAGTCGCTACAAACTTATTTTTTAACAAGAGGTCAATGACCTTGAAGCTCTACTGATTGATTTTGATTTCAGGAAGTAGTCGCTACAGACTTGTTTTTTGAAAATCTATTTTTAACCGTGGCGGCCATCTTGAATTTCAGGCCGACCTGAAATTTTGCTAAGATCAATAAGACATTAAGAGCAACATTCCTGTAAAGTTTCATGAAAATCCGTCAGGTAGTTTCAAAGAAGTAGTCGCTACAAGTTTTCATTATATAACTCTATGTAAACAAAGCAGCCATGTTTAAGGTCAAATCAAAACGATTTTCGACAAGGACCAACATCATGTCATACTGATCATTTTAGAAAAAGTCCCATATCAATATCTCTTATTGTTTTGAAGAAGTAGTCGCTACAAATTTATTTATTTTAAATCTATTTTTAGCTGTGGCGGCCATCTTGAATTTCCGGCCGACCTGAAATTTTTCTAGGATCAACTAGACATCAAGAGCAATATTCCTGTGAAGTTTTATGAACATCCGTCAAGTAGTTTCAGAGGAGTAGTCGCTACAAGTTTTTACTATATAACTCTATGTAACCAAAGATGGCCACTGGCAGCCATGTTTAACGTCGAATCAAAATAATTTTTTCGACAAGGATCCACATCATGTCATGCTGATCATTTTAGAAAAAGTCCCATATCAATATCACTTATAGTTTTCAAGAAGTAGTCGCTACAAACTTATTTTTTATAAATCTATTTTTAGCTGTGACGGCCATCTTGAATTTCCGGCCGACCTGAAATTTTAATAGGATCAATAAGACATCAAGAGCAACATTCCTGTAAAGTTTCATGACAATCCGCCAAGTAGTTTCAGAGGAGTAGTCGCTACAAGTTTTTACTATATAACTCTATGTAAACAAAGATGGCCGCTGGCAGCCATGTTTAACGCTGAATCAAAACGATTTTTGACTAGGATCAACATCATGTAATGCTGATCATTTTAGAAAAAGTCCCATATCAATATCACTTATAGTTTTCAAGAAGTAGTCGCTACAAACTTATTTTTTAAAAATCTATTTTTAGCTGTGACGGCCATCTTGAATTTCCGGCCGACCTGAAATTTTTCTAGGATCAATTAGACATCAAGAGCAACATTCCTGTAAAGTTTCATGACAATCCGCCAAGTAGTTTCAGAGAAGTAGTCGCTACAAGTTTTTACTATATAACTCTATGTAAACAAAGATGGCCGCTGGCAGCCATGTTTAACGTTGAATCAAAACGATTTTTGACTAGGATCAACATCATGTCATGCTGATCATTTTAGAAAAAGTCCCATATCAATATCACTTATAGTTTTCAAGAAGAAGTCGCTACAAACTTGTATTTTAAAACTCTATTTTTAGCTTTGGCGGCCATCTTGGATTTCACATCAACATGAATTTTTGCTAGAATCAACTAGACTTTATGGGCAACATTTCTGTAAAGTTTCATGAATATCCATCCAGTAGTTTCAGCTGTGAAGTCGCTACAAATAAAAGTTTACGGACAGACAGACGGACAGACGGACAGACGGACAGAAGGACGGACGGACGACGGACACCGCACCACGGCATAAGCTCCGCTGATCTCTGATCAGTTGAGCTACAAATAAAAGTTTACGGACAGACAGACGGACAGACGGACAGACGGACGGACGGACGACGGACACCGCACCACGGCATAAGCTCCGCTGATCTCTGATCAGTTGAGCTAAAAATCTATTTTTAGCCGTGGCGGCCATCTTGAATTTCCGACCGACCTGAAATTTTGCTAGGATCAATTAGACATCAAGAGCAACATTCCTGTGAAGTTTCATGAAAATCCGTCAAGTAGTTTCAGAGGAGTAGTCGCTACAAGTTTTCATTATATAACTCTATGTAAACAAAGATGGCCGCTGGCAGCCATGTTTAACGTCGAATCAAAACGATTTTCGACAAGGACCAACATCATGTCATCCTGATCATTTTAGAAAAAGTCCCATATCAATATCTCTTATAGTTTGCAAGAAGTAGTCGCTACAAACTTATTTTTTAAAAATCTATTTTTAGCCGTGGCGGCCATCTTGAATTTCCGGCCGACCTGAAATTTTGCTAGGATCAATGAGACATCAAGAGCAACATTCCTGTGAAGTTTCATGAAAATCCGTCAAGTAGTTTCAGAGGAGTAGTCGCTACAAGTTTTCATTATATAACTCTATGTAAACAAAGATGGCCGCTGGCAGCCATGTTTAACGTCGAATCAAAACGATTTTCGACAAGGACCAACATCATGTCATGCTGATCATTTTAGAAAAAGTCCCATAGAAATATCCCTTAGAGTTTTCAAAAAGTAGTCGCTACAAACTTGTTTTTTAAAAACCTATTTTTAGATTTGGCGGCCATCTTGGATTTCACATCTACATGAATTTTTGCTAGGATCAACTAGACTTCATGGGCAACATTTCTGTAAAGTTTCATGAAAATCCATTCAGTAGTTTCAGAGGAGTAGTCGCTACAAAAATAAAAATTTAACGGACAGACGGACGGACGGACGGACGGACGGACAGACGGACGGACGACGGACACCGCACCACGGCATAAGCTCTGCTGATCTCTGATCAGTAGAGCTAAAAACTAATATGGATACAGGAGTTCTGGAGTGGGCACAAAATGGGCCTTACTATAGATGAATAAATGTGCCTAGTTAATTTGCAATCCTCCATGCATGCAAGAGATATTAAGTGGTCATGAAAATGGTCATGAAAATGACCTTACTATAGGCATAAAAGAAGTGAATGACATTCAGAAAGACCTTGACCGTAAAGATAGTGACATTGGGTTGGAATTGTTCATTGTTTTGATGATTAGTAAATGTGCTACACTATTCTGAAATCCTTCCATGGATGCAAAAGTTCTGCAGCAGGCACGAAACAGAGCCTTACTATTGAAATATAAGATACAATAATGTCTCAATAGAAAAACAGCAATTTGTTCAGATTGTTTCGCAGAATACTGCAGCATCTGACACTGAGTGAATTATTAGTATATAATTCAAGACATTGGTTTTTAGTGTATAAGAGGGTATGCTGTTATTGAAAGATAATGGCAATGGTGGTCGGTTAGGCAATTAGTGAATGGCCTTCAGAGTGACCTTGAAGATACGGACATGGTTGTCAAGTTTTGCACATCCTTCTGATAAGAAGAATAAATGTGCATAGTTATTATGAAATCCCTTCATGCATGCAAGAGTTATGAAGTGGACAGGTAATTGGCCTTACTATAGACATATAAGAGGTGAATGGCCTTCAGAGTGACCTTGGCCTTGAAGATACTGACATGAGTGTTGGGCTCTGCACAGTCTTGATGAGATGAGCAATTCTTCCATGCCTGAAGTAGTATTAGAGCAGACGAGAAATGGGCCTTACTATAGACATATAAGAAGTGAATGACCTTCAGACAATAATGTCTCGATAGCAAAACAGCAATTTGTGTAGATTGTGTGGTAACTATTCACTAGATCTGTAGGACCTGAGTCACATGTTCACGGGAATACTGCAGCATCTGACATCATGTGAATTATTACTATATGTAATTAGAGCCAGTGTTTTATAGTTTACAAGAGGTTTTGCTGTTATTGGAATCATTTTACCACCGTCAATTGGAGCAAATATTAACGTTATTCAAAACTTAAAATGTGTCCATGCCACAATGAAAACAATCAGTGGAAAACATAAAATTTAAAGAAAAAAAGGGTTCATAATTCTGGCAATACAAGGTCAGTTTTGTCGCTGAATCGATAGGCACATCTTGACATCATAGGTAGGCATCCTGTAAAGTTTCAAAACAATTGGTTGAAACGTGTGGGAGGAGATCGACACACAAACTTGTCGAGATGGACAGACGGCTGGACATGACATTTGGTGGTGGAAGCATAAAACTAATATACCAATCCAGGGTTCAATCTAGACCTGGATTTTTAGGAGAAGTGACTTCTCCCTCCAAAGAAAATAGAGAGAAGTGACCAAAAAATAAGGAGAAGTGAGGGAGACACGATCTTTTAAATTAAGCGCGCAATCGGTTATTTTTAATTATTAACTGATATTCATGTATACACCCTATTGGTTTTAACTTTTGATTATTTAAGAGCATGCTAGCTGTTTCAAATTAAATGTGTTTATTAATTTTATTCAGACTCACAGGCACTCTTTACTTATTATACTGTAACTATAGAAGGAAGGACTGAGAGAAGAATTAATATAATTATATTTCTTGTATCTTTATTTATTCATATTTCTATCAATTTGTATGGAGTTCTATGAAGGGTGTAATTATGATTCTCAAACTTTTTCCTAAAAGGCTATTCCTCATTAAGACCTATAAGACCAATGTATGTGCTTTGTTTCCCAATTTGTATTAGCTAAAAACAATATTTAATAAAAAAATGTTTTTCCTCCATCCGAACTTATGTACCTATCCGAACTACTATGACACCGCACTTTTTTGGAAGTAAAATATTGCCGAAAATTCAGTAGAAATATCATCTATTTTTAACTCTTTTTCATGCATTTGTTTGTTTGGAATGCCAAAAGGTCCGTTTTATCAAACAATTAAGAAAACACAACGCTAATCATTATTCGGTGGTATCATTTAATCACCTCAGGTCAATTAACTTCAGATTGTTGTTTCGTTTCGATCACGTTTTTAACACACACCTGTCTCACTGTAACGGAACCTACGATTGGTCAATTGTTCAGCTATACGCAATCTCATTGGATAAGGCGTGTGTATTCCCTGTACAGTCTAATTTGTAAACAAAAAATGGCGAGGTGCAAAAATTGCCTCGGGGGATATCATAGTTGTAGGAAAGTATGCTCCCCGCGGGCTTTCTGCTGTGATCGATCAAAGCAATTAGCACAATTCCTTCCCAGAGATGTCAACACCTGTCCTGAGACATAAACAACAGGTCAATTAAAGGACTGGTTACACTTCGCTTGAGGGTGGGAAAAAAGCGAAGTGGTCTTTTTTTAAACCGGTATCTGTGTGCGATAGTGGTGGATTTTAAAACGGGCACTAGCACAGATACCGGATTTACAAAAAAAAAAAAAAAGTCTTATATTCTATTACATATATACTGTATGTAATAGAATATAAGACTTTCTTTTTTTTTAAACCCGTATCTTTGGGCACTAGTCTTTACCTAATGTTAGAATATAATCTCGTTACCAAAATCTTGAATGTCCCTGTCCAAACCTGTGAATAGCACTGCTTGCATAAGTTTATATTCGTTTTGCCCGATATAATTATTTAAGTGGAGCGATTCTTCCAATAGGCCTATGGGGCGAATTTTATTTTTTTAATGGCGCGAAAATTGTCATGTCGGTGATTTTTCAAAATACATTACACCATCGTAATGAAGCCTGTGACTGGAACTGGTCATTTAGAATGTCTGAATTACGATACATCTCAATAAGGGAATGAATATTAAACAGTGGACTTGTTAATTACAAAACTTACACCGTGGTGACTTCGCCGACACCATTTTTGTTCAGTTGTGAGTTGAAAGTTCACCCTGCAAATGGCGCATGCAACAGGGGAGGTAAGTCATGTAACTGTAATCAACTAATCAGCGTGTAGGGGAAAAGTTCCAGGGCAAATTCGGAGCTATTACACAGAATCTCTTAATGTTGATTGGTTGTCCAAGGTAAACAAACCAAAAAATCTTGCTAAAAAAATAAAATTCAACTTTCGAAGAGTACTTATAAAGGTTAAATCATACATTTGTGCAATGTATTCATAATGTGTTGCATAATCAAAGAAAGAAGTATATTTTACATTTTCCTCATGTTTCTACATGCAAGTAGGTGGGTCAGCACCATCCGACCTAAACAGCTTTTTCAAAACATACTCAATGTATGGCTTCTGTATGTTTTTTTGATAAAACTAAGATAGGTCTATCTTAAAAAGTGCATATTTTTCAATAAAGCGTGCGCGCTTACTTTTTTTTGTTGTTGAACGTTTGTGTTCGCGGGCGTTAAGATTCCACTTTTTAAAAATCTCTGACTTTGTCATTATTTTATTATGATCTATTATGGCAGCCTTGTCGTTCATCATCAGTCCTGTCTGGTTGCCGTAACGACCCCTGTGGTAATTCACCCAATCAGCATAACACAAAAAATCATCAGAAATCTAACAAGTAGCTGCATGTGACTGGGTTTAGAATGAAGGTTTGGAAAGCTTCTGTTTGCAAAATACAAAATCAGGAGCCTCAGTAGATTTTTCCAACGAGACACTGTTACAAAGGGGGAAATACACACTAAATGTTTCGCTGCAAGATGGTAACTGTGTAAAATTCTGTATGTCTGTCTATCTGTCTGTCTGTCTATCTATCTGTCTGGGTCTCTTTCTGTCTGGCCTGTCTGGGTCTCTGTCTGCCACTGTGTCTGTCTGTCTGTCTATATGTCTGTCTGTCTGTCAGGCTGGCTGGCTGGCTGGCTCTCTGCCTGGTCTATCTGGCTGGCTGTCTGGCTCTCTGCCTGGCCTGTCTTTGTCACTGTCTGGCTCTCTGCCTGGCCTGTCTGGGTCTCTGTCTGCGTGTATTACGGGAACATAGTCATGGTTCTACATTAGATA
>JAWPHD010002705.1:207500-210000 GCA_037043455.1 Cyrtodaria siliqua
TTCTGTCTGTCTGTCTGTCTGTCTGTTTGGTCTCTGTCTACCTGTCAGTCTGTCTGTCTGTCTCTCTGTCTGTCTGGGTCTCTGTCTGGCTCTCCGTCTAGCCTGTCTGGGTCTGTGTCTGGCTCTGTGTCTGTCTGTCTGTCTGTCTGTCTGTCTATCTGTATGGGTCTCTGTCTGGATGTCTGTCTGTTTGTCTGTCTGTCTTTGTCTCTGTCTGGGTCTATGTCTGTCTGTCTGTCTGTCTGTCTGTCTGTCTGTCTGTCTGTCTGTCTGTATGTCTGTCTGTCTGTCTGGGTCTCTGTCTGGCCTGTCTGGCCTGTCTGGGTCTCTGTCTGGCTCTCCGTCGGTCTATCTGTCTGTCTGGGTCTCTGTCTGGCTCTCTGTCTGTCTGTCTGGCTGGCTCTCTGTCTGGCTCTCTGTCTGTCTGTCTGTCTGTCTGTCTGTCTGTTTGTCTGTCTGTCTGTCTGTCTGTTTGTTTGTTTGTCTGTCTGTATGTCTGGCTGTCTGGCTCTATGCCTGTCTGTCTGTCTGTCTGTCTGTCTGTCTGTCTGTCTGTCTGTCTGGCTCTCTGTCTGGCTCTCTGTCTTGCCTGTCTGTCTGTCTGTCTGGCTCTCTGTCTACCTCTGTGTCTGTCTGTCTGTCTGTATGTCTGTCTGTCTGTCTGTCTGTCTGTCTGTCTGTCTGTCTGGCTGGCTGTCTATCTGGGTCTCTGTCTGGCTGTCTGTCTGGCCTGTCTGGGTCTCTGTCTGGCCTGTCTGTCTTGCCTGTCTGTCTGGTCTCTGTCTGTCTGTCTGTATGTCAGTCTGTTTGTCTGCCTGTCTGGCCTGTCTGTTTGTTTGTCTGTCTGTCTGTTTGTCTGGCTGGCTGGCTGGCTCTCTGTCTGTCTGTTTGTCTGTCTATCTCGGTCTCTGTCTGGCTCTGTGTCTGTTTGTCTGTCTGTCTGGGTATCTGTCTGGCCTGTCTGGGTCTCTGTCTGGATCCCTGTCTGTCTGTCTGTCTGTCTGTCTGTCTGTGTGGGTCTTTGTCTGGCTCTGTGTATGTCTGTCTGTCTGTCTGTCTGTCTGTCTGTCTGTCTGGGTCTCTGTCTGGCTTGTCTGGGTCTCTGTCTGGCTGTCTGTCTGGGTCTCCGTCTGGCTCTCTGTCTGGCCTGTCTTGGTCTCTGTCTGGCTCTCTGTCTGTCTGTCTGTCTGTCGGTCTGGGTCTCTGTCTGGGTCTCTGTCTGTCTGTCTGTATGTCTAGGTCTCTGTCTGGGTCTCTGTCTGGGTCTATGTCTGTCTGTCTGTCTGTCTGGCTCTCTGTCTGGCTCTCTGTCTGTCTGTCTGATGGACTGTCTGTCTGTCTGTCTGTCTATATGTCTGTCTGTCTGTCTGGCTCTCTGTCTGTCTGTCTGATGGACTGTCTGTCTGTATGTCTGTCTATATGTCTGTCTGTCTGTATGTCTGGCTCTCTGTCTGGCTCTCTGTCTGGCTCTCTGTCTGGCCTGTCTGGGTCTCTGTCTGCCTCTGTGTGTGTCTGTCTGTCTGTCTGTCTGTCTGTCTGTCTGTCTGTCTGTCTGTCTGTCTGTCTGTCTGTCTGTTTGTCTGTCTGTCTGTCTGTTTGTCTGTCTGTCAGTCTGTATGTATGTCTGTCTGTCTGGCTCTATGCCTGTTTGTCTGTCTGTCTGTCTGTCTGTCTGTCTGTCTGTCTGTCTGTCTGTCTGTCTGTCTGTGTCTCTGTCTGTCTCTCTGTCTTGCCTGTCTGTCTGTCTGGCTCTCTGTCTTCCTCTGTGTCTGTCTGTCTGTCTGTCTGTCTGTCTGTCTGTCTGTCTGTCTGTCTGTCTGTCTGTCTGTCTGTCTGTCTGTCTGTCTGTCTGTCTGTCTGTCTGTCTGTCTGTTTGTCTGTCTGTCTGTCTGTCTGTCTGTATGTCTGTCTCTCTGTCTATCTGTATGTCTGGCTGTCTGGCTCTCTGTCTGTCTGTCTGTCTGTCTGGTTCTCTGTCTGGCTCTCTGTCTTGCCTGTCTGTCTGTCTGTCTGTCTGGCTCTCTGTCTACCTCTGTGTCTGTCTGTCTGTCTGTCTGTCTGTCTGTCTGTCTGTCTGTCTGTCTGTCTGTCTGTCTGTCTGTCTGTCTGTATGTCTGTCTGTCTGTCTGTCTGTATGTCTGTCTCTCTGTCTCTCTGTCTGTCTGTATGTCTGTCTGTCTATCTGTCTGTGTCTCTGTCTAGCCTGTCTGGGTCTCTGTCTGGCTCTCTGTCTGTCTGTCTGTGTGTCTGTCTGTCTGTGTGTCTGTCTGTCTGTCTGTCTGTCTGTCTGTCTGTCTGTCTGTCTGTCTGTCTGTCTGTCTGTCTGTCTGTCTGTCTGTCTGTCTGTCTGTATGTCTGTCTCTCTGTCTGTCTGTATGTTTGTCTGTCTGTGTCTCTGTCTAGCCTGTCTGGGTCTCTGTCTGGCTCTCTGTCAGTCTGTCTGTCTGTCTGTCTGTCTGTCTGTCTGTCTGTCTGGATCTTTGTCTGGCTCTCTGTCTGT
>JAWPHD010002705.1:237500-240000 GCA_037043455.1 Cyrtodaria siliqua
GTCTGTCTGTCTGTATGTATGTTGTCTGTCTGTCTGACTCTCTGTCTGTATGTCTGTCTGTCTTCTGTCTGGTCTCTGTCTGTCTCTCTGTGTATCTGTCTGTCTGTCTGTCTGTCTGTCTGTCTGGGTCTCTGTCTGGCCTGTCTGTCTGGCTGGCTGGCTGGATCTCTGTCTGGCTCTCTGTCTGTCTGTCTGTCTGTCTGTCTGTCTGTCTGTCTGTCTGTCTGTATGTCTGTATGTCTGTCTGTCTGTCTGTCTGTCTGTCTGTCTGGCTTTGTCTGGCTCTCCGTCTGGCCTGTCAGGGTCTATGTCTGTCTGTCTGTCTGTCTGTCTGTCTGTCTGTCTGTCTGTCTGTCTGTCTGTCTGTCTGTCTCGGTCTCTGTCTGGCCTGTCTGGGTCGTCTGGGTCTCTGTCTGCATGTCTGTCTGTCCTGGCTGGGTCTCTGTCTGGCCATATGTCTGTCTGTCTGTCTGTCTGGGTCTCTGTCTGGGTCTCTGTCTGGGTCTCTGTATGTCTGTCTGTCTGTCTGTCTGTCTGTCTGTCTGTCTGTCTGTCTGTCTGTCTGTCTGGCTCTCTGTCTGGCTGGCTCTCTGTCTGGCTGGTCTGGGTCTCTGTCTGGCTTTCTGTCTGTCTGTCTGTCTGTCTGTCTGTTTGGTCTCTGTCTACCTGTCAGTCTGTCTGTCTGTCTCTCTATCTGTCTGGATCTCTGTCTGGCTCTCCGTCTGGCCTGTCTGGGTCTGTGTCTGGGTCTGTGTCTGTCTGTCTGTCTGTCTGTCTGTCTGTCTGTCTGTCTGTCTGTCTGTATGGGTCTCTGTATGGCTGTCTCTCTCTGTCTGTCTGTCAGTCTGAGTCTCTGTCTGGCTCTCTGTCTGGGTCTCTGTCTGGCTCTCTGTCATTCTGTCTGTCTGTCTGTCTGTCTATCTGAGTCTCTGTCTGGCTGTCTGTCTGGCCTGTCTGGGTCTCTGTCTGGCTGTATCTCTGTCTGTCTGGCTCTCTGTCTGGCATTTCTGTCTGGTCTCGGTCTGTCTGTCTGTCTGTCTGTCTGTCTGGCCTATTTGTCTGTCTGTCTGGGTCTCTGTCTGTATGTCTGTCTGTCTGGCTGTATCTCTGTCTGGCTCTCTGTTTGGCCTTTCTGTCTGATCTCGGTCTGTCTGTCTGTCTGTCTGTCTGGACTATCTGTCTGTCTGTCTGGGTCTCTGTCTGTCTGTCTGTCTGTCTGTCTGTCTGTCTTGGTCTCTGTCGGGCTGTCTGTCTGGCCTGTCTGTGTGTCTTTCTGTCTGTCTGTCTGTCTGTTTGGTCTCTGTCTACCTGTCAGTCTGTCTGTCTGTCTCTCTATCTGTCTGGGTCTCTGTCTGGCTCTCCGTCTGGCCTGTCTGGGTCTGTGTCTGGGTCTGTGTCTGTCTGTCTGTCTGTCTGTCTGTCTGTCTGTCTGTCTGTATGGGTCTCTGTATGGCTGTCTGTCTGTCTGTCTGTCTGTCTGTCTGTCTGTCTGTCTGTCTGTCTGTCTGTCTGTCTGTCTGTCTGGCTGTATGTCTGTCTGTCTGTCTGTCTGTATGTCTGTCTCTCTGTCTCTCTGTCTGTCTGTATGTCTGTCTGTCTATCTGTCTGTGTCTCTGTCTAGCCTGTCTGGGTCTCTGTCTGGCTCTCTGTCTGTCTGTCTGTGTGTGTGTCTGTCTGTCTGTCTGTCTGTCTGTCTGTCTGTCTGTCTGGCTCTCTGTCTGTCTGTCTGTCTGTCGGTCTGGGTCTCTGTCTGGGTCTCTGTCTGTCTGTCTGTATGTCTAGGTCTCTGTCTGGGTCTCTGTCTGGGTCTGTATGTATGTCTGTCTGTCTGGCTCTATGCCTGTCTGTCTGTCTGTCTGTCTGTATGTCTGTCTGTCTGGCTCTCTGTCTTCCTCTGTGTCTGTCTGTCTTTCTCTGTCTGTCTGTCTGTCTGTCTGTCTGTCTGTCTGTCTGTCTGTCTGTCTGTCTGTCTGTCTGTCTGTCTGTCTGTCTGTCTGTCTGTCTGTATGTCTGTCTCTCTGTCTGTCTGTATGTCTAGCCTGTCTGGGTCTCTGTCTGGCTCTCTGTCAGTCTGTCTGTCTGTCTGTCTGTCTGGATCTTTGTCTGTCTTTCTGCTGTCTGTCTGTCTGTCTGGGTCTCTGTCTGGCTCTCCGTCTGGCCTGTCTGGGTCTCTGTCTGGCTCTGTGTCTGTCTGTCTGTCTGTCTGTGTCTCTGTCTGGCCTGTCTGGGTCCCTGTCTGGCTGTCTGTATGTCTGTCTGGGTCTCTGTCTGGGTCTCTGTCTGGCCTGGCTTGGTCTCTGTCTGGGTCTCTGTCTGGGTCTCTGTCTGGGTCTCAGTCTGGGTCTCTGTCTGGGTCTCTGTCTGGGTCTCTGTCTGGATCTCTGTCTGGGTCTCTGTCTGGGTCTCTGTCTGTCTGTCTGTCTGCCTGGGTCTCTGTCTGGGTCCCTGTCAGTCTGTCTGTCTGTCTGGGTCTCTGTCTGTATGTCTGTCTGTCTGGCTC
>JAWPHD010002706.1:0-244367 GCA_037043455.1 Cyrtodaria siliqua
ATTCTCTGACTTGATTGATTAATGCTTGTACATTTCCATTGTGTATAATGGTTCACCGACGGATAGTTCGTTTTCAACGCATAATTGGTTTCTTTTCTTAGTTTTCTAGTTCTTTAAAAGATGTTCAATTATTTGTAATTTAATTTTCTAGGACATAAACAGCTTGGGTAAAACAACTGATTCTACAGAGACAAATGATTAGGCATTTAAGTTGGGCACGTCGAAAAACAGGTACTTGTATATAATTACAGAGATGAGATGCAAATGTGTGATGTTTGCGTACAAACCTATTTAGAGTTGTCTACTTATTTTACATTAGAATAAAGCAATGTTCAGGATAACGATAACACTCCATCCAATTCAATTCAATTTTTATTAAGGAATAAACATTTACAATGTCCATCGCCATCAGCACTGAGGCCGTAATACATACAATACATACTAAATACAAATACACACATATATTAAAATATGTTTCTGGAGAAGAGCATGAGAAATATTTAGGTATGAGTAAACAGTTTGAAGGATAAACACGTATATATTATTGAAAGTAATTATAGCATACATGTTGTTCACACTTGACTGTTATAACTCGAAACACAAATAAATATTATGTAAAGTACATGATCCAGCTATGACATATATAGATGACTCTATGGTTGGTTGCAAAAGCTTCACGAATACCAATACCATAATACATATTTGCATTATAAATATTCATCTTAAGCGACATTTATATTGCAAAAAGTACAATTCCTTTGATCCCTCTCTATATTTCTAAATATTTCTGATTTATTCTCTTCAATACTGAGAAGAGCATGAGAATATTTAGGTTATGAGTAAACAGTTTTAAGGATAAACACGTTTATATAATTGAAAGTAATTATAGCATACATGTTGTTCACACTTGACTGTTATAAGCTCGTAAACACAAATAAATATTATGTAAAGTACATGATCCAGCTATGACCTATATAAGATGACTCTATAGTGGGTTGCAAAAAGCTTCACGAATACCAATACCATAATAAATATTTGTATTATAAACATAAGTAATTGTGTAAACAGTGTTGGGTTGTTGGTCAGTACATTATTAGGAACAGTTATACATTACAATATAATAATAATAATAATAATAATAGGACACTCACAAAACCTGCACCTGCGCATAGCTTTTTAAACGTATATATTTATTCTGTTGCAATTAAGCTCTCACGTTTGATATTCGCAAGAGAAATACATTTGGCTAGCCTATTCAATAATTTTGAATTATCCGTAGATAACAACGATTTAAACTGTTGTAAACTAGGCCAACTACAGTAATATTTAGGTAAACATTCTATTCTTATTTCTCTATAACACGGACTAGCTAAAGTAAAGTGATATTGCCTGTTTGTTTCTGTGTTTTGTGATTGACTGTCCTCCTTGAATTCTACTCTCCCTGTCCGATCTTTTTATATTTCTTTAAACAACATTTATATTGCAAAAGGTACACTTTCTTTGATCCTTTCTATATTTCTTAATTTACCTTCTTCAATAGCCAATTCATGAGCTGAACATCTTAATCTAGTTAAGGCTATCTATTATTTTGGTCACAATTAATATATTTTTCACATCCAAAGTTTGTTTTGATATATTTATAAATAGACAGTTTTGGGGAAGAAGTTGAGGTTGCAAACCATTCCTGCAAATGTTGATCATAGAGCCTTTCTATGAAACGAGTTAGTTGTAGCTTTGTAATAGTTTGATTATTCATAAAACAATTAAATCAAGATCATTAAGAAAACGTTCAACATGAGCCGCCCATGATTCATTATCATTATTTTGTATTTGATTCTGTAAAACCTTATACATTAGTGAATTTGGCGGTTTCATAATTTTAAGCCAAAATTTCAAGATTCGTTCTTTGCGTAATATTGCCTACACTATAGTTCAACAAACCTTCATTCAGTCCAAACCTTATTTGGTATATGTTTTATGTTCCTTGTGAAATTGTCTAAATATATATGAATACTTGATTGGAACTATGCAATTAAGAAAAAAACTATTTCCAGGGGATTTATTTAATCTCAGATCAATACCTGATGGGCTTGACGATCATCGATACCAAGGACCGTAGACCCGAGGTTTCGATGTTTTTCAAGTCACAAACACCAGGTTTTTATCTCGCACAGTATATGATTTCTTTTCTGATATGCATTTGTATGTATATGATACATACTATTTACAGAGATTAAACATAAGTGAACATAAGTGAAATACATTCTCACAGCTTACATAGCATGCAATCTCTCAGAATCAAACGAAACAATATGCAACTTTATTCTGATTAATGTGTGGGGTGGGGGTCGAGGGGAGGGGGCTAGTGGTTAGAGTCTGTGACTTGATATATTACATGCTTGTACATTATGGTTCACACGAGTATATCGTTTTCAACGCATAATTGGCTTCTTTTCTTAGTTTTCTAGTTCATTAAAAGATGTTCACTTATTTGTATTATAATTTTCTAGGACATAAACAGCTTGGGTAAAACAACTGATTCTACAGAGACAAATGAGTCAGGGCATTTAATTGTGTGCACGCCGACAAATCAGGTACTTGTATATAATTACAGAGCTGAAATGCAAATTTATGATGTTTGCGTACAAACCTTTAGAGTTGTTTTTACTTATTTTACATTAGATTAAAACAATGTTCAGGATAACGATAACACTTTATTCCGTCCAACCTTTATTTGGTATATGTTTTATGTTCCTTTTGAAATTGTCTAAATATATATGAATAATTGATTGAAACTATGCAATTAAGAAATAAAATATTTCCAGCAGGTTTATTTTGTCTCAGATCAATACCTGATGGGCTTGACGTTCATCGATACCAAGGACCGCAGACTCGAAGTTTCGATCTTTTTTGAGTCAGAAACACCAGGTTTTTATCGCGCACAAAATAAACACACTGGAGAAATTTGATTTCTTTTCTGACAAGCGTTTGTATGTATATGATATATACTTTTTACAGAGATTGAAAATACGACAAATAAATTCTCACAGCTTACATGTTATGCCATTTCTCAGCATCAAACGAAACAATGTGCAACTGTATCCTGCTTAATGTGGGAGCGTCCGTGGCCGAGTGGTTAGAGTTTCTAACTTGAAATCACTTAACCCTTACCGGTTCGATCCCTCTATGGCCTATGAATCTTCACTTTCGCAATCTATCCAGCTGGCTTTCGGAACGTCGTTGGTTCCACACAGGAGCCCGAAAATTGCCGGAGGGGCACCTGAGGTCTTCCTCCACCAATGGAATTTGGAGAAAAAATCGATACATGACCTTAACTGTTTGTGCTACTATAAAATCCAATTCAATTCAGTTCAATTCAATTCCTGCTTAGTGTGTTGTTGGAACGTAGCTTTGCTTTAAATAACACACAAAGTTGAATTTTCGTTTTTTATCTGTGTAAAATGATTTAAAAAACAATTTGACTTTTAGAATGACGTCTCAACGGTTCTCACGTAGAGAGGTACTGATAGGAAATGTAATACCTTCCCAAACAACAATCAACACTGAGTATTTTAGCAATCCTTGTAAGAAAACATTATATTGCTCTAACGCTAAAAGTAGATATAAAAGTCGAATAGGAAATGTGGCTTTCAAGAACCACAATCAACCAAAAACACAGGGAAACAAATAACAATTACAAGCATAAATAATAGGCAATGTAATATTTGCCTTCGTTTCTTTTAATAGTGGCGGAAGTAAATTTTTAGCGATATCATGCTGTAGTCCTTAATAATATGAGTATTTCATTTTATCCGATACTTCCCTATAAATAAGTAGTTTTTGAATATACGATAAGACATAGACCTAGCTAGGCATATCAATCAGATTTAATTGCCGGGCAATAAAGCTTTATCACACGCGTGATATAAAGGGTAAAAAAATGTCATATCACGGAAATAACCGAATGTTCTTTATGACGCTTTCAGCGGAGTGATACGGAAATTGCCAATTAGTTACGATTTTATACGATTTGTCACGAGTATGCTTTGTCGTCTGCATTCCATCCTGTTTTCGCGCCAGATAATTGACTATACATCTATGTGTGTACGTTGAACTTTGACCGTAACTCATCGGAAATGGCTAGTAATGCTAACAAGATGAAATAAAAGAGAGTATAGACCGATACAAGTACAATAAATAAATAATTAAGGCATAATACACGGACCATAAAGAGCGTTTAACAAATTTATAATAAATTCAATGATATAGAACCATCCGTGAAAGAAATAATCATTTATGACCATTCATTTTCTTAATTATACAATTTCATATTCAATGGCATTCATTTTATTAATAAATCAAATTTTGGAAAATTTTGAATAAATGTCGTGTATATATATCTACACTTGCGCGACAAACGTGAACATTTCAGAATGGGATTACATCTATTAATAACATGATTGTTTTCTCACTGGAAAACAACGGAGTAAGTTAGCTGAAGTTGACAGTTCAGCATGGCCATTGATGAAGTATATGACAAATATAATAAAAACTGTTTATTTCGGTCTTTATCACTAAGCTCTCGGGCTGATATGGTGTTTCAGGCGTGATATTGGGGTGTTATGAAAATACTCAGATATTATTCTCTATATATTTACTTACTTGTACGTACTTTTAACAGTAATTGGTCACACGATATTAAACTTGTGATGACAAATGTGGGATTAAGTAACTACTTTGAAAGCACAACCGTTATTGACTTACCACACGCTAGTAGATTAATAGATGAATATAATGCCAATATATGGGAGCAAGATATTCAGCGTGTACCGAAACTAAGAACTTTTAGAGTGTAAAAGAGTAAATGTCAGCGAGAGGATTATGTACTTATAAAAATGAGCAAGAAATGAACGTTCAATCCTCAGTCAGTTCCGGGTGGGTATTTTACCCCTCAGGATAGGGACTGGAAGGTACATTGGTGAACCACCAGACAAACGAATATGTACATTCTGCTTATTTCCTACTCACACTTACGTTCTAGTGTATTTAGCGATCTGTTGAGCGTTAATGGTTCGGTCAATCAAAAGCTAACGCATATTATGTCAACCCAACCAAGAAAACTTGCCAAATGTCTTGTTTGTGCTTATTTATTAAGAAAGGACATTCTGTATCATTAAATTTTAAATAATTGTTTAACGAGACGTTTATAAACATATAGGCCCCCTTTTAAAAAACCATGACACAAACATTCCTGCTAAGTCTCGAGTGCCAGATGTTCTTGAGTTATCGCGAAGACAAGCAATTTTCAGTGACTATTTACACGTTTTGTTACCATGGCAACCACATTTCCTATGTGACCGGATCTTCCCCAGGTCCGCTGTGCCTAATTTCGAAATACCCATGGTGATTACAAAGCTGCCGTTGTGCTGTGATCTTATCAGACAGCCTCTGATTTTAAACAGATAAACTAGTTTGTCTGGTAATTAGATCAGGGCTATACATCACTGTAGTATGCAGGCTTGACCTGTCACACTGGACATAGTCATGTAATCAATACCTATATCATGATAGCATATACATGTATATAGCAATCTTCTTTGATTGTGTAACAAACCTTGCTGGTTCCTTTGAAAAACATTGCACAATAAAGTATGCTCTGCTCGTGTAATTGGTAGGCTGTTTTCACATATATATATAGTGTATCACAGGCAGTTATCCTTATATATATGTAGCTATTTTACCTTTAGCGTTCCCATGGGTTGCCTTATTTGCATATTCTTCATGTCAAAATTATTTAAAATATTGTGTTCAAATAGTGAAAATAAACCATAAATGTATTTTTTTTAAACTAGAATCAAAATTTAATCTCATATTCATTCAATAGAAGTAATTTAAAAAATCATTTTAAATTAATATTTTTATTTAGGTATAAATATAGAAACATCACAACATACTTGTATATTAAAAACAATGTAGACATGTTGACATTTGTTAATGGTTTGGTTTAATAGCGTGGTTAGGCGTTAAACCTTTTAAAACTATTTTTTAGTGATTTCCTTTTACAAGTTTTGTTACCATGGCAACCACGTTTCTTATACAAATCTACCAAAAGGGGAGGTGCACAAGTACACCATGACACAAATATTCCTGCCAAATTTCGAGTTTGTAGTTCCAGCTGTTCTTGACTTATCGCGAAGACAAGCGATTTTAGTGATTTTTTTCAAGTTTTTTTTACCATGGCAACCACATTTCTTCTGTGAATTTACCCAAAAGGGAGATGCACCTACACCATGACACAAACCTTCCTGCCAAGTTTTGTGTTTGTAGTTCCAACTGTTCTTGTGTTATCGCGAAGACAAGTGATTTTTTACAAGTTTTGTTACCATGGCAACCACATTTCTTATGCGAATCTACCCAAAAGTAGAGGTGCACAACTACACCATGAACAAACATTCCTGCGAAGTTTCGAGTTTGTAGTTCCAGACGTTCTTGAGTTATCGTGAAGACAAGGATTTTTAATGATTTCTAACATGTTTTGTTAACATTGTAACCACGTTTCTTATGCGAATCTACCCAAAAAGGGAGGTTGCGCAACTAGACCATGACACACACATTCCTGCCAAGTTTCGAGTTTGTAGTGCCAACCGTTCTTGGATTATTTCGAAGACAATATTTCGGGACGGACCGACCGACAGACAGACCGACATTTGCAAAGCAATATGTCCCCAACTTCTTCGAAGGGGACATAATTATTCAAGTTAACATGCCTTGAAGGAAGTGTTTCCTGTCAAAATATACATGGTTGTATTTGATAAAGATGTTTAATTACAATCTATGCATATTTATCTAATTTAAATTAGGTGATAATCTTTTAATTGTACTGAGACATGTTCTTCTATAGTTGGTGACCCACTGGGCCGGGTGCTTATATTGTTTTATAAATATATGTATATATAATAACTTGTATGCACATGTCACAATAATAAAAAAAAATACTTACTTATATTTGGCGTTGAATACTTTCCAATGGCAGTATCATATGTTTTATTCAGCAAAATTCCTAAAGGTCGTAAGACCCATGAGAATACAAAACACATATACAACGTTGACAGCAGGTACATGCAATAGTTGTTCACCACCCTTTCTGTTGTTTTGTGTCTCTTTTATTTTATTATCAAGTCCTTGTTTGCAGTACAGTGCGGACCTACGATGCCATTGCGTTCGGACGCTGTGGTTTCTTCTCATTCATGTGTACTTATGCCAAAGTTCTAGTGTTTCAACATCAACATGATATGTAATTGTAAAGCTTTTGCAAGGAACAATGTAATCATGTATGTTATTGTTATTACATGTAGTAATACATTTAAACAGTTTTTAATCAAATAATATATGCGGAGAAGATGACAGTCATTTAAATCCTAATTAAATTTATTTCACGTTTTATAGAAAACATCAAATACACTTTAATAACATTTGAAATCTTTGTTAAAAACAGAACAAAAGCAAAAACAACGTTAAGTTAACTGGTCTTAATACTAAAGAGAAAGTTTCATATATTTTAATAATAAAATGTGTTTTGTATAATAAGAGATGCCACGGTTAAATAATGCAGACCGAAATCGGATTTTGGGACTTTTGGAAATTGGAATTACGCAAACGGAAGTCGCTAGACGTTTTAACGTCAACCGATCGACAATTTGGCGGTTGCTTCAGCAATACAATCTTACCGGTACCGTGTCGGACCGTCCTCGACCTAGTGCGATGCCAGTTACGACGCCACGTCAGGACGTTTACATTCGTCAACGTTATCTACGTAATCGTAAACTTACGGCAACATCAACAGCGAATATAGTCAATGGGACAAGGGGTCGCCCTATCCATCGAAACACAGTGGCTAAACGATTGCGTGATTACGGAATAAGGTGCCGGCGGCAAGCTAAAGTTCCCGTACTAACCGTACATCATCGACGTCAACGACTGCAATAGGCACGTGCAAACATTAGTAATGTGAATTGGAATATGGTTTTGTTTTCGGATGAATCTAGATTAATTTATTCAATGCAGATGGCAGAGTATGCGTCTACCGTCGACGTAATGAACGTTTTGCAGATAATTGTATTGTGGAGCATGAACGTTACGGTGGTGGCAGCGTTATGGTCTGGGGTGCTATCAAGAGTGATTTTAAGTCACAGCTAGTCATTTGCAATGGCAATTTGAACGCACAAAGCTATATCAATCAGATTATCACGCCCGTGGTTCTGCCGATATTCCAGCAACATAACGGACTTACGTTCATGCAAGATAACGCCCCACCGCATCGAGCCAGGCTGACAATGAACGTACTGAACAATAACAACATTCCTGTGTTGCCGTGGCCGGCTTTATCACCTGACTGTAACCCTATAGAGCATCTCTGGGATGAGTTAGGACGTCGGGTGCGTCAACGTCCTAACCCTCCAACAAAGGCCCTGGAGTTAAAGAATGCACTGATTTATGAGTGGGGACGCATTCCACGTCGAGTTTATAGGAATCTTTGTCGTTCAATGCGTTCACGGCTTCAGGAAGTGATCAGGAGAATTGGGGCCATACCCGGTACTGACCATTTAAACTGACTGATGTGGAATAAACAGTGATTACGTAATATCGGTTGGTGGAATCATCATTTTGTTTTTACACATGCATTGTTGAAGAGTCACTGATTAATGTG
Source organism: Cyrtodaria siliqua (assembly GCA_037043455.1). Classification (NCBI taxonomy): domain Eukaryota; kingdom Metazoa; phylum Mollusca; class Bivalvia; order Adapedonta; family Hiatellidae; genus Cyrtodaria; species Cyrtodaria siliqua. Next base: position 8,708 of record JAWPHD010002706.1, read on the forward strand.
ATACCCCATTTATGAGTGTTATGTAATTATTTTCTCTAATATACTTCTACAAACCCGTTGTTGCGTTTTCATATCTCGTCAGTGTAGTTATCTACTATCAATGTGTAAAAATTAGCTCTGCTTGAATTTTCCAAACGGGGGTGCATAGCTTGAATAAAGTTATCATGTAATCGTTGTTTAACACTGTATAGCAATAAGGTATTGTTGCCTACACCTTGGAAAAGCCAAGCATCGTAAAATCCAAGTAAGGCTAATAAATATTTTAATGAATTGATCCAGTTCTTCTTCTTTGGATGTAACTCAGCATGTAAACATGTTTTACTAATTTATTTTCATCATATTCATGACATCCAATAATTTTAAACCAATATTTCCAAATAATTAAATACATTTGATTAATTAGTCCTTCCTAGGTCTCCATATACAAAATCATTTTGTGTACATCTTTTAACATTTAATACTTTCTTACAAAATAGAGTACGCACTCTTTCATACTTCAGATCCGTAGTTCAATACCGGAAGTAAAGTTTATCATATAAATCCAATTTATATTTAATAGAGATATTTGTAAACATGGTAAACTTATACATGTATTTAGTTTAAAAATAGCCTTCTATGCTTGACCTGCAAAGTGATCTGTGTTTCATTAAAAGACCCGCTTTGAGTAAAAACAACACCAAGGTAGCAAAATGACTTAACAATTCCATTTCATTTCCATCATACAAAAATTGCAGATTCCTAGGCAATACACCAGCTTTACGAAAAAGCATGACCTTGTTTTTTAATTGCCAACGTATACAGTAATCGCTTAAAATATCAAAACCCTTCTGTAGTCCATTTGCAGTTTAAGAAAAAAAATATATATCATCAGCATAAAGTAATATAAAAAGCTTCATTGTATTTATGTCGACTCCTTAAAAACCATGCAATAGAAATTCTCTTCCAGGTCGTTTAAAAACATTGAGAATAAAAATGGAGACCTTGGCGCACAGAGTGTACAAGTAAACTCATCACTTACACAATTATTATGTTTTACCCTTGATTTGATTGAGTTGATTTTACCTCTTATCCCTAGTTTTATTAATTTGAACCATATATTTTTTCTCACAATGTAGTCGAAAGTTTTCGTGAAATCAATAAACCACAATAAAGTTTACAAGAAAGTTGTTTTCCATTGTTAATCATATGAGTTATAATACAATGTAGTACAAAGATATTATCAACCGTACCCATGTGCTTACGGAAACCTGACTGCGCCTCAAAATATACATTGTAATTTTCACCCCAATGATTTAACCTATTGTTGATAACACGAGTGAAGACTTTACCCAGGAAACTAAGTAACGTAATACCACGATAATTATTAGGGTTATTAAGACTGCCCTTCTTATGCAAAGGAATGATATAACCATCGGAACACATATCCGGGAAATATCCCGAATTAAATATTGTTTGCAAGATTGGAATCAGAGTACCCTTACAATATATGAAAAATTCACTTAATAGTTTATCAGGTCCACCACTTCGTTTATTTTATTTTTTAACTGACCAATTGCACATAAAATGTTTTGTTCACTTATCTCAATATTCAGCTCATCAAACATTATTTGAAATTCATTTCTCATATATCTTTCATTAAAATACATTGCATCTTCATCAGGTGTAAAATAAGGATCATCTGGTTATAAGCGAATCATAAATACAATATACTGTCATTGTCATATTGACAGTTAAGCGAGCAAACTATACGAGTATACCAGTGATGTACACTATTAAGTACACTATTAACACGGGCAATGGTACATAACCCGTTTAGAAAATGTTCTAGTACATTAGTTTACTTATCAGTGGTTATGTTATTCCATCATGATTTAATTGATTCAAATTAGTATTATTAATGTTAAATCATGTACTCACCGTATAGGATAGGGGCTATAAAGGGAAATCTTTAACGTTAAGAAACCGAAAGGGAGGGAGCATAGCGCCGACCGCGGTTTCCTAGTGGTAAGCATGTCTCTTCATAGACTCTATCCGACTTAGTGTTTACCATAGCTTTATCGATATTCTCTATATAGGTCACTCTTTTAACCGTGAAGACTGCTTGTAGTAAAATCTTCATGAATAAATGGTGCAAGTATTTGACAATCTGAGGTAACTGATTGATTGAAAAAGGGATTAGGGTTAATACTAAAAAACAATATTTACATTGAGACGATATTCTTTTTTGTCATCATAATAAAACAAATATTTTGCCTGTGTAAAATTGATTTTAAATACTGAATATAAACTAATTAGAAAATAAACAATTTTCAGGATCAACTCCAAGCTAATACTTACATTTCCACACGTATGTTCTTAGTGAAATTATCTAAACACATTTCCAGATATTGTGAAATTTAATATGTTGTTCTATTGCTTTTCATGAAAGTCTTCCGTGCACTAACGATGATTTAAGCGATACAACTGTACAGGTATATTTACATACTAAGTAGAAACTGTCAACTATACAGCCAAAAAAACAGTTATAACGACCTACACAATTATAACTAATTATACTCAAAGTTCGAATAATCGAAGCGAATTCATTCCATTGTGGCGCGGATAAGGTGCACAAATTAGTAAATGAGGTCGCAAAAGCCAGTGAATTTTATGGCATGTTGCCTTTTTTTCGAATACAGACTTGTTTTTATAAACAACAACTTCTTTGCATGTAACGCTGCGGGTCTTTTAATGAAAAGTCATTTATGCAGGTTTGATTATATGAATATTTGATTGTTTGTTGTAAACATTCATTTAGTTTGTTTAATTCGCGTAGAACTTACATGTATCGTCACTCACCATTTTGTTATATATATATATATACACCACTTTGTATATATTATTGAAATAATGCAAACAAATGTAATATAGCTCATATAATATAGAAAGATACGAAAGCCGCAGAAGACCATATTCCATCAACTTTTATTAATCAATCGAACACTATTAATGTCTGTCTACTTAATTTCCTGTAATATGAAAAATGGTAAACCTTTATCAATCAACACACAAATGAATACTCAGCTTATGTCACTATAAAACTATCAAAAAATGCATCCATGTAATTGATTTTACAACTGAGGTAATACGGATAACAAAAGTGTACTTGAAAAATAAAAAGGCTCAATTGATGAAAACAAATATGTAAATACTAACTGTTCTCTACAATATAAAACTTACGGGAACATAGCTAATAATACCATTGCAAACATGTTACTTCAGCCATTGACAGTCATCGGTACCGACTTCATGTTCTAGCTCTACTATGCATTCTTTATGATGCTAGGCCCAGTTGTGGAAAGATCGGTTAGCTTAACCCTATTTAATGTAAACGTTCAAAGTACATTTTCTCCTAAATATTCGTACGCATTCATTCTTAAAATAATGCTTTCACGTGGTCAAGTGGTAGACATAATCATTTATCGGAAATGTAGAGAGATTTGAAATGTTGACTTAACGCTCAATTAAGTTAACCGATCTTTTCTTTGAACAACTGTGCCCAGAGATATATATATCTAAAGTTATGATATAACTTTACAATAAATGTGTGGGTTTATCAATTTATGTTTATTTTACAAATAGAGCGTGCATCCTGGAGGCATTTGATGCATTACCTTACTTTTAATTACTGTAATACGTTAATGTACTTCTTTGTCAACGTTACGTCTCGAGATTTGAACAGAACGAATACCGGTGAAGAATAGAACTTTTTAAAATAATTGCATGAAATGTATTGTTGCAAAATCAAAGCGTTCACATAATACACTCTTTCTGTGATAATAAACAATAGACAAACAGAAATTCAGTGTCTCAAAACGCAGTTAATTACCTAGCCACGTGTACAGGCAGTGGTACTTGTAGCTTACGACATTTTTATTAATTGTTTAGAACTGTAACGGAATCAGCGAATAATAATATTAATAAAATTCAAAAATCCAGATGTTAAACTACACGTAGTGTGTAATCTTTTAATGCAAATGGAAATTAAAATATTTAAACATTAATATTTATTTTCAATTTAGAATGGATTTGGGCCCGTTTCCATACATCCAGGGAGTGAACTATGTGTTCATGCGGCTTCGCTACAGCAGGTATAGCTTATATTAATGCAATACATACATTGTAATATTACAAATGCATTGGCATCCACTCATCCATTTATACTTGCTGGATGTTTCCAGAGTAAATTTAAATAGTGTGTGCGTGCTGTTATTCCTTCGATTACGTCAGTTACATTTGTCGCGTTTACCTGTTGTTCAATAAGAATATTTGTCTAACCTTATTGTGTCATGTTCTCAAATCATTGTGTTTAAATGAAATTGAAAATAAGCACCATAATATCAAGAATTGTTGAAGGAATTGTGTATATTCGAAACACTACAAACAGCAGAACCCATGCATGTGTAATATCGAATACATCCATTTCTTTTCGTGTTTCAGAACTATGACTTCAGAAGACAAGACAGACAAAATCATTATTTAACAGTGCGTATTTGTAGTTACTTATATTAACTTTAACTTTATATTTTACGTTAAAGGTACATTAAGGAGGATATGACAATTTAAAAATGTATGTTTCTTATTTGATAGTAAGTATCGTATTTAACATATTTTTTAACTAAAAACCTATTCCATCCGGGCTACGGTTACCATAAATTTCGTAAAATCTTTGCAAAATTGTAATATCGTTACCTTGATCTTCTTTCCAAATATAAAAGTAATTTAAGAACTCTTCTGTGACAAGAACTATCACAACTTGACTTCTATGGTCATGATCACTTTCATACTATCTTTGTTAAACTTGTTAAAAGTTTTTTTTTCAAAAGAGGTTATGACCCTATCATTTTACAACGCACTGCATGCTTGGTGGTGGACCCAGTTACAGTTCGCCACTATGCTTTCTTCTTTAATTGTGCGATGACGGGACATGCTGTGGACCCTATGATGACGTCTACCTAAAGCTCAAAAAGGACGGTGACGTTTGAAGTTTGTCTGCAATCTTGTCTTGTCGTGCCCTCAATGGTTTATTCTCTGGTTGTTCTGGCTTCTGCCAAGTCATTGAATACCTTCTTTGTGGTTTTCTAGGCTATTGTGTTTTGTATTTATATATACACGAGCATCTGTGTGTTGTATTGCCTATTGATGCTGCCTTGTTGGTTACAGAATAGTTCATGGCGGGGATTTCTTTATTTACACAGTCCCGTTTTATTGGGATGACAGGTTTGGTGAACCTGGTTTAAACTCCCAGTGGCCTTTTTGCCACTGACCATTCCAAGGCGGTATCCCTATTGGTAACCCTTTTGTGTTTGTGACGTCATCTGCCTTTCGTCTTTATTAACATTGCCATTCATGTTTATCCTTTTGCGCGTTTTTGGGTTTACTGTGTTCTGTGGAAGCTGCATTTCCTGTGCGACTTTTATACTTATTTTTAGTATAATTTACCGTTTGGAATATTCATTTTGTTAATTCGCAAAGAAAACAGCACCCCTGGATATTTTAGTGATTTCTAAATTGGTATCTTTCTGTGAGTATAGTACTGCTCAGTGATTCAGACGGCGCAAACTCTCTGGTAAAGTTTGATCTGGAAGGGAAGTTACTCATATAAACATGTTAAAACAAAAGTATATTTGAGCAACGAAGCTTATGTTATACGATATGTTTACAAAGGATATAAGAAAATGCAACATATAACGGATTCTAAAAATAATTCCAGAGTCTAAACGATTACTGGGGAATAAAATACATCCTCCTTATGATGCCATTAAGTCGTTCGTAATTGAAATAAACAGTTTCCGGGTTTGTTCGCGATTTTTATTTTTGTTGTTATTCAACGTGCATATACATTGTGAGAAGAATATATTGAAGTACAGTACTTTTCATATTTTCATATTGGCCACCATAAACTAGCTGATGATACTGGTAAATACATGAGAGGGTTGCCCTTGAAGTAAGAACAGGGAAAATAGACAGTGAAATTATATACAGTGAAGAGTTAAAAATAAGGAATAATGTGTTTGAGATTAGATAGGGGTTTGAACACTTCAGTCTTAAAGGCTTTAAGAGACTCTAGCGACACAATGTTTGACGGCATCGGTGTCACTCTTAGATGGTTTGTGGGGAGAAAGATTATGTATTCAGTTTTAAAGGCAGGTGTCTGGTATGATGTTTGGTTCATATTTCTAGTCAACCGGCCTGGTGGAATTCGATTTTCATTCTTTATGGAAGATGGCAATAAAATCGTTATCTATTTATCACAGCATGTATTGGGCTTAGAACGATCACATATGCAAAATTTGCATCCCATTACTTTATTACAGTTGCCATTTTGTGGGCTTAGCACAAACCTATTTTATCTCCTTCTTTATTCATATATAGTTAGAATAGTTTTGCGCTGAGCCGTCGATTTACGCGTCACTCATATTGTGAATGTGAAGAATCTTATCCATAATACTTACCATGTAAAGAAAAGTATGTTTTTGACAAAAACCTTAATTCAGGTGAAAGCCCGATGAGTGACAATGGCACATCGTTTTCATAACAATTACAATTTATATAGGTCCCAAGAGCGTAATGTTTCATTGTCAATACATTAATAAGTTCCGACATAGTTTAGATCTTTCAGGTTTTGACTGATATGGGTGAGTTTAAAAAGTTAACATGAAACATTTGACAATCACAAACAGTGGGAAACAGTAAGAAACTTCATCGATTGTTGTTTATAATAAACAGCCATGTCCGACAACTTTTAGTTTTTTTCAATAATGTGTGTAAACTTTGTAGAAAAAAATATTATTCTATTATTCGAAGACTTAAAAAGTCAGGAATCAGCCATTTAAAACTACACATATACAAAATATTGTTTATGCTTATCAATTTAGAAATGCAGTACATTTCAGAAGAAAGTATTTTGCATTTATTATCGATATTAAATATACTTAAACGCCGAAAACGTTTTTTGCCAAGGTTACTTCTCCTGACAAACTATCCTCCATTTGTATTTTGACAGCAGCAGGCGTAAACTGTACATTTCCATTGTTTTGCAGGTAAATTATTTTATTTAAAACAGTTGCATGTTTAAAAAAAATACATGGTTAGTAGCTTAGAATTTCAGTTGTATTTTGGCACGTGTACGAGTACATTTCTTATTTTTTTAGAGATATATATTTTTCAAATTATACGTTTACAATAAATGTGTGGGTATATCAATTTATGTTTATTTTACAAATAGAGCGTGCACCCTTGGGCATATGCTGTATTACCTTACACTTTATAACTTTATACGTTAATGTACTTCTTTGTCAACGTTACGTCTCGAGATTTGAACAGAACGAATACCGGTGCAGAATAGAACTTTTAAAAATAATTACATTACATTTATTGTTGTAAAATCAAAGTGCCCACATAATGCACACTTTCTGTGATAATAAACAATAGCAAAATAGCAATTCAGTGCATCAAAAAGCAGTTAATTACCTAGCCGCATGCACAGGCAGTGGTACTTGTAGCTTACGACATTTTTCTTTAATTAATTAGGACTGTAACGGAATCAGCGAAGAATAACATATGTAAAATTCAAAATTCAAATATCTAGACGTAAAACGACACGTATTTTATAATCTTGTAATGGAAATAGAACTTTAAATATTTAAAATTTCATATTTTTTTTTCAATTTAAAATGGATTTGGTTCCGTTTACATACGTCGTGCATGGCGTGAACTATGTGTTCGTGCGGCTGCGCTACAGCAGGTATATATTCTATAAATGCAATACATAAATTATAATATTACAAATGCATTAGCATCCACTTATCCAATTATGCTTTCTGGATTTGTACTTATAACATTCTCCAAAGTAAATTTAAATATTGTGTGCAAGATGTTATTCCTTCGATAAATCAGTTACACGGTTAAAGCATTTGTCGTATTTTCCTGTTTTTCAATAAGAATATCATGAGTTTTAATCGGATTCTTACCTCATTGTATCATGTTCTCAAATGATTGTGTTTAAATAAATTTGGAAATAAGCCACCACCATAATATCAAGAATTGTTGAAGAAATTAAATATATTCGAAACACTAAAAACAGCATAAACCATGCATGTGTGATATCCCTTTCCTATTGTGTTCCAGAACTATGACTTCAGAAGGCAAGACAGACTAAATAATGATTTAATAGTACGTATTTGCGGTTACTTATATTAACTTTAACTGTTTAGATTTGACGTTAAAGGTACATTAAGGAGGATATGACATTTAAACATATGAGCCGCAACACACGAAAACGTCCCTTCGGACGTTTAGACGACAACGTCATAAAGTAACAATTTATGACGTCGGCCGGTAATCAATTAATTACTAATTACATGTTTGTTCACTTCCGTGTTTAACCTATTTATTATATCATAGGGAATATGTTTCTTGATATAAATAGTTGATGCTATAGAAAATGGTAATTGTGTATGTTTTTTGTTGTTATTTAATCAACGACGTCGTCCAAGACGCCGACGTCAACGTCAAAATTAATGGTGAGTACAATCTTTAATTTTCAAATTGAGATAAAATCATTTTTAATTAAGATATCAACATAAAATAAAGATATTTTATAAGAGAAAATTATCGTGTTTCATAAACATAGAAAAAACATAAAATGTCAAATTTGTCCGAAGGGTCGTTTTCGCGTGTTTCGGCTCATATATGTTTCTTATTTGATAGAATGTATCGTATTTAACATGTTTTAGCATACTTTACCGTTTGGAATATTCATTTTGTTAATTCGCAAAGAAGATTTCGAAATTGGTATCTCGCTGTGAGTATAGTAGAAATTTGATTGTAAAAGGCACTGACATGATATTCTATTTATCATGTAGACTATCCAAATTTTCTGTATGAATTTCTATTATTATCTTTTTCTCAGAATGTTACGCTTATCGAGAACGCCGCCATGTTGTTGTTTTTTGGGGGGGGTTTATGAGGTCAAATAACGTTACTTACCTGACGTCAATAACGTTACGTACAATAAACGCCGAGGGATTCCGCATTGATTTGCTTTATTGGTCAGTGCCTAATAAAACAAAAGTTATTAGGTGACACAGATATCAATATCAGATTTAGTTTTATATATTCTCACATCAGCCTTTGGATGTATTACAATATGTCATTTAAGTAAGACATAGTGTCATAACAGTGACTAACTTGTACATTAAAATATATGGGAGTTTTTATTAATTTAAACGTATCAGAATGTCTTTTGCAGGCAGGCGACTGGGCTGGATCTACTAGAAATCGCATACGACATGGGGCATCGTTTCATGATGCTGCTATCAGTACGGTGAGTATTTTTAGCAATCAAGTATACTTTTTAAAAAAGTTAGATAGTTATATAGCTCGTGTTCCGTTATTTCAGAGGACACATATATTACACATTATATAATTCTAGTTTAATACAGGTATGTTTTAGAATTGAAAGTTTGAAACATACTATTGATTATATAGATAAATGGTTATATTAAAAAATTACAGAATGGGGACAATCAAGGTTTCAGCAACAGAGAAACGAGCTTTAAAAGGGTAGGTATAATGGAGTCATTATCCATCACTTTGAATGTAGTTTTTGACTGTTTATCTAGAAATGCTGACGTTGCCAAGCGACACCAAAATAAATGTGTATGTTACTGTTTTTTGTTTTCCAAAAAGTGTTTCCACCATTAGGTGGGCATTCAATCATTTAATTTGGTAGCCATATTCGTTTAGTGTCAATTTGCAAGTATTGTTCTTCTAGTTGCACATTAAATATTAGCAGATCGAGTTCAAAAAATTCTAAAGAAAAATCCGTTATGTGTATAAGATTATTATATTCATTTCAGAGTAACTGTTGTGCCAAAGGAATAGTGTGTGTTGTTAGCGTAGTTCTGGTAGTCGCAGGGATGGGGACGATGATCCATTTCTTTGGAGAACGAAATCCGGATGGTACATGTTAAATTACTTCTATTTAGTTCAGTTATCAGTTGCTCTAAACAACAAACAACAATTCTGTATTCAATAAAAGCTTATGGAAAGGTCCCAATTCCCATATTACAGCTTAGTTTACTACTGTGTTCGAGGAAAGATCACGGAATAAATCAACCATTACCTCAACAATACGTCTGTATTGGTAAATCTGCATTCATCAGCGCCGGTGACGTCCGGATTTACACATTTTATATAAGAACAACTTACCGCCTAGAACTGACCTCAGATAATACCATATTCAACTGAGTTCAATATGCCTTACCCAATGTAGAATTACGAGTCAAACAGGATATGCAGAATCCAAGGACCGCAGTAAGACAAAAGAACAAGTATAGAAACAACAAACGATTACGATGATAAATAAGAGGCAAGGTATGTGACCCCAAAAACATAAAATGGTTGACAATAGGGCTACCGCCTTGGAACGGTCCGTGGAAATAAGGCCATTGTGGGTTTAAACCAGGTTCTAACTCCAAGTCATTTACTCCCTCAAGGAAACGTAGACACTAGAAATGCATTATACCATATTTAACATATTGGAAAACGACTGGCAGAATACTTTCAACCATGACAAGTGTGAGGTATTTTTTATTATCAAACCGGTGTAAATAGTAGCAGCCAAATAGTATATTCACGGTCATGAGCTGAAGATGACATTAAATGCCAAACATCGCACTTTAATAAACACATCGCATTGAATCCGGATATAAGAAGCCAGTCATGCGGCGAATCCTAACAACTTGCCCTAAATGTTTCAAAGCAACTTAAATAGGCGTCCTTAAATAGGAAGGCAACAACTTGAATATGCGTTAAGTGTATGGGTTATATCTACTAAGTCGCAACACACTAAGATTAAATCAGTGTAACGCTGAGCAACCTTTGACGATTTACACCAAATCAGTAATGTAACAACGGCACTTGGATAGGACAACATGAAAGCTGTCATAAGGCACTGCATTATTCTACATATTCAGGAGATACCAGAAGTGACTATAGTTTATCAGCATCCTATCCACAGAGATTGATGATTCAATTCACAAGTATCAAAGCCTATAACTACTCCTTTCCCTTCAGTGCAGTCATGTAAATGCCCGTTCCACTGAAGCTATTGAACATCTAGTTAGTGCCGTGGTAGCGTACGAGCTAATTGTATCATGATTAACTGCACATTAGACGTTTACTCACGTGTAAGACCCACGCGACTGTGTCCCATAGAAACATTGAACAGTATTGGTAGACTTCAAAGGGAAAGAGAAACGCTTTAATCATATTGATGTAAATTAAAAGTGTTATGTTTCTGTAGATGCGTATTCAACAGCCTGCTGTGGACTGCTATCTGTAACAGAAGGCGGCTTTTATTGACAACCTGTGGCCATCGTGATAAAAAAAAAGTAGAAATCAGTGTAATAAGAAATGAAATGGGTATAACGCCCCGTTAACACGTCTTATTAGGTTGTATTGGAACTGAACTGCAACTTCAAGGGAAGTTTAGGTGAATGATTAAGCTTCTCTATCAGACATGCTCCTCTAGGGAGCTAATCAACCCGGGTTAAAGGTGGTTGTAGCACTAAACGCGGTAAACGTTAGTTGTAGCACTAAACGCGGGTAAAAGTTGGTTGTAGCACTAAACGCGGGTAAAAGTTGGTTGTAGCACTAAACGCGGGTAAAAGTTGGTTGTAGCTCTAAAGTGTAATGCCTTATCCATGGAGCTGCCGAGGCCGCTTTTACGAAAATCACTCCATATTTCGACGACGAATGGGCGTTAACTTGTTATATATTAATAATTAGTTAAGACTAATGTTCTTGAATGCGTAAGCAGATATTTGCTGAACAGTGTGCTCCTAGTATGTTACAGCTTAAACCTTACACGTCCAGTTATCATATCCGTAATTCATCAAAATAATGCGAAAGGTAAGTGAATGGTCAATATATTTGTACCAGTGAGTGAGATCGAAAAACAAGTATTTTTTTGAATTTAGGCTGACGCGTTTAAAGAGTCTATACATACATATATGTCACTCTATTTCAGTTCTCCCAGGTGGTATACTAGACAATGGAATAGGTAAGTTGATGTCTACATTATTACTAATTCATTATGTAGACTTATTTTAGGTTATGGTGTAGATTGAAGAATATGCATACTAGTATAGACCTGACATGGTAGTCGTGCACATGAATTTCTTTACGAAGGTAGTCACGCAAAAAAATAATTTAAACATTTAGTGATTTATAGATAAAAGAATATATTTTTCAACTTGGTATATCGCAATGTTTCATTCAGGGATTGAGGCAGTTGACCCTAAATACGGAAAATATACAAATTAACCATGCAAAGCCTTGTGTTTAGGAAAGAAAATTCTTATTGCGAAGCCACAGTGAAGCCACAGTGTCCTGTTTTAATTCTTTAGTTTTACAGATTGTAACAATATATTTCAGACATGAAGCTGTACTGAGTATGTTTAGCAGAGACACGAATGTGTTTCGTCCGTTAAAATATAATACAACATTATTAGTTTGTGCCGGTTATTTATATACTCGACTTTCCCGAGTTCTATCATATTACAAAATAATTAATCATAGTGATATTACTTAAACAGTACTCAACCTTAGACCTGTTTGCTTTCCTAGCAATGCTAGTGTTTACTATATGAAGAGTACTTTCTACGAACATCCGACTAAACTATACGATAACATATAGGTTGTCGCGGAGATTGCTTTTATGTCATGGTACATAAATCTTGCATAATGCCTTCGGTCATATCTTCTTTAAACTTTATAAAAATGTTTATACCCAGAGCAAGTTAAAGAACCGCAGTAATATATTCGTTAGTAAGAGTTATACCGATTCCCGGATCCGGGGTATACTTCTACACTGTCTTGGGCGGTTCTAAATGACTTAATATGTGTTTCTGTGTGTGTTTGTGGTGACTGACGTCCTTGAATGCTGCTTTTCCTGTTCGATGTTTATATCTATATTAAATCCATTGTAATACTTTTCATTTATAAGATAATGAAATGCAAATGAAAAAATCAGTTTATACAAAAATATTATCGCTAAAGTATGATATTAAATGTAATTCAGCAACAGTGTTGAGTCTATGTCTTCACTTTGCTATATAAACTGGTCTTAATCATGTTAATGCCAAGTCAGTCTTCGCATGTTTCTTAAACCGAGTTTAAATGTATTATGTTCAAATAAGCGTGTAATATAATAATTATAACGAATTGGTGTCACATAAACATGCTGTAAATTTAATGTATTAGTAAACAATCTAACGATCCCCACACACTAACTTCCCTTAAATATTTATAGTAGTTTTTATATTACTCATTGTTTAAATATAAATGAATCAATGGCTGTCTTATAATAGCAATACAAGGTATTGTTTGTTTTCTTAGTAAGAATAATCAGTATAGCCGTAAAACTGAAGGATAGGCTACATGTGCGTACAGCAATTGACGCGAATGTGGCAGACACCTCACAAACCCTCAGGATAACGCCGCCGTTCACGGTAAATGATGGTCAATATGTACTTCTGGATGTTAACCACCAGGTATTGTAAAATATATTTATATTATAATGTTAAAATAATTCCTTTGATTTATTTATTTTTTAATGAACAATATATTGCTTAATTGTATTCCATGCCATTTATGATGATACAATCCATAACCAATAGTGTGGATACGTTGTCAGCTGTATTTAGGATCATACAATCCATAACCAATAATGTGGATACGTTGACATCTGTGTCTTTGACGTGTTGTTGTTGTTTTTAACATCATAGCGTCATACGACCTTGATCAATATATCGGCTGCACAACTAACACTAAAACCGGAAAAATGGCGACATCCCGGTTCAAACTAAATCTGCTGAAATCAATATAATAAAGTAAATACATTTCATTCCTTTTATTTTACGATATATAATAAAACCACTATTTAATTCCTTAGAGGTCAATGGATTAGAAGCATTTATCCTCGTACCGCCTCGTCTACTAGTAACATTCTCGGGTCAGTAGTCACTCCCTCTGATAAATATTTCTAACCATTGAATTCTAAGGAATTAAATAGATGTATAATACATATAAATGACAATATATTTTGAGTGGACCTTCGTCATATTGAACTGGGAGTTTAACTTAATTTCATTATCGCGACAAAAACGTTAAAAAGTTTACAGTACATGTTTCATTCGTTCTTACTTGAAAGCATGTATTCAAATTCCAATATATTTTAAGCATCTTATAACACTGATGGCTTCATTTGAAAGTTTAAATTACTATATCAGATAAAAAAATTGTTCTTATTAACATGTAATAAAGTCATACTTGTGCTAGTATATTATTGTGACGTGTTAAGATGCACACGTATCAAATATGTTTAAAACAATTGTGCGGTTTTGAAAATGATGCTCGAATATCCAGGTGTCTACGGTATACAAGTACGTATGGTCTACCCGACTTCATACAGAATGGATGTCACACATCTTTGTCTTGAGTATTAGGGGAGCATCTATTATCAGATTACTAAATAAAACTTGATGCAAATTATTATATATGAAGTATAGTCGCACGTATCGTCACGGTTCATTGAATTTATTGTCCTCTTTCTGTTTCTTAGTGCTTTTTGCCTGTTAGAAAGATGGTTGGTAAATAGAGATGTTGCGTGTTGCATTTATGTGTTTTACTGATAATACCTATTAATGCTGCCTTGTTTGATAGAGATTATAGCCTGACGAGGATATCTTTATTTACATTGTCCCGTTTATTGGGATGACAATATGGTAAGAGTGAGGGTTGGTGACCCTAGAACCTAGTTTAAACCCCCAGCGGCCTTTTTTACCACTGCCCCTTCCAAGGTGGTAGCCCTATTTCAAACCCTTTTTTTGTTTGTGATGTCTTATCTTGCCTTTTATACACCTTTATAGTTGTATTTGTATCTGTATGTGTTTGTGGTTGACTGTCGTCATTGAATGCTACTTTTCCTGTTCCATTTTAATATCTACTTTTATAGGTAAGTTTAAATCTGTGAATGATAATTATATTATTAAACATGTTATACATCCTTCCTGTAACCATTTCTGAGAAAACCCATCTCTCTAAGTATTTTAAGGCCAAGAAACATATTTGAAAGAGCCTTCTTATTTTACATTGACCTTTATGTTACAAATGTTACATAACTTCATAGGCGTTGACCTCACAGTGACCTTCATCTTGGAATGTAATGCCAACATACCAATGGAAAAACAGTATACTTCAATGAAACCTTTGAACAAATCGAAAACCCTTTAATATAGTGCCTTGATGTTTTGCATACACATTTGGTGCGACAAGTTCTGCACATCTACAAAGAAACTGACCTCTATTTGATTCGTGTTTTCTTTTTAGAATCAGCAAGTTTGTCCATAGTATTGTCTTATACTTTTCGACAGCTTTGCTTATGTCTAATTCTCTTTTAGACTAGGTCTGACAATCTAATCATGAGTAGTGATACATTTCGAAATGCAAGTAACGTAAATCATCCGGGTCTGTACAAATATAAACTCATAACGCAAATTGATCGGTTGCTTAACACTCGAGCATACGATTTAAAGACAGGTTCTTCAAAAACATGTCCAATTGACCATTATTGTATGCTTCAAGTGGTCAAGAGAAGTGTTTCTAAGTTAGCAGCGTACTATAAACAGTATTTTTCTGTGAGATGTCGAAAAAAGCTCTGTAGGTATTTCTTTACCCAAAACATACATTGTAGACAACAATTTAAAAGTGCATATACACGAATACAATAATATAATACATACCAGGGTTAATCATAAGGGGTACTGCCTTAAGTTAGATTCAAAAGGGACCATGGATTCTTAATCGATGACTGAGGTAGTATATTCTATAAGAAAATTATGCTAGAAAAAAATGCTTTTGTGAGAAAAAAGTGGTTAATAGAAACCGAAACCTAACGGTTTATGTAGGCCAAGGGTTACTCTCCCCTGTTGAAGCCAAAAGGTTAAAGAGTATTGAGTCGCCAAAACTAAAACTAATAGGGCTCACAATATATTTTTAATAGATATGTTCTCCGTATTCTCACAGTATTCTCCATGCTCCAGAATAGGTATTTTAAGATATATATACTATTCTTGTCGATCTATCTATGTATTTCGTTTCTCATTTAGATTATGCCTTAGAAAATGTCTGTGATATTTTACATAATCGTTGAATGAAAAGGACCGTTTGTTTCTGAAGCTCTAGTTATATGCAGTGTGACCCAGTCATGACTGAAGTATACTTCCAATAATTTCCGGACAGAGGAATATGCTTTTAGTTCACGGCTATAGTATTTCAGAATTATAGTTTTAACATGTACGAAAATTAAATATGTAAAATACGTAATTGATACATTGTTTTTTCATAGCTACTAATATATTTATACCATTTACTTTGGGGGGAATTATTAAGTTTCGTTATAGTTTAATAACCATTGCACACAACACCCATTAAACCACTATGGCGTCATATCAATGTGTTTAGCTCACCTGAGCCGAAAGCTCCAAGTAAGCTAATGTGACCGATTTTTTTCTGTCCGTCGACCGTTCAACCGTCGACCGTCCGTCCCACCGTTAACATGTGTTCAAAGACGTCTCCACATAAACTGCTCGGATGATTTTAACCAAACTTCATATGGATGATGCTAAGAACAATGTCTTTCAAGTTTGTTAAAACTAGATCAAAGGGACATCCAACATGACCGTACAATGTCGAAAACTTAAAATATCTTATTGTCAAGAACCAATGAACAGATGTTGAAAGTGTTGCTTTATTAATGATCTCCAACTCCTTTACTATCAAAGGTGTTCATATGGGGAAATAGCCTGAGGGGTCATAACTTGGAAACCGTTAGGATTCCCATACTATAACCAAATACAGACGTACTAGGCGTGAACAGAGACTGATACAACCATCCAGACTGCATCAGCCCTGGAGGTCTATATCCACTATTGGGTCATAATTTGGAAACCGTTGAGATCCTCACCTTATAACCCATAAATACACCTACTGGGCCTGAACAGATGGGTACAACCACACACCCCCCCCCCCCACACACACACACACACACAAGCCTTAGACCCGCGGTCCATCCCACCCCTGAGGACAAAGCCTCTGGGTCATAACTTGGAAGCTGTCGAGATCCCCACCTTATAACCATATATACACTTACTGGCCTGAATTTGAGATGGTGTCAGTAATCTTATTCCGTGATGAAATAATAAGCTTGCTTGACCTATTCGTCATCTGGTCCTTAGTTGAGCCTTCATGGCCAAAATAATTCAGAGTAATTGACCCTCTTGTTTTGTTGTGTGTTCACTTGAAAAGGAATACAAGCACTCATAGTCGCATAAGGCGCTCGTTCAGGAGTTGATGCACGCTTGATTGTTTCACTGTATGACTAGATAGTATGCATTTGTTTCTCGCTGTAATATTACCAACATGTGTTCGTGTATTAATTGATGAAAGTGTGAGTTCAGTAGTCTCTGAGGAAGACATAAAGCCGAAATCTTGCTGAAGGATGTGTTATTTTTATAACACTGTTACACTTATATGTTTTCAAAATATATTAAAACTTATTCTATCATATGTGTACCCTTCGTGGATCCAGTGTTTTTGAAATGTGTTCTGTTCAATGTATAGTTTCTTCTTTCACCATCTTGGCATATATAAATGAATTAATATTGTGTTCCCTCGTCTGTTTCACAATATACACACATAGCGTGTAAATAAGATCTCAACCTGGCGTTTTAACCGATATTTTCCTTTGTTTATTATTCTAGGAACATTAACACAGGTATATTGTTACGATTTTTGATAACCAAATAGTACCTCGCATTTTTTAAATATGCATATATACGATTTAATTGCACAGTTAAGTTTGATCGTTTAATAAAAGAAGCACATATTATATTTCAGTTAAACTCTTGTAGATGCTATCATTACGTGGTCCGAGTATTAGCTTTCATATCCCATCCAACCCCTTTTCCAGGAAGAGAAAAAGGGGTTGGCTTGGGTATGAAATAAAACCTTAATTTTGGCTTAAAAAGCTTGCATATTGTAAAATTAAAACATTTAATAGGTAATTTAAACCGGTTATCGCATTTGTTTTCAGTAAAAATATGTTTTTAAACTTGTTTTATTGTCAAAATATCCGTTATAAAATCCTGCTAATAAAACCTTTCCCATCGCTTAATGGAATTAAGACGGGACCACGTAATGATCATATATATTTAGCTGGATAATGGTGGTTATTTGAATTGTCTCTACAATATTAGCATTGGGTGATGGATGGCTGTATCTTTTGCAAGCTGATGTCATTTGGTGTATTGGCTTGCTTACCTAAGCTGAAAGTCACACTTTTCATGTAGATATGGGAAAAGTGTGACTTTAGTGTTTACATGGGTCGTTTGTAATTGCTTATTGTGGTTTAGTTCTAGCATTGCCCATGAAAAAAATAAAATGAAATGATGTAAAAATGATTGAATTGGTATTTCCTTTTTATTTTATTGAAAAACATTCAACCCATCGATATATATAACCCAAAACGTGAGCGGTGTAGTTAGCAGTTTTGAGAAGTGTATGGATTATGTTCTTTAAACTTAGTAATTCGATCCGTGCCGTATACATGTTTGAAATGTTGAATACATTTCATTTACTTTATAAAATACTGATTTTTTTTACTGAACTTCATGTACATCTAGAAAAAGAAAATTATCATATTTACGTATTTGCGGAAACAATATATAATTCAGGTAACAATATAATGACATGATCTCTGCTAGACTTTTACAGTTCGCCACTATGCTTTCCTCTTTAATTATACGATGACCGGACAGGCTGTGGACCCTATGATGACGCCTATCTAAAGCCCATTGGGACGGTGGCGTTTGATGTTTGTCTAAAATCTTTCCTGTCGTGCCCTTAATGGTTTATTTTCTTGTTGCTCTGGCTTCTGCCAAGTCATTGAGTACCTTCATTGTGGCTTTCTAGGCTATTGTTTTTTTGTATTATATTTACACGAGCATATTTGTGTTTTACTTATATTGCCTATTCATGCTGCCTTGTTGGTTAGAGATTAAATCATGGCGGGGATTTTTTTATTTACACTGTCCTGTTTTAATGGGTTGACAGTAGGGTAAGTGTGAGGTTTGGTGCACCCTAGAACCGGTTTAAACCCCCAGTGGCCTACTTTGCCACTGACCGTTCCAAGACGGTAGCCCTATTGTCAACCCTTTTGTGTTTGTGATGTCGTTTGCATTTTTTATTACTTTTGTCTTTTCGTTTGTCTGTTTGCGTGTTTGTTTTTGTGTTTTGTGGTTGTCTGTCGTCCTTGAATACTGCTTTCCCTTTCCGATATTTTTATCCTTCTTTAGGTATCACTATTTGCGGTTATGTGAAATGTTTTCGATATATTCTAAAGATGTGTTATCTATACAAGCTATCCGTTGCTAGGAGGCGTGAGAGGCGTTGCACTATACATTACCTCTCATGAACAGACTAAATAAAACCGAGTCTGCTACTTTAATCTCTTGATTGTGTTTGTTGCTTCAAAGAGATCATCACCTTTACAGTATTTATATTTTACAAGCTACACGAGAGTTGCTCTAATAACAGCCATATTGTATCGCCGTACCGAGTACTGTTTAATCACCCTTAGGTTATGTAGTCTGCTTTTTAATTTAGTATTTTTATACGCAGATTTCATAACTTCTGGTCCCAAATAAATACCATTTTCTTTATTTGTTCCCATTGTTTTCTCGCACTTTATTAGAAACTGGGACAATACGACGCTGGTATGGAATGATATGAAAATACCAAAATGGAGTTTCTATATTCACCGTCACCCACCATCTTCGAGATAAGCTATTTTGTAATGCCATTGCTGTTTTAAATATTGAGTTCTGCTCAACCCGGGGTTAGAAGGCGTGAACGTTTCACTACCTTTCATTAACAATCTCAATTAAATCGAAACTGCAATATAGTTTGTATTTATCCAAATTTTCAATTTCTAAATTTCTCCTTTCATGCTGATTTTGTATTTCAATAGTGTAGCTACTAGTATACAGTATTTCATAATTCAATATGTCTTTGTGTTGTTTTAAATTAGAACGACTGCATTAATATAGAATTTGTTATCGGTAAAATTATAGTAATGTATATAAATATTTATATATAGTTTCGCGTCTCAGTTTAGCGTGACTACGTCATGACACGCGTTGATGTGTGCTGTACATGTTTATATTTATACTTAACATTTTAAACGTTTGTTAATAACTGGATATGTGTGTTGTGTATAAACTTTAAATATACAGGTTTATTTATTTGCCCAAAATATCAGTAACAATTTCTAGAAATGTGTATTTCTTACTTTTAGATGAACAAACGAAGTACCAGATTTGATGGATGGGCAGTTGAATATAATTCCTTGACAAAAATGTTGGATATTGCTGGTCCTCAAATGACATGCGTGTCAGGTGGTGTATACAATATACAGTTGATGGACAGCCATAACGTAACAATCTATAGCGGCAAGTTTAATGTTGCCATTGAATGTGAGTTTCTGCCGATAAATAATACGATTAAAGATATTGTATATGTTGGTATTTTTATAAAATATTAATCGGAAAATAAAATAAGAGGGATATATTAATACTTACTTACCATTTTGTTACTGACCGTGTCAACCTCTAAGTCGTAAGGTTTGGCACCTCTATATGTTTTTTTTTGTTTTTTCTTGTAAGCAAAATTAGTATGAACTTTGTATTGGGAAATGTATTTTCTTAAATCTAATTTTAATCGTCATACACATTGTCTTCACAATTTGACCTCAGTCTGTAGTTAGTTTGTTTATTAATTTCGATAGTTTTATATTGTTAATTTAACTAAACTAAGAACAACACCAACAGAACATGTTAAATAAATACTTAATCTGTAGAAGCAGATTAATAATATGTATGTAGAGTTGTATAAACTTCTACTTTAAATGTATTTTATGATTTATATCAACAAGCTGAAGTTGGAAGTGTTGACGTATCACTAAACCATGGTTTTAACGTCCCCACATCTGAAGGTCTTGAACTCAATTGCAAGGTAGCATTTGGTTGTGAACAGTCGTACCTGGAGTTATTTGCCGACATAAATGGCAAGGAGGAATACATCCGCGGTAATATGATATATAAGTCTCTGTAATAAAAGTAAATATAAAAATCGAACAGGAAAAGTAGCATGCAAGGACGACAGTCAATTACAAACACACAAGAAAACAAAGAACAACTTTAAAGATGAATATAAGGCACAATAAGGCGTCACTAACACAAAAGGTTGACAATAGGACTACCCCTTTGGAACGGTCAGTGGCCAAAACAAAGGCCGCTAGAGGTTTAAACTAGGTTCTAGGGTGCACCAAACCTCACTATTACCCTATTGTCATCCCGATAAAAGGGACAGTGTAAATAAAGATATCCTCGCCAGCTTATAATCTCTAACAAACAAGGCAGCAATAATAGGCAATATAAGTAAAACACATAAACGATAATTTATATATAATATAAAAACACAAAAGCCTAAAAAGACACAATGTACGCACTCAGTGACCTGGCAGAAGCCAGAGCAACAAGAAAATAAGAATAGTTTTTATTTGGTCTTAGGTATACATTATTTTACATGTTAAAGGGAACTTATTCAAGTATTTTCAACTAAACGATTTACACCTGAGCTATTACAAAGGGAATTTTAGTGACCATACTACAATATAATATAAAAGTCATATTTACTTAAATTTTACAAGTGCTTATCATATGGGCCCTATTTATGTTCATGTTTTAGTTGTATTCAGGTTCAAAACCGCTTCGGCGTTGCAGATAAGGAAATCAACTTTGCATTTTAAATGAATTACAAGTGATCTATAGAAAATATTTAATTTCTTAACTTCTTTACTTCATTATAATACTCAAATATAAATGGGTGCCGAAACGTCTAGGGTAAAATTTAAAATAGATACCGAAATGGTTTGATGCCGAAACGTCTAGGTGTCGATTCGTCTAGGTGTCGAAATGATTTGGTGCCGAAACGTCCTGAATCGATCTTGATTACACAGACGCAAAAAACTAGAGAATTGTCTGCATTTATTAATAAGCCTTGTTCTTGTACTGATCATTGAGACCTTGCTTTAATTAGACTAATATACTATATCACAATAGTTTTCGTCTACATAAACTGTTAAGGGTACGACAAAATTTATCTTCGAGAAAGAACTATATCCTCTATCTACCTCGACATATAGGCCTGACAAATAATAGTCCTCTATACCCCTCGTGTAATCGAAAGAAAGACTTATTGGACACTAGAAACATATAGGTTTAAATTTTAAAAATAGAATGCAACTAATTAAAAATGTTATTTAAAGCGAACCGCGTAAAATCGGAAATTATTCGTAAATGCATCAGGTCTAAAAGGCGGTCTCTCATAATTAAATCACGTAGTTTAATGACAAAAACAATATTAAACAACAGTGTTACGTTATAAACTGAACACCTCTTTTAGCATGATAGTATCTAGTGTTACTTTGTATAATTAAATAAACCAATATTAAGTCTTTAATTCTGTATAATATAATGTTCTTTCTTACTTTTATAATGGACGCTTTATATTTACAAAATAGAAGTTGTTCACGTCGGTTTCTAACGACCTCCGGTGGTATCGAACACACATCTAGGTCACTTTTTTCTACAGGGATTATCTCAGCTGTTTCAAACAAAGAAGAAGAATTCTTAAAGGGTCCGGAGGCGATCTGAAATAATTATGAGTTGCAATCAATAATTTGAAAGAATTATGAGGAGTTGCAATCCATAAACTGAAAGAATTATGAGTTGCAATCCATATACGAATACAAGCAACCCAGTGTGTTCCATTTGTATATTGAATGCACTAAACTAGTCACCATGCAACATCCAATTTAATAGTTTCTGAAATGATTTCTTTTGGAAAACTCGACGGCTCGGCTAGTTTGTGCTGTATATTAATATACTCATTGGTATTACTTCATACGATGCTTTGAGGTTGCAAGAATTTGTCGGAAAATAGCTCTTAGAGCTAATACTAATGTTACTTTGTTATATGTGTGTCCTACTGTATGTTTACTCAAATAAAGTTTCTAACATTGATTTGTGATCAAGCTACAATTTTGTTTAATTACGTAATTGTACACCTGCTAGTAATAAGATTAAGAACCCAATATATAATAATAATAAAAAATAATAATAATAATAATGAATTAACAACGAAAACACGTGGAGGTGTTGAGATTTAAACCGATACTGTATTTTAGTTAGCGTAGGTGAAGCACCTATCAAGATCAACTCCAGTCCTTGTAAGTCCTTTTAAGGAACTTGGATTGCGTAGAATATTTTTAGTTGAAAATGTCTCAAAAATACTGGCAATGAGCAGGTTAATATCAACACAGTTTATGGTACTCCCACATGATATCTACATGGTAATATGTTTGTTTTATTTTTATTTATGTTTAAATATATATTCTGAAATCTATGAGTAAATAGATTAATGAATAACTATAAGAAATGTAACACCACGAATACATATATTTTCAGAAATCTTACAGATTCAGAAAAGAAAGCAGGGTATTTTCTAGACGAAAACTATTGTGTATATAGTATATTAGTCTAATTAAAGCAGGGTCCCAATGATCAGTCCATGAAAAATGCTTATTAATAAATGCAGACAATTCTCAAGTTTTTGCGTCTGTGTGATCAAGATCACCTGGTAACAGTGTTTAGTTCAATATGTTCCCTTTAACATGTTTAATAATGTGTAAAAGGCTCGTTAAAATTAAAATAATTTATAACTCGTTTCATAAATCTTATGTGAAATGGGAACTCGTTTAAGAGCCTCTATGTATGCCGGCTGTAAAATGTTACCTAACTATAAATATTATTTATTTACTGTTCCTTTGGGATCCCCGAGCCCGATATGTGGTGCTTTAAAGTAGAATACTGCTTAAGCCTGTGATATGAGGCGTGAGAGGTGTTGCTTCTTTTACTACGTTTCATGAACTGATTCAACAACAGTGAGTCTGCTACTTTTCTCTCGTTTCCAAGGAAGTATGTTGTTCAGTATTTATTGCCTGGTTTCCTTATTGTTATAATAACAATTATAGAGAATGTACAGTGTTCCAGCAAAAATATAAATGCGATTACAAATGCTACCTTTGAATTCGATATGGGATAGCGTTATGCTGATGGGAATAGTTTCATATATAACCTTTTAGCGTTCCATATTTTAGTCCGCATAAGAGGTGGAGCACATACAAAGAGTGGAGCACACACAAAGAGTGGAGCACACACCGCACAAAGAGTGGAGCATACACAAAGAGTGGAACACATAGTATTTGTCCCTTTGTATGCAGGGGAGCTTATATATCCTTGACCGACGGTAGCACTTGTACTAACATTACATCGAAGTAATATTTTTAATTAAAATGCATGAATGTATGTGATAGTACTGGCTTTGTTTATTATAAGAAATAATTAACGATAACAAATCCAAGTTTTATTTTAGGTTTACGGTCGATGTCTACAAAAGCATACACTGCTAATGACGGATACACCGAAACGTTGACATTATTCATATCAGAACATGTGAGGTCAATATCTCAACGCATGAAATGTCGTTTAAAGGCAGTATCTGTTAAAGAAGCAGATATTGCCAAGAGTAAAGACAAAGAAGCGGTGCTGGAGCTTTCTCCGCTGCAAGACTGTGATATAGCAAACCGTATGTATATATGTATGAATGTGTGTATGTCTGTCTGTATGTATGTCTGTCTTGTTAAGTTATATCACGACAATGTCTACTTGTAGCACTGAGCTCTATGTTACCAAACTGTAATACCTCGCCGGTAACACATGACATGATACCCCACCAGTCACATTATACTGACATCGGGTCCGACCAGTCTATAAATACCTTGTACAGGCTAAGAGTCAAGCAAGAGAACTGCTAATTACCATTTTTATAAAGTATTTGGTATGACCCGGTCAGGGATTGACCCGGTATGCGAGGCGGACGATTTTCCACGGCCTGATGGTGATGTACTGACCGTCAAGCAAGATCGATAACTACATGTACTAGTAGCATTTTATAACGTCTCAGATGAACTGGTCGCGGATTGAACTCATTACATCCTGCATGCGAGGCAGACGCTCTACCCGCACGTCACGCCGCGGATAACAAAACATAATACATGCTTTGTTGTTTTGTTATTTATAATTTGTTAATAAATATTGAAACAATAGTTCTTAAAGTCGTTGTTTAAAAAATATTGATTTAGTATTTGTTATAAAGTGTATTGTATGATTGTACACTCTCCGCGTACATGTACTCGGCGTAATTTAGTTTATATTATGGTTTCATTAATTTACTAAACTATATTAGCCGTGTTTTACTAGAAAATCTATGAAACTCGGCCAATAAAAACAGGAAGACGGCCAATATGAAAAAACAATGCCAATATGAAGAAACTCGAAACTATGGGCTTTAATTGACGTTTTCCTGTTAAGCGACGTCATTTACGCTCGCTTATCATCAGCCTATAAATGAAATTAACACTACTATAAATTAATGCAAATCATGTCAATTTTATTTTTAAAAAAGCACACCCACTATAGCTGAAGCTCATAAAATTGTCATCAATTAAGTATTTTCGTATTGACTGAATTATTGGTACTCGGACTTTCATATTGGCCCTTGGTCTTCAGTCATTGGACCAATAACTGGACCAGTATGAGGGCGCTTAATTAATAACATCATATTTTAGGAACACATGAACTCTGCACCAGAAAAAGAGTAATGCCAGGACTGAGAGTATGATAGTATAACCATTCACTGTAGATATACTGTATATTGATATGTGTATTGTAAACGCTCATATCCCTCACATGTGTTTCACCGTGCTTATTTTCATTTCAGACTGTGGTTTCGTTTGCACTAACAACATGTACACTGACTACTATGCGGTGCATTCAACGAGATGTGACGTATTCCACAGATGTGTCAATAAAATCGTGTACACATACACGTGCCCAACTGGAACATTCTTTGATCCACAAGTTTGCACATGTACAAATGCAGTCAACTTCTGCCATCCCAACGGTGAAATAAAGAAACATCTAAATATTTCCGAACTTGTGTGTGGAATAAGTTAAATTCGCGGCTATAATTTCGTCTTTTCGTCTTGTTTTTTCCGCGTGACGTTCTATCGTCAATTTGCCGTTAAAATATCGTCTTTTCGTTTTTTCGTTCCGTCCTTTTGTCGTCGTGTTGCGCTGAATGTGCATTTTCGTTCTGTCGTCTTTTCGCGGCGAAGTTTCGAAATGACGAAATGGCAGAAATCGGCCACCATAGTATATGGATTAAGTGATAAGTGACTACCCACCAGTGTTATTCTAATTTGATAGCTAGTTCCAATCGTGCATAAGCGGGCAATACCTTCATTATTCGGGATCATGTCTCGTAAGTATTTCTAGGACTGATATATTCAACATATTGACATTGTAGTAGCCGGAAATCACAGTGACAGAACATAGTACACTGTTGATATATAAACAATATGGTTCTTAACCACATTTCTTTCTGTACGATTTAAGTTTACATATTTGTTGCTGAAATACATATGGAGGTAAAATGACATTGTAAAACGTGGATGTTATATTTATTTTGATTGCCAATGTCGTTGTCTTTTACGATCTCTTAATAATACATGAAGTTACTTCATACGTCCTGTCAGAAGTTGATCACACAGTTGTTCATTTCTATCTATTTGGACCTTAATGTCAAGCATGTACACCTCCGATCATATTATCTAAAACTAGTTTTGAACACCCAGTATGTCGTATGATCAGTCGTACTGATCGATATAGCACACACTATGGCACTGTCAAATTATTAATGTGTGCTTAAGGTCCAAACACGGCGGTGTAGTTTTGACAAGATGGTGAACGAACACGTTTGTCAAGGGTAGGTATCGTTAAGATGTACATGTATTTCGTTTAGTTGGTACTTGATTACCATTCCAGCTTAACCGTTTTGCGCAAGTATGTTTTAAATCTACATGCCAGCTTTCTATTTGTCGTTTTCTTTCATTTTAATTGCATATATATGTGTATAAAATGGAAGATTGTCTTGTTTTGAAAAATCGAAGCGGGGGACGGTCGCGCTTTTAATTAAATGTACGATATAAATTAACCTGTTTTTATAGCCGAATAACAATGGAGTTGTCTATTGCTCTGAAAAATATGCAATGGAGGCGTAGTATGCATTTGAAAATAACACCAAGTACACGGTGTAGAGAGCATGCATTTTTTGATAACATGGTGTCTACTTCAACATATTCTACCGCGTTTAACACTGTGTAGCTTTCAAATTTAGAAACGGTGTAGCGTCAATATATGTATTAAAATATTGAGCGAATTGCTATGAATTTATTAATTACTGAACAAAATAATATTGAATTTGGTAAATATTTATTTATTTGTTTATACGTTTGCAAATTTAATTAACAAGTGTTTCTAGTTTATGTTATTTTAAGAAATTTATCAATATCTCGCAATAACCGAGGGGCTGGAATACAGAAATACATTGCTATTATTTTAACTTCTCATCAAAGGCTACAAAGCAATCTAATAGTTTGTTTATTCAAGAAAAGTGAACTCGGTGACGTTTTAAGATTGTGTCACATGTTAGAAAGGCGTGGCCTTCAGTTTGAAGATGGTTAGTACTTCTCAAAATATAATTGTATATTGTTAGTAAAGTAGAAATAATGGTTCCAGCTGAGCAAGTTTAATTATTTCCTCAATATGTTTAAAAAATAGTTGCATCGTGTATAGTGGAATACTTATCAAATAAAAACTTCTTACATTAAAAATTGGAATAACATTAAATTTGTTAAAAAAAAATAATTGTTTGGCGTTCTTTGTGATTTTGTCACACTCGTGTACTTTGAATTATGATAGCTATACCGATGTTGTTTTTTAAAATGATTGATTTTCAGCTCTGTGGATGTTCTTCTTATTGAAATGAGTGCCGGTTAAATCAGCTGGGTCATGTAGATGTGAAAGGGCATGTTAGTATATACAGTACTATTGCGTATATTGGACATGTTAAATATTTGCTAACTGTTTCATATAACTTACAAATAAATATATTATTATGTTCAAAGAAAATCAACCAATCATATTATAACATTCAGACAGTATTACACTTTTACACATTTGTTGATGATAGATAAACTCGGAACTTACATAATCTATAATCTATATTAGACAGTATTATCTGACTAGTAAGACGACTACATGCAAGGTTTCAAAATACACGAAGATTTCGTACAAACAGCTTGAACAAGTTATATTACATAGATACGGAGACTATTCTAAAATAAAATCAACATAAAGAATTGTATATTAAATATTCACCATTATTATTCGCCGTCGGCCGTCGGAAGACGGCGAATATACTTTGTATAATGTTTGAGACGTGCACTGGGACATGGATATACAAGTATATATTATGTAGATCTATGACTGGGAGGAGAAGTAATTTATGTGAACAATTTTATTTTGTGAAGTTCTGTTTTTAACAAGTATTCTGATAAGTTATTGACATTATATTAAAATAAATTGTCTTTAACCTGAATGTGAGTGGATGTACTCTTTAGGTAAAAGCTGTTTGTGTGATGTGTGTATGTTGCGACGACGCGCTATTTCACTGATTTTAACGGAGCGTGTATTTCCCGCGTTGTAATGGCATTGGACTTTATACAGATGTGTATGTAAAATATAAGACACACTGTGATATATAAACATATACATATGTCAATTGTAGAATAAAGGCATAATGTAAGAAACGATACATATATGTAAAGTTTCATTAATAAAATGTGGCGCCGTCTATTACACGAATGAATCAACCTGTTGGGGAACCCCATCATTTTGACCGGGAAACTCCGTGGCTCGCGTCTAAAGCGAGGCTATGGAAAGAAATAAAATGTATCTAATATGTGTAAGCTCATCGGATCATTAGTGCAAATTATATACTTCTCAGTAAAATACTAAACAGATATGTGTTTGTTATTTCTAGAAATCATTTTTAAGTAGACTGTAAAAGTTAAGCACCTGCCATGGAATTACCTAGATATATAGGTTATATTATATGGAACGCCAAACACGACTTTGATGGTCATTTTCCATTATGATGTGGTCACTTTCCATTATGATGTGGTCGCTTTACATTATGATGTGGTCATTTGTCATTATGATGTGGTCATTTGTCATTATGATGTGGTCGTTTTACATTATGATGTGGTCATTTGTCATTATGATGTGGTCACTTTCCATTATGATGTGGTCATTTGTCATTATGATGTGGTCACTTTCCATTATGATGTGGTCATTTGTCATTATGATGTGGTCACTTTCCATTATGATGTGGTTCCTTTACATTATGATGTGGTCACTTTCCATTATGATGTGGTCCCTTTCATTATGAGGTGGTCACTTTCCATTATGATGTGGTCGCATTGCATTATGATGTTGTCATTTGTCATTATGATGTGGTCACTTACCATTATGATGTGGTCACTTTCCATTATGATGTGGTCACTTTCCATTATGATGTGGTTACTTTACATTATGATGTGGTCGGTTTACATTATGATGTAGTCATTTATCATTATGATGTGGTCACTTTCCATTATGATGTGGTCATTTGTCATTATGATGTGGTCTGTTTTAATTATGATGTGGTCACTTTCAATTATGATGTGGTTACTTTACATTATGATGTGGTCATTTGTCATTATGATGTGGTCACTTTCCATTATGATGTGGTCATTTGTCATTATGATGTGGTCTGTTTTAATTATGATGTGGTTACTTTTCATTATGATGTGGTTACTTTACATTATGATGTGGTCATTTGTCATTATGATGTGGTCACTTTCCATTATGATGTGGTCATTTGTCATTATGATGTGGTCTGTTTTAATTATGATGTGGTTACTTTTCATTATGATGTGGTTACTTTACATTATGATGTGGTCATTTGTCATTATGATGTGGTCACTTTCCATTATGATGTGGTCATTTGTCATTATGATGTGGTCTGTTTTAATTATGATGTGGTTACTTTTCATTATGATGTGGTCACTTTCCATTATGATGTGGTTACTTTACATTATGATGTGGTCATTTGTCATTATGATGTGGTCTCTTACCATTATGATGTGGTCACTTTCCATTATGATGTGGTCATTTGTCATTATGATGTGGTCACTTTTCATTATGATGTGGTCATTTTTCATTATGATGTGGTCATTTTCCATTATGATGTGGTAAGTGTCTATTATGATGTGGTCATTTTCCATTATGATGTGGTCACTTTTCATTATGATGTGGTAAGTGTCTATTATGATGTGGTCACTATTACATTATGATGTGGTCACTTTTCATTATGATGTGGTTACTTTCCATTATGATGTGGTCACTTTTTCATTATGATGTGGTAAGTGTCTGTTATGATGTGGTCACTTTACATTATGATGTGGTCACTTTTAATTATGATGTGGTCAGTTTCTATTATGATGTGGTCACTTTACATTATGATGTGGTCATTTATCATTATGATGTGGTCACTTTCCATTATGATGTGGTCATTTGTCATTATGATGTGGTCGCTTTTCATTATGATGTGGTTACTTTCCATTATGATGTGGTCTTTTTTCATTATGATGTAGTAAGTTTCTATTATGATGTAGTATGTGTGGTCACGTGGTTTTTTCTTCAAATAGCGCCATCTATTGACACTGCTTTGCGAATGAGAAATGGCGACAATGATAGACATCTTAAATTTTGTTAAAGTATCCGATGAAGCTCGGGTAAGATTTTTAGAAGAAGAGGTTAGTATCTTTTCATGCGATTAACACATTGCAACAACAATTAACTATTTTACTGCGAGTTATTTGAGAAATTGTATTGCGGTGTCGAGGTAGAAAAACGTATGGTTTAAATGCACCGTGTGTAAATCGGCATACTCTAAAACCTGGGATGGAATGATCCTACCAATAACACCAGAGTTATGGCCCTTTTTCAACATTTGGTAATGTACACTGGAAACTCTAGAGGTCATGGGTTCAAATCTCACTGGACCAGGAGGCATACATATATGTTATATTTTTATTTATGTGTTCTCTTAAGAAACCTTGGCTCGCGGGTTTGCATTTGCATACCTAATAATTCAAGCATAGCTGTGTGAGCATTTCAAATGAAACTGAAGCGCATTTATTATGAGGTTTTCCCTGGTATGTTATTTTTTGAGTCATTATTAAAATTACTGTCGTCTAAGTTACATGCATATTACCATCGTAGCGCTTCCGTGGCAGTGATGACAATACAGTGCGTTTGAAACTGGTCCCTCACCGCTGCAGGTTCGAATTTCACTGGGAGCTTGACTTGTACATTAAGTCAGGAAATGAGGAGTCTTGCGGATGGCTATAGGTACGTAGTTCTAGTACTACATAGCCCAGGACACAATTCAACCAACCGACCGACCGATCAACCAACCAACCATCTGGCACAGAAATCAGAAACATATACAGTGACCTATAGCAACACAGCCTTTAGCATTGAATTTGCAATTAGTGCACGTGCACCTCATCAACAGAGTACAAGCAAGGTTTTACGCAAGCGTATAAAAGCTGCCGATAAGTAAATAAACATGAATGTTGGCCTGTGAACTGTGTAGGAAATCAAACAATTGCTTTTGCTGTACTTTGAAATAATTATTGAAATTATGTTATCAAGCTGAAATAAGTGTTGTTATTTTAAATTATCAAACGCAATAACTACACAATGAATGCATCAATATTGTTTATTTTGAAACCTGGCCAAGGTCAAATGAAAATCGATACAAATTAGAAATCCTTTTTTTTTAAAGTGACTGGACAAGGTGAAACCTTTTTATTTATTAATTAAAAGGGGCCCTAATTTTAACAAAATGTAAAGCTTTATGTGATGTGACTCTTTGTTGTGGTCTTACACTTCAGTAGACTGATCTAGGAAAACGTCTTTTCAGCAAGTAAAACGGTAACCTTTTAAGTTATAATTGATTAGTTCCCTGTCACATTAGTGTACTATGCTCCGTTAACAAACGCATTAAACTCGAGAAGAAATATGGCTCAGGCCATTAGAGCCAAATGGCTCCAATTTCTCCAACTTGGCTCCAACTTTTTCATTTGGCGCAAGTGGTGGCGCATGAAAACAAGAGGCCCAAGAGGGCCTGTGGATGCTCTACTTGCTAATATGGCTCTTATAACATTGACCAATGAAGCGAGTGACTATCGTCTTAAAGAGGCAAAATATAGTATTTTTAAATCAAGAGCCATAACTTTGCCATTACTGGTCTGATCTGGCTGGTTTTCCAAGTTGTCCAGTAGAGATAATAAAAAATAATAATATAATAATAATAAAAAAATAAAAAAAAATAAAAAAAAAATAATAAAAAAAAAAATATATATATATATATAAATAATAAAAGAAAATAAAAATTAAAAAAATCTGGTAAAGTTTGGTAAAGATCAGAAGAAAAATGAAGGCCCTGTTGCCTTAACAAGGCAAAATATAGCATATTTAACGAAATCAAGGGCCATAACTCCGCTGTTACTGGTCTGATTTGGCTTGTTTTTGAACTTGCCCGAGCTTTTATTGACACTAACAATCTGGTAAAGTTTGGTAAAGATTGGATAAAAAATGAACGTCCTATCATCTTAACGAGGCAAAATATAACATTTTTAACTAAATCAAGGGCCATAACTCTGCTGTTACTGGTCCGATTTGGCTAGGTTTTAAATTTGTCTGAGGTTTTATTGACATTAACAATCTGGTAAAGATCAGATGAAAAATGAAGGCCCTATCATCTTAACGAGGCAAAATATAGCATTTTTAACTAAAATCAAGGGCTAACTAACAATCTGATCAAGTTTGGTAAAGATCGGATGGAAAATGGAGGCCCTATCGTCTTTACGAGGCAAAATATAGCATTTAACAACATCAAGGGCCATTACTCCGTTTAAACTGGTCCGATCTGGCTGGTTTTCGAACTTTTTCCGAGCTTTCATTGATAGTAACAATATGTTGAAGTTAAGTAAAGATGAGGTGAAAGATTAAGGCCCTATCGTCTTAACGAGGCAAAATAAGGCATTTTTAACTCAATCAAGGGCCATAACTCCGCCGATACTGGTCCGATCTAGTTGTTTTTCAAATTTGCCTAAGCTTTCATTGATAGTAACAATCTGGTAAAGTTTGGTAAAGATCGAGTGAAAGATGAAGGCCCTATCGTCTTAACGAGGCAAAATTTAGCACAAGGGCCATAATTCTGCCGATACTGGTCCGATCTTCCTGTCCGAGCTTTCATTGATATTAACAATTTGTTAAAGTTTGGTAAAGATTGGATACAAATTGAAGGCCCTATCGTCTTAACGAGAAAAATTTAACGGACGGGCGGGCGACGGACGACTCGTCATCCCATAAGCTCTGCTGGTCTTCGACCAGTAGAGCTCAAAATTGGCCAGAGGAGGCCCTGTTAACGTTGCGTTTATACCAGTCAAGTGTTTTAGACTAGTTCATTAGGAATTGAAGTTGTAATGTATGCTTATCATCAGCTGCATGATTCACAGTCTGAATGCGAAACCCGTATAAGGATCAGTTGCTTTGGCAGCTAAATAGCAACCTAGTAGTAACTCGCATACAGCTACAAGCCGTAATGTGCAAAACTTGCTGTTATGGTGTATTGTAATGTGCATAATGTGTTGTAATGTGCAAAACGTGTTGTTATTTTCGTTACATTATTTACATATTTCCTTTTTAAAGTGATGAATTTCGACGCAATTAAAAAAGAATGTAAAAGGGGTGCGAAAGAATTGGAAAATGAATGTTAGATAAAACCAGGGAGTACGTTATAACGTACTCCCTGATAAAACATACTAGACTCGTTAAATTGACACGCAAATGAAAGACCTCCTTCCCAACCCCACAACGGGAGGGTGATACACCCTACCACACCTACACCTACATAGAAAAAGGGGTACGAAATAATTGAAAAACAAAAGTTACACGAAATACACTGAAAAATCGTCAAATTGCAGCATTTTAGTCGATGTTTTTATTCAAAATGTCTACGGGGGTATGGGTGGGGGAGTTACCTGCCAATACCATCCCACCCACTTCACCTCAATTAACACCCCTCCCCCTTACAAAAATCTGGCTAAGCACTAGCGGATCCAGGGTGGTGCGCCCCTAAAAATTCCGGATCATACATGTATGTCCATGTTACTGTAGATAAAATATCAAACAATTTCGATGCACCCTCAGTATAAAAAACATTCACGCTCGCTCGACGCATAATGGCTAATGAGTGGTTTAATTAACACATTGTTAAATCCTTTTATTTGAAAATGGAATTTTTTACCCTATCAATGCACTACCGCAACCGTTTTATGAGGCTAGAAACGGACCGAAAATTGACCAAAATATTACGCCGCCCCCTAAGCTGAAATCCTGGATCCGCCCCTGCTAAGGGCCTGTTCAAAAAAGTCATATAACATTATATGTTTGCAACAAATTTCACAACAATCATTACATGTATCTAATGATCGATTTGAATTGTTTTTTAAAGGGTCGTCAACACACCAGTTTATTTAGCCACCAATAGAGGGGACGGAATATATATGAATCCTGGAATCTCGCCATATTCCTACCATGGAATACATTCCTATAGTTGTTTAAACGTGCTAGGGGAAAACACGTAATTTAAGTATACATAGTTTTTATGTGTTGGTTAGCAACCCTAAGTGTCATCTTTTATTTTTGGATTTCTGCAAAAGAACTACCAAGTTACCTTTTTTGCTGTCAAAATAATATGTAACACACATTCCCGCTTTTCCCAACTATTCAGTACTCGCAACAACCGTTGACTGTACATACGACTTTTGACTACTGTAAGAAAATAGCTTTTTTACGCAGTGTAAGCATTTCGAAACTGCTACACGCATATACATAATTATAAATATGCTCGAGGCGACACAGGTATTGCGTAGGACTATTTCGGAATTGCCCAAGGGGTGAAATATACCAAGTGTCCCTGCGCAATTCGAGAATGCATTGGATAGTAGGAATCCGCGCCTAGATTTGAAAAGGAGGATATGAATTCTTAATTCCATATGCGTATTTGCTTTATCCATCGTTGATGAACACATAAAATACATCCTAGTAGCTATCAATACATAGGCGTAGGAACATTTCATTTATTGGGGGTGGGGGCCACCACTCTGAAAACTGGGGTGGGGCGGGCCTCCGCCCACTGGCTCCTACGCCTATGGAATATGACAATAATACTGAAATCCTATAATAATCACCATTGTTCGTTTTATCCGTACTCCGACTTCGTCCGTATCACCATTTTCTTTTATCCGCCGTCAACCGTACGCTAAAATTGTGACACCACACATAGATCACGCAATACTTAATTCATGCTCGGGTTTTTTAAAGCATGCAAACTATGTTGTTATCTAGGGGAAGGATGGGTGTCTGTAAATGTTAACATCTCTAATAAACAAAGAAAGAAACAGTTTTCTGCAATTTAGAAGGACTTTATCAACAGGCTGTTATTATAACTAATAATATACCAAACTCCATACATTTATTTTTTAAGAGTGTAAATATTAACAAACAAATATCGCTCAAAAGTCCGATTACGTGTCCACTATGGAACGCAAAACACGACTTTGATGGTCATTTTCCATTATGATGTGGTCACTTTCATTATGATGTGGTCACTTTCCATTATGATGTGGTCGCTTTACATTATGATGTGGTCATTTGTCATTATGATGTGGTCATTTGTCATTATGATGTGGTTACTTTACATTATGATGTGGTCGTTTTACATTATGATGTGGTCATTTGTCATTATGATGTGGTCACTTTCCATTATGATGTGGTCATTTGTCATTATGATGTGGTCACTTTCCATTATGATGTGGTCATTTGTCATTATGATGTGGTCACTTTCCATTATGATGTGGTTCCTTTACATTATGATGTGGTCACTTTCCATTATGATGTGGTCCCTTTCATTATGAGGTGGTCACTTTCCATTATGATGTGGTCGCATTGCATTATGATGTGGTCATTTGTCATTATGATGTGGTCATTTTTCATTATGATGTGGTCACTTTCCATTATGATGTGGTTACTTTCCATTATGATGTGGTCACTTTACATTATGATGTGGTAAGTTTCTATTATGATGTGGTCGCATTACATTATGATGTGGTCGCTTTTTATTATGATGTGGTTACTTTCCATTATGATGTGGTTACTTTTCATTATGATGTGGTCACTTTCCATTATGATGTGGTCATTTGTCATTATGATGTGGTCACTTACCATTATGATGTGGTCACTTTCCATTATGATGTGGTCACTTTACATTATGATGTGGTCATTTGTCATTATGATGTGGTCTGTTTAAATTATGATGTGGTTACTTTTCATTATGATGTGGTCACTTTCCATTATGATGTGGTCACTTTACATTATGATGTGGTCATTTGTCATTATGATGTGGTCACTTACCATTATGATGTGGTCACTTTCCATTATGATGTGGTCACTTTCCATTATGATGTGGTCACTTTTCATTATGATGTGGTCATTTGTCATTATGATGTGGTTCCTTAACATTATGATGTGGTCGTTTTACATTATGATGTGGTCATTTGTCATTATGATGTGGTCACTTTCCATTATGATGTGGTCATTTGTCATTATGATGTGGTCACTTTCCATTATGATGTGGTCATTTGTCATTATGATGTGGTCACTTTCCATTATGATGTGGTTCCTTTACATTATGATGTGGTCACTTTCCATTATGATGTGGTCCCTTTCATTATGAGGTGGTCACTTTCCATTATGATGTGGTCGCATTGCATTATGATGTGGTCATTTGTCATTATGATGCGGTCATTTTTCATTATGATGTGGTCACTTTCCATTATGATGTGGTTACTTTCCATTATGATGTGGTCACTTTACATTATGATGTGGTAAGTTTCTATTATGATGTGGTCGCATTACATTATGATGTGGTCGCTTTTTATTATGATGTGGTTACTTTCCATTATGATGTGGTTACTTTATATTATGATGTGGTCGCTTTTCATTATGATGTGGTCTGTTTTAATTATGATGTGGTTACTTTTCATTATGATGTGGTTTCTTTCCATTTTGATGTGGTTACTTTACATTATGATGTGGTCGCTTTACATTATGATTTGGTTATTTGTCATTATGATGTGGTCACTTACCATTATGATGTGGTCACTTTCCATTATGATGTGGTTACCTTACATTATGATGTGGTTACTTTACATTATGATGTGGTCGTTTAAATTATGATGTGGTCATTTGTCATTATGATGTGGTCACTTTCCATTATGATGTGGTCATTTGTCATTATGATGTGGTCTGTTTTAATTATGATGTGGTTACTTTTCATTATGATGTGGTCACTTTCCATTATGATGTGGTCATTTGTCATTATGATGTGGTCACTTACCATTATGATGTGGTCACTTTCCATTATGATGTGGTCACTTTACATTATGATGTGGTCATTTGTCATTATGATGTGGTCTGTTTAAATTATGATGTGGTTACTTTTCATTATGATGTGGTCACTTTCCATTATGATGTGGTCACTTTACATTATGATATGGTCATTTGTCATTATGATGTGGTCACTTACCATTATGATGTGGTCACTTTCCATTATGATGTGGTCACTTTCCATTATGATGTGGTCACTTTTCATTATGATGTGGTCACTTTTCATTATGATGTGGTAAGTGTCTATTATGATGTGGTCATTTTCCATTATGATGTGGTCACTTTTCATTATGATGTGGTAAGTGTCTATTATGATGTGGTCATTTTCCATTATGATGTGGTCACTTTTCATTATGATGTGGTAAGTGTCTATTATGATGTGGTCACTTTACATTATGATGTGGTCACTTTTCATTATGATGTGGTCACTTTCCATTATGATGTGGTCACTTTTCATTATGTTACATTGTTTTGTATCACTACTGCGAGGTTTGAGGGCTTTTTCAATAGCTGTCTCTCTTGCATGTGATGGACGCAAAATCATGGTGTTTTGTTCTTTTGCATTCTTTTCATTTGTGGTC
Source organism: Cyrtodaria siliqua (assembly GCA_037043455.1). Lineage (NCBI taxonomy): Eukaryota > Metazoa > Mollusca > Bivalvia > Adapedonta > Hiatellidae > Cyrtodaria > Cyrtodaria siliqua. The sequence goes on from JAWPHD010002706.1 coordinate 47,109, forward strand.
TTGCTGAATCAGAATTGGACCACTTCTGTAGGTCGGCTGCTCTTCTTTGATCAAATCCTTTCTGAAAGTATGTTCCTTTTCTCCTATTCTTTGGTACATTTTCTGGTTTTGTCCTTTTGTTCAACACCATTTTCTTGTTTTATACATACTCAATTACTTCTAAACAGTTGCAATGACTTTTGAACAATGGTATTAGATACTGTTAAGTAAAATCGCATATTATCTCTTCATACAGGAAGATGGGAGCTATCTGGATTCTTACTGGCCAGCGAGGAGTGTCATTTTGGGGACAGAAGCCATTGTTGGCATCAGCTTTAAGCAGATTATCGGACAGGTAAATCTGTTCTGCAAATATTACAAAATGTTTGGAAGTAGAAAATAAGATTCAACACTGATGTCAATTTTAGTAAAACAGATTTTAATGATGAAAATACATATTACCATATAAGGACATACTTCTGCAATTAACAACTTATGCAATACTGCATTCAAAACAAACTTCACACTGTTTGTTAGATACATTACATATACAAGACATATCACAGAAAATTTGGAAACAGTATCTCAAAGGACAAAAAAGTTATTAAACATTTTCTATTACTGATACAGAGTAAACTTCATGAATGTTGAGTTCTGTGAATAAGTCCCAATTGGCAATACTGCATGTTGTATTTTTAGCCATAAATTCATTTTTTCTGAGACAAAGTAGCAATAATTGTTATTTTCTTAAATATAATTGCTTATAACTGTCGCGGTTATGATTTTAATGACAAATACCATCATAACCCCACCTTGAAGGTCTCACTATACAGTTAGCTCCCTTGAAAGCCACGGTAGGATAAAACTTGCGCCATAAAAAGTAGTAGTGTGTTGTTCGGTTTTAAATATTTTTAATAATTGCTGACAGATATATGTATTGCTGTTGCAGGTGATATGAACACAGTCTGAAATTGGATGTGCAGCTATTAGACGACACTGACACCAGAATATGACAGTTTTATGGGGGTTGAAGCAGTGTAGGAACTCTGGTACAAACTCTGGAGTAAAAGCCCAAAATAGTGCTAAGGATGCCACCACTCCAATTAAAAACAAAAAAAACCTGGTCAACGTACCATATTTTCATCAATGTGGAGATCGTCAATAGGAGTTTGGTCGAAATTAGCCAAGTGTTTTCTGAGGAGGTCATTTGAAGCAAAAGTTAACGATGACAGACGAAGAGTGATCGCAATAGATAATGTGATATGAAAATGTCAATGTAAAATTTTAATGTAAATTAACGTGCAAAAAGTAGGTCACGGTCATTTATTTTGACCTGATTTGGGTAGGAAGATATTGCTGTCATACAGATGTGTGTATGAAGTTTGGAAACTGTATGGCTTTTGGTATGTGAGAAACTGAGTTAATAAAACAAGAAATGTCACTGTGGCAAATGCCCCCATAGTGACCTTTGAGCTCTAAGTATGAACTTTACTTTGACCCACACATCTATATGGAACCATTATGTTCCTACCCAAATCAGGTCCATATAACTTGCCTTTTAATATTATACTTAAAATTTGTTTACTCCATTATGTAAGCAACCGATAACCCTTTAGCAGGCCATTCGGGTCCCTTGGACACATTTTCTAGTTACATTTACTGACCATGGGCCGACTTCTGTTTAGCCTTTAATAAATCTTTTGACCAAGTTTGGTAGAGCTCAACTTTGCAGTTTGAAAATCATCAATCTCATCATACCCTAATTACGCTTTGATGCTCCACTATAGGATCTGACAACACTGCCTTGGAGGTCGAACCTTTCATCTAATCAATATTCATGAGATGATCAACTAATTTCAAGCAATGACATCACGTGTTTCAAATGCACTTCAGATGATGTTCGAGTGAACTGAACAAGTCGCCATGTGTTAATGTTGTGTATTGCATGATACATTCAAAGAAATGTACCAAATACCATCTGTCAACGAAGACAATCATGGGCGCGCACATGTGCTTTGAAAATATATATTCTACCGAGATTATTACAACATTACTTTTCTAAATATGTATGTCATTGTATGTCTGCACTGCTTAGCTCAGTTGATAGCGAAGTCGATTATGCGACGTTCTGCGAGTGTAATTTTAGTGGGAGTTCAACCCTAGGAGCGGTACATTCTTTGTACCACTATTGAATTCCACAACCTTGTTTTTCGGGAGTTTTTTTTCCCCACTAAATATTCAATTATGGCTGGTGTGTTACGTTTGTCAACACAATCACTTTGTGTCTTGTAAGCTGAAAGTTTCGGACATTGTCTCTTTCACAACCGAGCGTACACTGCTCCACGTTTGGCTGAAACACAACATGCAGAGTGAACCTGTCTATACTGAGCAATTTTTAGCTGGAATGGCGAGTTGTCCATCGTCAGTCGTCCGTCGTCCGTTAACTTTTGCCTTGTGAACACTCTAGTGCCTTCATTATTAATCAAATCTGTACGAAACTTTGCCAGTGTCTTTATATCAATGAAAGCTCGGACAAGTTCGAAAACCAGCCAGATCGGATTAATTTCACCGGAGTTTTACTGAAAAATGCCATATTAAGCCTTGTGAACACTCTAGCACCTTCATTGAACATTTGATCTTTACCAAACTTGCACAGATTGTTATTATCAAGGTAGCTCGGACAAATTCGAAAACCAGCCAAATCGGATCAGTAAAACCGGAGTTCTGGCCCTTGTTTTTTCTGAAAATTGCTATTTTCTGCCTTGTGAACGTTTTAGCACCTTCATTTATTATTTGATTGTTACCAAACTTGCACAGATTGTTAATACTAATGATAGCTTGGACAAGTTCGAAAATCAGCTAAATTGGGTCAGTAATACCAGAGTTATATCCCTTGTTTTTTTCTGAAAAATGCCTTTTCTGCCTTGTGAACACTCTATCACCTTCATTTAATTATTTGATCTTTACCAAACTTGCACAGATTGTTAATATCAATGAAAGCTCAAACAAGTTTGAAAACTAGCTGAATCGGAACAGTAACACTTGAGTTATGGCCCTTGTATTTTCTGAAAAGTGCTATTTTCTGCCTTGTGAACACTCTAGGGCCTTCAATATTAATCGGATCTTTACTAAACTTTGCCAGTGTCTTTATATTTGTATAGGGAAAAACTTAAAAAAATCTTCTTCTCTGAAACCACAAGGCACACTATTTTCTGCCTTGTGAACACTATATTTGTATAGGGAAAAACTTAAAAAAATCTTCTTCTCTGAAACCACAAGGCACACTATTTTCTGCCTTGTGAACACTCTAGGGCCTTCAATATTAATCAGATCTTTACTAAACTTTGCCAGTGTCTTTATATCAATGAAAGCTCGGTCAAGTTCGAAAACCGGTAAGATCAGAATAATTTCACCGGAGTTATGGCCCTTGTTTTGCTGAAAATTGCCATATTAAGCCTTGTGAACACTCTAGCACCTTCATTTATTATTTGATCTTTACCAAACTTGCACAGATTGTTAATATCAATGAAAGCTCGGACAAGTCCGAAAACCAGCTAGATCTGACCATTACAGCGGAGTTATTAATCCGATATTTACCAAACTTTACCAGATTGTTTATATAAATGAAAGCTCGGACAAATTCGAAAACCAGCCAGATCGGACCAGTAACTGGAGTTATGGCCCTTGATTTAGTTAAAAATGCTATATTTTGCCTCGTTAATTCGATAGGGCCTTCATCTTTCATCCGATCTTTACGAAACTTTACTACTTGATAGTTTATATTAATGACAGCTTAGACAAGTTCGAAAACCAGCCAGAACGGACCAGTAACAGAAGAGTTATGGCCCTTGATTTAGTTAAAATTTCTATATTTTGCCTTATTAAGATGATAGGGCCTTCATATTTCATGCGATCTTTATGAAACTCTACCAGATTGTTAATATCAATGACAGCTCTTACAAATTCGAAAACCAGCCAGATCTGACCAGTAACAGTGGAGTTATGGCCCTTGATTTAGTTAAAAATCCTATATTTTGCCTCATTAAGACGATGATAGGGCCTTCATCTTTCATCCGATCTTTAAGAAACTTTACCAGATTGTTAATATCAATGACTCTTTTTAGCTCTACTGGCCAAGGGATGGTGTGGTGTCCGTCCGTCCGTCCGTCCGTCCGTCCGTCCGTTAACTTTTCTTCAAACGACTTCTCCTCTGAAACCGCTTGGCTAATTTTGACCAAACTTCACATGGATGATCCTTAGGTGAATGCTCTTAGATTTGTGAAAATTAGGTCAGACTACATCCAAGATGGCTGCCATTACCATATATGGTCGAAACCTTAAAAACTCTTCTTCTCCAGAACCGCTGGACAGATTTCAACAGTTTTTCTTTTAAAATGATCGCCAACGCCTAGACTATCAAGGTTGTTCAAATAAAGTCCCCAGGGTCAAAAATGGCCATGCCAGGGGGGTCCAAAGTTTGTATATTGAGGTTTTGCCTGTTTTTCATATAGACATATAGGAAAAAACTTTAAAAAATCTTCTTCTCTGAAACCACAAGGCACAGAGCTCTCATGTATTACATGTAGCATCAGCTTATGGTCCTCTACTAAGTTTGTTCAAATGGTGACCCTGGGGTCAAATTTTTCCCCGCCCCAGGGGTCACAGTTTTACATAGACTTATATAGGATTTTTTTCTTCATCTTCTTCTCGGAAACTACAACAGCCAGAGGTTTGATATTTTGCATTTACTATAAGCTTATGGTCCTTTACCAAGTTTGTTTAAATGGTGACCCTCGGGTCACATTTGGCCCCGCCCCAAGGGTCACATGTTTTACATAGACATGTATAGGGAAAAACTTAAAAAATCTTCTTCTCTGAAACTGCAAGAGCCAGAGGTTTAATATTTTGCATTTGCTATAAGCTTGTGGTCCTCTACCAAGTTTGTTCAAATGGTGACCCAGGGATCACATTTGGCCCCACCCCGGGGGTCACAGTTTTACATATGCTTGTATAGGGAAAAACTGAAAAAAATCTTCTTCTCTGGAACCACATGTCACAGAGCTCTCGTGTATTACATGTAGCATCAGCTTATGGTCTTCTACTAAATTTGTTCAAATTTTGACCCTGGGGTCAAATTTGTCCCCGCCCTGAGGGTCACAGTTTAACATAGACTTATATACATGTAGGATTTTTTTTTAAAAAATTCTCTTCTCGGAAACTACGAGAGCCAGAGGTTTAATATTTTGCATTTGCTATAAGCGTATGGTCTTTTACCAAGTTTGTTCAAATTGTGACCCTCGGGTCACATTTGACCCCGCCCCAAGGGTCACATGTTTTACATAAATTCTTGTATAGGGAAAAACTGAAAAAAATCTTCTTCTCTGGAACTGCAGGTTTAATATTTTGCATTTGCTATAAGCTTTTGGTCCTTTACCAAGTTTGTTCAAATTGTGACCCTCGGGTCACATTTGACCCCGCCCCAAGGGTCACATGTTTAACATAGACATGAAAAGGAAAAAATTAAAAAAATCTCCTTCTCTGAAACTGCAAGAGCCAGAGGTTTAATATTTTGCATTTGCTATAAGCTTATGGTCTTCTACCAAGTTTGTTCATTTGATTTATTTTTTATTTTATTTTTCAATTTAATTCTTTTTTTAATTTTGTTATTTTTTAATTTTTAATTATTTTTTTTTATTTTTTTTATTCTTTTATTTTTTTTTTATATTCTTTTAAAAAAAAATATTTTATTTTTTTTTATTTTTTTTTATTTTTACCTTTTTTTCTTTAATTTTTTTTTTGATTGATTTGATTTTTTTTTTTCATTATCTTTTTAATTACTTGACACTCACTTTAAAATTTCTTGTCGGCGCTACTCATCCTAAATGCCTTGTTGAATTTCGACGAAACTTGGCGGGAAGCATCGGTAAGATGTCTAGTTGTGCATATCACGCTTTTGTTCCAGTTCGCTGATTTTTGACGGAGTTAAGGCCCTTTGACATTTTTATTTTAAATTTCTTGTCGGCACTACTCCTCTTAAACGGCTTGTTGGATTTCTACGAAATTTGGCAGGAAGCCTCAGTATGATGTCTAGTTGTACAAAGCGCGGTATATCAATGAAATCTTGGACAATTTCGAAAACCAGCTAGATCTTGTTAGTAATAACAGAGTTATGGCCCTTGATTTGTTGAAAAATGCTATATTGTATTTTCCTTTGTTAAATCTATAGGAGAAGAGAGCTATATCTATATCAATTTAAATCTATAAGAGCTGTTTTAGCCAGTAGAGCATCCACAGGCCCTATTGGGCCTCTTGTTTGAAATATGCTATATCTTGGCCTCATTATAAATGAAAAGGCCTTCATTTGGCCGGATTTCATTGAAACTTTGAAGGGATGGTCAGTACGACGCCTAGTTTTACATAGTCACCGTGTTCCAGTTGAATGAATGATTTTGGCGGAGTTATAGCTCTTTAAAGGTTTTAAACCCTGGCCGGGTTAAACAAAACTTTTTAGGGATGATCGATACCATGTCTAGTTGTGCAAATCATCGCCATGTTCCGGTTGAATGATTTTTGGCGGAGTTATGGCCCTTTAATGCTATTAATACACAAACTTTGTTCTGACTAGTTCTGAACCCCTGGCCGGATTTAAACGAAGCTTTTCAGGGATGATCAATTCCATGTCTGGTTGTGCAAATCATTGCCGTATTTCGGTTGAATGATTTTTTGGCTGAATTATGGCCCTTTAAAGGTTTTAATACACAAACTTTGTCTGATCTACTTCTCCTGAACCCCTCGCCAGATTTCAATGAAACGTTGCTGGGATGATCAGCACCAAGCCTTGTTGTGCATGTCATCGTCGCGTTCCGGTTTACAGATATTTGGCAGAGTTAAGGCCCTTTAAAATATTTGATACCACAAATTTTTTCCGGGCTAGTTCTCCTGAACCCCTGGCTGGGTATAGACGAAACTTGACAAGGATGATCAGTATCAAGCCTAGTTGTGCATATCATCGCCATATTTCGGTTGAATGATTTTTGGCAGAGTTATGACCCTTTAAATGTTTTAATACACAAACTTTGTCCAGATTAGTCTCTTCTGAACTCTTTGCCAGACTTTAGTGAATCTTGGCGAGAATGATCAGTACTAAGCCTAGTTGCACCTGTCATTGCCATGTTCTGGTTAAATGAATTTTGGCAGAGTTATGAGCACTTAAAGGTTTTAATACACTAACTTTGTCTAGGCTAGTTCTCCTGAACCTCTGGCTGGATTTCAACGAAACTTTGCAGGGATGATCAGTACCAAGCCTAGTTGCATATATCACCACCATGTTCCGGTTGAATGATCTTTTGAAAGACTTATGGCCCCTTATACATAAACTTTATCTTGAGCCAGTAGAGCGTCCACAGGCCCAAGAACACAGGCCCTCTTGGGCCTCTTGTTTAGGCTGAGATCTCATTGGCTAATTGTAACTTAAGGTCAATCTGACGTGACCTCCACTGCAGTGTTGTCAGATCCTTTGTAGTGTACAGTATCTTACCATGATAGAGGGTCTCATTTTAATGAGATTGGAAAATCATCTACTTCAGGTAGTAAACACTAGAATTATTTCCCTTGATTTAAAAAAAATATAATGCTGCATCTTTGCTTGATATTTAGGACCCAATAACAGAATTATTGACCTTAGACCTTGATTCATTGAATATAATTCCGTCTTCAAACCAATAGATTGATACACAGCCTCTTAGACCTGTTGTTAATTTCATCTTTACCAAACCTTGTCATAAACCTCTAACGTTAGCTCAGTCAGTAAACCATCTGACTACAAATCCGCCAGTCGTTGACGTTAGCTCAGTCAGTAAACCATCTGAATACAAATCTGCCAGTCATTGACGTTAGCTCAGTCAGTAAACCATCTGACTACAAATCCGCCAGTCATTGACATTAGCTCAGTCAGTAAACCATCTGACTACAAATCCGCCGGTCATTGACGTTAGCTCAGTCAGTAAACCATCTGAATACAAATCCGCCGGTCATTGACGTTAGCTCAGTCAGTAAACCATCTGACAACAAATCCGCCGGTCATTGACGTTAGCTCAGTCAGTAAACCATCTGAATACAAATCCGCCAGTCATTGACGTTAGCTCAGTCAGTAAACCATCTGAATACAAATCCACCGGTCATTGACGTTAGCTCAGTCAGTAAACCATCTGACTACAAATCCGCCAGTCATTGACGTTAGCTCAGTCAGTAAACCATCTGAATACAAATCCGCCGGTCATTGACGTTAGCTCAGTCAGTAAACCATCTGACTACAAATCCGCCGGTCATTGACGTTAGCTCAGTCAGTAAACCATCTGACTACAAATCCGCCAGTCATTGACGTTAGCTCAGTCAGTAAACCATCTGACTACAAATCCGCCAGTCGTTGATGTTAGCTCAGTAAACCATCTGACTACAAATCCGCCGGTCATTGATGTTAGCTCAGTCAGTAAACCATCTGACTACAAATCCGCCAGTCGTTGACGTTAGCTCAGTCAGTAAACCATCTAAATACAAATCCGCCAGTCGTTGACGTTAGCTCAGTCAGTAAACCATCTGAATACAAATCCACCAGTCGTTGACGTTAGCTCAGTCAGTAAACCATCTGACTACAAATCCGCCAGTCGTTGACGTTAGCTCAGTCAGTAAACCATCTGAATACAAATCTGCCAGTTGTTGACGTTAGCTCAGTCAGTAAACCATCTGACTACAAATCCGCCAGTCGTTGACGTTAGCTCAGTCAGTAAACCATCTGAATACAAATCCGCCGGTCGTGAGTTCAATCCCCAGCTCGGCCACATTCTGCGTGACGAGTTGACCAAAGACATGTCCAAAGTCATTCGTCTCCCAACACTGATACGTGTGGGGAAGTTGTCCGTTACTTGGTCTCCCAACACTGATACATGTGGGGAAGTTGTCCGTTACTTGGTCTCCCAACACTGATACATGTGGGGAAGTTGTCCGTTACTTGGTCTCCCAACACTGACACATGTGGGGAAGTTGTCCGTTACTTGGACTCCCAACACTGATACATGTGGGGAAGTTGTCCGTTACTTGAGAAGAATGTGTCTGTGAGTACTGGTTTAACCCAGGAAAACATGGCTACGTTAACTGACCTCGTACATAGCTGAAATACTGCTGATTAAATCGTTAAATCCAACACTCACTCACTCTCATCAGTCCAAAACCAGTGATATCACTTGCTTCACCATAAAATGCCATAATAATACACTGTAGCATTTTCATTTTAAATAGTGTCTCTGTGGCTGAATGTTTAATGACGTTGCATTTGTAAACCTTCGCCTCACGGCTGTGTATTCAAATCCCACAGGGAGCTTGACTTGTAACTGAGGAGGTGTCGATTCTTACAGATGGCAGGATTACAGTACTGGTTCTACCCAGAAAAAGTGGGTAGTCTCCTCCACAAAAAAACGACCGTCATATATACATGTAACCGTACATTTGTTGAAAATGACATAAAATATCATACAAACAAATCATTTTAAATTTCATCTTTAGTATTGTAGGTCAGATTGTTCATATTCATAAAACTGAATGTTTGAAAACTAAAGTAATACAAAAGGTGTTAACCTTGTTTACTGAAAACATCTTATCCTGCTTCAAGAATACTGCATTTTGTATTTGATTTTCACCAAACAAGACCACATCTTTATACACCCGTTTTGAAAAACGGCAGGTATTATGGTAACATAAGGTGTGCCTCATGGACAACTATACATGTGCTTGTTATTCAGGTCATTTATGCAGATGACTTACACAAAACTTCATAAACATATGCAGCTCATTCACAGGAAGCGCTGGATTCTTATTCAGGTCGGTTGGTCAAACTTCAAGGTTGCTGTTTGTTAATATAACTAAAAATCACAGGTACATTGTCCTAGGTGAATGGAAGATCTCTATTGTTTTTGGGGTCAGTAGGTCAAATGTCAAGGTCACCATGACATTATATAAAAATATGCATTCCAGACGATAACTTCAACATTATAACACCTACACTCATGCAACTTCATAGGTACATTGTCCTAGGTGAGAGCAGGATCTCTATCACTTTCAAGGAATGATCAATACATTGTAAAGTTGTCCATCTGCGTTTTTTCTTCCTTTTCAGTCTCCGTCTCTTTTGCATCCAACAGAACAATATATTTATTAGTCTATTTTTCAATGCAACTTTTGTGAATTTGTGCAAAGCAAACCACCTTTCAGGGCCATTTTTTGCATTCTGTGACATTTTCTTGTTCAGATTATATTCATGTGTGATCGTCATTATCACGTCATTATCACGTCATCGTTTTCACAGTAATGGCGTCCTTTTCTCTGTACCCTTACTGCCCTTCGGGAAGGCCCTGCATAATTCTTTTTCCTGATACAAATATAACCTAATACTTTCATTACAGGAGAGTTTGCCCACCTCTGTCATGGTCAACAAACAAAGACGTAATGGTGAAAACAATCACTGTCGAGGACAATACAGATACTGTAAAAATCAGCCTATGGAGGGACTTGACCACAAAAGCTCTCGGGGATGTCATTGAGATTTCTCATGTCGTAGCAAATGACAAGCGCTATAACAACGAAGACTTGTTGTCCTCTACTCATTTCACACAGATAAAGGTAATATATATATATATACAACAGACATCTCACTATGCATCCATTCAGAATATGATTAAATTACACTGTTCAAAAACTACATTAACATAGTTGCATACATCAACTTCCACAAATTTATTTGTACTACATCCATATCCAAAACACCTTACACTTGATCTGAGTCATTATCTTTCACTACAGGTATCAACGTTTTTAATCACCTCAGGGCTCAAATTTAAGCTGGCATACTGGCAAAATGCAAATGCAATTTTCAGAATGCCAGTAAACTTTTGAAGTACTGGCAAAAATGTGCAAGTCTAATAAGTCTTTGCATTTGTATGACACATATCGAATCTAGCATGTTTCCTAATCGAATCGCCTTGTGCTTTTTACTTATTTGTTACACATTTATACTTACTCGCACACACAACCGTAGAAATTGCAAGTAATTTTTTTATTTTGCCACTTACAATAAATGCTACTGGTGAAATGTTGCCAGTTCATATTGTCACTAAATTTGAACCCTGCACCTGAGCCAAAGTCTCCACATAATGGTTGACATAACTTTCCTGTCATAAACATTGTGAAAACTTTAGAAATCTTTCTTTAAACCAAGCCACAGTTCTGATATTTTTCATGTATTTCACATTTCAACTTCCATGTGAAAGATGATCCCATTGACGCCCTTGGAAGTATGTTTGTAATATGCACTTTTAGTAGTGTGACTGCCCTTTGTCCGTCGTCGTCTGTCCGTCAACATTTCACTTGTTAACACAATAGAGTCCACATTTCTAAAGCAATTTTCACCAAACATGCATACATGCCTTTCCCCACAAAATCATTCAACTGCTTCTATCAATAACGTTTCGCTACTAAACATCCTCTTTTCTCTAATTGAAAAATATCTAAGAACAAGAATAACTTCCTGAAGTATTGCTTTCTTAAGTCAAATACATGGAATGCAAATGTATTTTATCAATTTACAAACAAAAAACAATGTTTTTTCAAATCTTCACCTTAAGGTCAGAATTGGCACATCCTGGGGTTGACCTGTTCTACATAGAATTCACTTTGAAATATTTTCTACAGATAATACTACATGCCCAAACCATATGCGCTACAGCTTATATTGTACATGTAGTATTATCTAGTAGACCCCTTAAAAGTTTATTCCACTGGTGACCCTAGGGGTCAGAATTGACACCTGCCCAGACAGTGAGAGGTTTTACATAGAGTTCTGTAGTAAAATGCTACTAAATTTCAACTGTTTTGCTGCAAATGAACTTGGGTGAACAGCCATCATTGCCCTCTTGTATCTTGTCATTACAAGTAAATTTTATATTTTACAGATTACAGAACTCCCAGATGCAACGATTACCGATGAACTCCTGGGCTGTGAGGTGGGGGATACCACTTCGAACATCATCACAGCTGAGAAAGGAATTTTCTCCGCTGAAAATACTGATCTCCAAAACCTGTTCGACTGCCCTCTCGGTGATATTGCGTTAAAATGTCCTCTGTAGGTTATTTTCAAAGGAAAGGGGCATAATATTGTCTCCTTTTTGTGACATTACAAACACTTGCCATGATGAGCTACTGCCTTAAACTTGTCATTGCACCACATTTTCAGAATCACGTAGGTGCTTCCCAGCAATATTTGCTTTTTGATTTATAACATTTCAAGATCTGCTGTAGAGAAGAAGTTGTGGTGGTCTACAAATCGAGCATGTGCCAATGTTGTCAACCTTCATAACTATGTTACATTTTGTTTTTTAAAACTTTTCTCCACTTTGCTATTTTTCTTAAAATTTACATGCAACACTGTATATGTTTTATTGTTTACCATCATTACCTCTCAAAGTAAGCCAACAACAATAATTCTGTATTACATTTTGTCAAAATTATCGCCCTTTTTAACCAGGTTTTCCAAACAGTCTGTGTCAAACTGGTTGTTTTCGTGCATTTACCTTAGTTAATGTAACAAAACTTCATATATAGCCAGCTTAAGATAGCACATACCGTGGGATTGCTTTTGCGGTCAGTCGAGGTCGAGGTCTCTATTACTAAAAACAGAAAAATGCTTTCCACTCAATAACGTCATATTGAAATATTGCAGCACAAATTCATATATAGCAAACTTTCGGGATTGCTTTTGGGGTCAGTCAGGTCAAGGTTACTCACATTACAAATACACAAATGGTTTTTGCTCAGTAGCTTTCGTTACAATATATATATTTAAACGAAACTTCGTATAAAGCAGACATAACAACATCTGCCTTATAACTGCTTTTAGGGTCAGTCGCGTCAAGGTCACTTTTACCACAAACACAAAAACTGTTTCCACTCGGTACCTTTACTTAAGAATGAAATACTGCAATAAAACTGAGCAATCATTATTGCAAGATTAACAATAATCTTGCTTTCTTAAAATTGCAGCTTCAGTTAGAAACTCAAACTCTCGAGTCTTGTCACCTTGGGGTCTGGGCCCTGTTTTATAAAACAACTTACGACAATTTTGATCGTAAGTTAATTTTTCTTAAAATGCTTTATTTTCATTTACACACCACAAATAAACATGATCTCATTCCATTTTCGTATACATGTGATATTTCTACACATCTTCCACACATAATTGTCTACATTGAATGCTTAGCTGCAAAACAAATGGAAGCTTTTTAAAAAATGAGACATCGTAAGATGTTTAATAAAACGGGGCCCTGGTTCAGTTTATTAACTCGCCAGTATCTGGCAGCCTTTTGATTTAAATGCCTGTATATATACTTTGCTGCTATCTCTCATTTATATTGCATGTCATTCATTTTATAATATATTGTACCAAAGCAATCCAATATGGCACATAGCCATACTTGTATTCTTACAGAGAATAGATACAATACTTTTTTTAAAAATGTTCTGTTCATATAGTGCCTGCTTTGTCCGTCCTTCCATCACACTTTCGTCTGAAGAATAACTCAAAAAGTGGTGAAGTATATGAAATGAAACTTGAAATATTGATACAGGGCAAGAACCATAACTCCAATTTTAATACTTTTCAAATTATCTCCCCTACTTGAAATATCTTCCAGCATAACTTGGAAAATTACATCAGAGCTTGACGTTAACTTTGCGGACAGCTTGCCCATAGTGCAAGTTAACTCTGAGTTATACTTGTCCATGCCAGTTTGTTGGCTGCCCAATTAGTTACACCCAAAGTTTTTTTATAGGCTGTACTCCGTGTATGCTATTGTCACAAACAACATATCATACCACTAATGTGTAATCGTAACAAAATTGCAAAGGAAATAAGGAATACTGAATTGTTTATTAAATTCAAGCGTGTTCTCATATTCGTATAGAAAAATCTTCGTCCTGTGTCAACATACAATAACCTTAACAATCTTGATTGGCCAAGCGTTTATATCGTGAATACTGCATACACAATACTATTATATTCCATCATATTCGTTTATTCAGACCATAGAGTAGTCGATCAAATCACAATCTGTTGCATTCACAGGAAATGAAAGCATCTCATAAGAAAACGACATGGAAAAATTGCTTATCAGACTGCTGAATTTTGTCATAGACCTTGTCTGTCAGTTTGAAGTTGCCCGACGGGATTGAGCATTTTGCCCAGATCAGTGTTTTACCTGCCCGGGGCAAGCGGACAGTCCTTGATATCGAGCCCTGTACATAGGCTCAGAGGTCATAAAGATCTTTACGTTGACTTCACAGTTCAGTCTCAAATGAGCCGCGTTCTATTGATTAACCCAGCAATGTATTGTAACCTTTTCTTTCATTGTAAATCTCATTTACATTGTTTGCCCAACATCTGCAGTATAGCAGATAGTGGCCATACTTCTTTATTTGTTTACAGTTCATATACTTTTATTGATTTTTTTTTTGGTGCTTCTTTTGTTGCAAATCCCGCTAGAGGCAGAGGGGTCAATCATTTGTTGATAAAATTTGCTATAATTTTAACCTTTTGTTCCGTTGACGCATTTATATGGTCCTTTTCACCTTGGAGCCTGCTTCTATTGATTAACCCATCAATGTATTGTAGCCTTTTCCTTTTGTTTTAAATACATGTATACCAGTATATGTAGTAACTGTCTCTCATTTAAATTGTTTGCTATATGATATTCTAGTACAATCTACCCAAGTGCTACAATGTTTTATCACCACAATACCTAACATTCCATAGGCCCAAAGGTCATACTGTACCTTCAGTTTAGAGTTGAGTCTCAAACTTTAACCAGTCAATATTGTAGATCTTCATTACTTAAAATTAGAGTTTGCGTTACAAACTTAACTCAGAAGAGTCTTTTCATCTTGCGGCCTGGTAACTCAACAATATCTTGTAGCCCATTTACAATATATTTCGCTCTCATTTACATTGTTTGCGCAAGAACTGCAGTATAACAAATAATGGTCATACTTCTTTATTTGTTTACAGTTCATATACTGTTATTGATATTTTTTTAGTGCTTCTTTTGTTGATAATCCCCACAGAGTAGAATACAACCACTGCAAATCCCGCTAGAGACAGAGGGGTCAATCATTTGTTGATAAACTTTACTATAATTTTAACCTTTCGTT
Source organism: Cyrtodaria siliqua (assembly GCA_037043455.1). Taxonomy (NCBI): domain Eukaryota; kingdom Metazoa; phylum Mollusca; class Bivalvia; order Adapedonta; family Hiatellidae; genus Cyrtodaria; species Cyrtodaria siliqua. Next base: position 62,337 of record JAWPHD010002706.1, read on the forward strand.
CTGTTGACACATTTATATGGTCCTTTTCACCTTGGAGCCTGCTTCTATTGATTAACCCCGAAATGTAGATTAGCCTTTTCCTTTTGTTGTAAATACATGTATATATGTAGTTGCCGTCTCTCATTTAAATGGTTTGCTATTGATATTCTAGTACAATCTGCCCAAGTGCTTAATATGTTTTATCACCACAATACCTAACATTCCATTGGCCCAAAGGTCACACAGATCTGTAGTTGAGTCTCAAATTTTAACCAATCAATATTGCAGATCTTGATTGCTTAACATTGCAGTTTGTGTTACAAACTTCAACTCAGAAGAGTCTTTTCACCTTGGGGCCTAGTACTCAACAATATCTTGTAACCTTTTGTTTTGATGTAAATACAATATAGTTCACTGATATTTCCCATTTACATTGTTTGCCATTGATATTCTAATCTGCCCAAAACTGCAATATACCGGATACTGACCATACTTCTTTGTTTACAGTTCATATATTTTTATTGATATTGATAAAAAAACATTATCTGCTTTAATTGTTAATTAACTTGGCAATAACTTTTAACCTTTCGTTTTCTAGTAGCCCGATTTATATAACTCAGCTGCTCTTTCAAATCTGTCTTACTCTGTTTATACAGTTTGTAAACATTTTCTTGTACATATTAAGAAAAACAAAGAAAATCATTAGAAAGAGATACCAATATTTACAACAAAAGAAGAGGTTACAAGATATTCTGCAGTTAACAGTATATGTTTATCCACTAGTTATATTGATCTCTGCTTGCAATTTACATGCTCCAAGTACTCACAATTAAAATTAAAAGTTGAACAACATAACTACATTTCTGTTTCTTTCATACCACCCTGATGTCTATAGATACAAAGAAAACATGCTTCCTTGCTGGCATAATGATGAAACACTAAATTTAGTCTCTCTGTCAGGAATATATCATCTTGTCACAATGAACAGCCTTAGAACTTTCTACTTCAACATAAAAGCAGCTGGTCAATCGATCTGTTTTTGTCTCGCCTTTACGAAGAAGAAAAAGAGACTTAGGTCTTACTTTTCAGGTGGCGGAAATGCGTCAACATTCAAGTTTTGCGTTTAGGTCATTTTCTCACAAATGGTATGCAATAGACCTTTCAAACTTTGCTTATAGTTGTATTTTGGGTGGTACATCGCCAAGTGACAAAACAAATGTTTGAACTTCCAAGCAAAGGGCAGATAATAAGTTTTACATTCAACTTTTGCGTTTACGTCACTTTTTCACAAACTGTTATGCACTAGACCTTTCAAACTTTGCTTACAGTTGTATCTTGGGTTGTACATTGCAACATGACAAAAAGCAAATATGGATGTGACCTTCACCATCCAAGCAGATAACTTTAATTGTTACATTTAATACATTTAAATTACTTTCTCGTGAACTATAATTATGCTTTAAACCTACTTTATATCAATCTTTGGAAGACAAAACTTTCTATTTTTACATAGTTCTGTCTTGCATAGTGCATCTTTTTAGACTCATCGATTTCATCTATGACCTTCTCCTACTTTTTGGAGGTGATGAATTTATGCCGTGGTGCGGTGTCCGTCGTCCGTCCGTCCGTAAACTTTTTTTTTGTAGCGACTACTTCTCTGAAACTACTGAATGGATTTTCATGAAACTTTACAGAAATGTTGCCCATGAAGTCTAGTTGATCCTAGCTAATATTCATGTTGATGTGATATCCAAGATGGCCCCCAAATCTAAAAATAGATTTTTAAAAAACAAGTTTGTAGCGACTACTTCTTGAAAACTCTAAGTGATATTGATATGGGACTATTTTCTAAAATGATCAGCATGACATGATGTTGATCCTTGTCGAAATCATTTAGATTCGACTTTAAACATGGCTGCCAGCGGTCATCTTTGTTTACATAGAGTTATTTAGTAAAAACTTGTAGCGACTACTCCTCTGAAACTACTTGATGGATTTCCATGAAACTTCACAGGAATGTTGCTCTTGATGTCTAAATAATTTTTCAAAAAACAAGTTTGTAGCGACTACTTCTTGCAAACTATAAGTGATATTGATATGCGTCTTTTCCTAAAATGATCAGTATGACATGATGTTGATCCTTGTCGAAAATTATTTTGATTCAGCGTTAAATATGGCTGCATAGAGTTATCTAGTAAAAACTTGTAGCGACTACTCCTGTAACTACTCGACGGATTTTCATGAAACTTCACAGGAATGTTGCTCTTGATCATTGAGGAAACTAAAGCAAATACTATTTTATCAAAAACCATTGTACATATTTTGACAATAGTTTCCCAAAAATAATCGTTATAACTTATAGGCTACTCATTGCAGGGATTTTTTTACACATTTTTGGAATAGCCGATGGTCATGGGTTCCAGAAAAAAATTCACATGACAGGTAGGAGAAAATGCTTCATTTTAAGGGGAAAATTAAATTTTAAGTAGAAATCGCCGGAAACGGGAATTCTTTTATAACAAGAGAGTCTGTATTGCTCTACTTGTTTAATATTGTATGGTGTATAATCATTTTAGAATTACTTTATTATTAGAATTTTGTGTTTCTGGGTTTCAAGAACCTCATTACTCAATGTCCAGTAAACCTCAGTTTGTTCTGAGAATGTAATGAGCTTTAAATTAACTGGTTTCATTGGTCCAGTTTTTATCACTGAATCAATCAAAATTCTCCATTCGTATTTTCATTTGGTTGCTTCTATCATGACATCACTTTCTGATATTATGACATCATACCCTGGTATTATGACATCACGTCATGCTATTATGATGCAACTCAGTATGTTCTCAGAAATAAATGAGCCTTTTAATTGCTGTGAAAAACAGATTAAGACTGTTTGTAACACTGATTGAGTAATGAGTTTCTTGAAACCAATAATCACAAAATTCTAAAAATAAAATAATTCTAAAATGATTTAATAGACTGTTTCATATGAAGTTTGGTAAAAACAGATCAAACAGTGTTAATAATGCAAAGTAAAGCATTGCGGTTCTTCTGGCCAAACGTATGGACTCTCATGTACTGAGCGACGACATGTAAGCTATAAGAATTCTATAAAAATTGGACTGAAATTGAGATTCAATTAAATTAAGTTTCTATTTATTTGATCCCCTTTTCCTTTAATAAACGATCAATAGTTGTGACCCATGTGATCACAAGCATTGTGATAATATTCTTTCCAAATGAAACCATTACACCAAAAATAAAGAATCTTGCAGCTTTATAATGAGTGAAAGGGACACTGTCCGTAAGTAAGCAGATATTGAGCATAACCAAATAACTGTCTGACTTTTATTCAGTGAAATATATACATGAAAACATGAGCATAGACACTAAGAAGTCTGTAGTAATATGTTCGTGAGTTTGAAAAAAAAAGAAGCTTAAATTATTATTTGTAAATAAAGTGGGACCCACCGTATTTACCTTTTCTGCGATCACATGACTTCCATTAGCGCATTAAGTTTTCACCATAGTATTTAGGGCGTAATATGTATAGCCCGCTGCTCAGTGTGGAGCTAGGTCGACCACTTTACGTTCATTATTATTACCGCGAGTGTAATTTTAGTTTGGGCTGCGAGTTCAAACGCCCGAAATGGTTTCTCTTTTTTTTGTACCGCGATTGAATTCCGTCAAACAATCCTGCTTTAATTAGTAAATATTCAGTAATGTTTGGTGTGTAATGTTTGCGAACATAATTAGTGTGTGTTTTATAAGCTAAAAGTTACGGACAATGTCCCTTTAATATATGCTGTTAAAATGGTCTGGTTTTATTGTTTAAATATATTTTCCGCAAATTATTCAATGAACTCATTTACAGAAGTTTACAACATACATATATAATTAAATCATTATTTTTATTCATCATTTTATATATAACCACCATATATGTAATCATTAATCATAACCACTATGTAATGTTACTGTAACCATTGTAACCATAAATGACAAATAAGTATGTAACATGTCTGCAGTCGTAAGGGACCAGGCAATATTTATCAGGGTTGGGACCGTTGCAAATAAAAATGTTATATAAAAAAAAAACTACTCCATGGTAAGCAAACGAAAAAAAAAATAGTCCTATGGTTTGTCCAACAAAAAAAGAACCTGCCCCATGCCATTTTGCACCGATCCCAACGCCCCGATAAATATTTCCTGGTCCATAAGCACCCTTTTATGGCCTAAGATCACTGCTTCAATAGTTGTATTGTTGAACGTTTTGGCAAAAAAAAAATGCCTTAAAAAATGTGTACGTCCCATGGTAAGCAAGCGGTAAAAAAATCGTCCCATGGTTGGTTTGTCCCATGCATTTTGCACCGGTCGCACCCCACCCCTTCCCCAACCCACCACCAATAAATATTTAATGGTCCCTTACCATTTTAACTAGCCTTTTTCTTTTTAATTTTGTCCCGAACCTTACAATGTCTGATAATATACAACATTTGAACGTATGTTTTATACAGGATTTTGTCACTTCAACTGTATTATTATGTGTTATTTGTTTATTTGTTAAAATGATTCTTGTTTGCACAGTTTGCACCCTAAACTTCAGTGAAGTAATAATATTGACTTCAGTAAAGAAGCCCATTCGTTAGTGGCTTTAAAGTAGAATACCACTTAAGCCGGTGCTAGTGGGCGTGAGTGATGAACCTTATTTTACCTCTCATGAACAGACACAATAAAACCGAGTCTGCGACTTTTCTCTCTAGTTTGTGTTTGTTGCTTCCAAGTGATCATCATATGCGTAAGTACATTTTGTGGCACATCTTTGTATCTAGCGGGATTTGCAGTGGTCCTATTCTTCACCTGGTACTCACACGGGGTATGATGTATTTGACATAACTGGTACACATGATGTAATTGAAATAATAACTGGTGCAAAAAATTGTATCATGTGTAAAGTGTGAGATATTGCAAAAAAAAATAGCGACAGAGAGAGCTAGATGGAGATGGGTAGAACCCCTCCACCCACCCCCTTTATTGGTTTGTAATTTTTATCCAGCTCATTCTTACAGATGGCGGGAGGTGTACAGTACTGGTTCTACCCAGGAAAAAAATTGACCGTCATAAATAACCAGGGCTTTATATAAGCCCTGAAATAACCTTACATGTGTTGAAAATGACGTAAAACACCATACAAACAAAATAACAAACTCTGTCTTTATCATTTCCCTGTGTGTGTAAACATGGGAACTTGGCTCCATTGTAAATGCAGGGTCTATTATAGAATATTAGATATGAAGGTTGCACAGGAATTCAAGGACGACAGTCAACCAAAAACACGAATCGAAACAAACAACAATTACATGGATGAATGAAAGGCAACGTATGTGATATTACGAGCATACAATAGTTAACAATAGGGCTACCGCTTTAGAACGGTCCTTGGCAAAAATGCCTCTGCGAGTTTAAACCAGGTTATAATGTGCATCAAGCCTCACTCTTACCCTTTTGTCATCGCAGTAAAATGGGACAGTGTAAGTAAATAAATCACCACCAGGCTATATCCTCTAACAAACTATGCAGCATTAATAGGCAATAAAGTATAACACAAATATATCATGTATATAGGATATTTGTTTATTTGTTTATCAACCATAAAGCTAAATCATATATGGCAGAGGACTTTTTTCTGGCACATGTGTGCCCCTTGTTCTGTGCTAAACCGTGAACTGCTCCGTGTTAAAGCTCATGTAGGTTACTGTTAAGTTTATAGCCTACCACAAATACATTTAAGATATTTTTTCTTTCTTCAACATTGCTAAGTTTTGCCCCAAATTCTCATGATTTAAGCCTTTTAGTATCATATCCATCTAAGATACCGTGATCCGAGATCACAGACCTAATAACAAATAGATTGGACACTACGAAAATTATCTAAATTTCACGTGGCACAGTGCGAAAATTTCACAAAATATTTCCCAGCTTTAAACACACATATCATGAAGAGTTTTATAGATACAAGTTTCATTCATGCCAAATACCATCACAAATTTAGTTTTCTTTCCAATGATATTTTTTTGTTTTCTCTTACATTTAGAGCAAAAAAGGAGTTTGACGGAAACTTTGACTATGTCAAAACCTTGATTTTAAGAGAAAAGCAAAAAATGATGACATTTTTAACTTTAAACATCTTTTTATACAATTTCTTATTTTGAAAATAAACAGAAATTATTATAATCCCATTTTGCTATTCACTGTGAATCTTTTGAATGTATTCTCATCAAAATCAGTGAATAATTGAGAGAGAAGATAGAAGGAAAAGTTCAGGTGCCACGTGATATTTGGTAACACTTCATTGGTTCAGATAGGAAGTTTCCTATCTGTTTATTAATATGTCTGTGTCCGAGATACAGTGATTCCTGCTCCAGTTGATAGCTCACGTCGGTTACTGTTCAGTTTATATAGCCTAGTACCCACAAATACTTTTGAGATCTTTTTTTTCAACATTTCTAAGTGTTGCCACACAATCTCCTGCTTTTAGTATCGTATCCATCCTAGATACAGTGACCCGAGATTATAAGAATCTATCATGGGTATCCGGTGAAGATAGGCAATTCCAGCCCGAGGTATATATAAGTGCTTTTATTGGAACCGAGGCTCTGCCGAGGTTCCGATTAAAACACTTATACCGAGGGTTGGAATTCCCTATCTGAACCGAATACCCATGATAGATTCTTTTTCTTGCTTATCAGAGACATGTGCGTTGATGCCGCCAACTACTAACGTTTTGCATGTTTTCCTGCATACCGGATGTTGGCGAGCGTGAATTTTATCTCGACCCTAGGGTGAGATGGAAATATCTGGCCCCGTTAAAATGACGGATATCCTTGTCCGGTATGCAAGAAACCGTGATTCACACGGAGCTTGAAGAATTTTTTCTGGAACTCATTGCTTCTCGGCAGTTCTGTTATTGCGAAAATACTATAATATTGTTCGAGTTTGTTTTACCGCGATCCTTATTTTCGGCTAAAATAATGGCCGAAGTTCTTTAGATAAAGCCGGATTTAAGTGTACAATCTCCGGATTTTTCATCAAAACAAAATGTTCATGATTTAACAGCTATACTTTCACAGTTTATCAACTATTTCCCGAATTGGTCATGTTACGCCCCCTAGTCAGAGGAATATATACAAGTGTCGAATCAGTGGGGGTCATCCGTGTAATGCTCTGACTGAATAAGCAATTAACACCTAAGGACATAATTAGTTCAGTGGCATAACGACATGCGTAATGCAGCAATATCTTTAATTGGTCAACCTAACTGAAATAGCTTGTGTGAGGAACTTTGCAACTCCTTGTGTGTGGTATCCCTATAACAGCTGCTGCTGTGTACGATGATTATAACTTGTATAAGAGTTGACTTTGTACACAGCTGTGTAGAAAAGTAAGCGCACTTTCATAAAAACAGTTGTGGTAGAAACTAAACCAAGTCTTTCTAATCCAATTACTAGTTGTTGTTTTTTATAGTTTATTAACGTGTCGTCATAGTACAGTATAATATACAATAAAACATTACATATGATTTTAACTATGCCATTCTAAAAAAAATTATAAGAGACTACTATGTTAATTTATTATATTCTATAACTATCAAACAATGCATCAACTTGTATTAATTGCATGAATTCATAACTTTCACATGACATCATGAAAATAATTTGACCAATAATTGATCAATAAAATAAAAGACCTACACATTCTGGTAGGGGGTAAACTCGGTGTTTATCGTTTGTGCTCAACTGACTTTAGCCCTTTATAAAACTAGTTTGTAGTGATAATTATATTAAAAGCTTTATGTTTTATGTACATCTATGTATCTGCTTTTGGCATTGTCTGATTTTAAAACACCAATATGGATATATTTAATCTAAATCATGGTCTAATGTTTTCATTTTTCATATAGAGATTGAGGATAAAGTCCGAGTAAACCCTTTATTTTCACCTGCTGAATATCTCAACCTCCCGGAAGTTGACCTGATGTGAAGGTTATGAATAATTTAAATTTGCGATTTAAAAAAATAGTGCGAAAATCAAGTCGAGAGTTCCAAAATTTCCATTTAAGATGTTATTCACGCGCTTTAAATCTTTAAATTTTAAAAATCTCAGGATTTTGTGTTAAAAAGGTTTGGCAGGCCTGCCATTTTACCTCTAACCAGTGCGTTGCTAAGGCATCGCATCAGCGTTAACATCGCAGACGGTGCATTTATCGTCCAGTGTGATAATATAAAGTAATATTTGCAACGAATATAAGATGGCAACAATGTGGGTCACACTTGTTATTTCGAGCAGCTCCAGAGAGAACCTTACCACACTCGTATGTACTAGAGTGTGTACTAGGGTGATATCGGACCTGGAAGGTTGCCTTTGAAATACGGGAACGTCCGAGTTTCGTTCCCAACGACGAAAAGGCCAAGGATACAGCGAATAACCCAAGTGATGCCTCTAAGACTCGAACCCGTGATCTCTGGGTTCTGCGTCAAAAGCAATTCTGACAAATTCGTATATTATAAGGATACTTGGTTTGGTTGTGTGTGTGTGTGTGTGTGTGTACTTCTAAGGTTTAAAGTCCCTCCGCCAACTAAAACGCCTGGAGAACCCTGGTCGCTATGGGCACAATAGAGTCTGGACTTCTTCTAGATGAGTGTGTTGGTTGATGTGGTGCTGCTGTGTCGTCATTTCTCTTGTAGATATGTAGGTAGATGTCGCTGTTGCTCTGTGGTTGTCGCTGTGGCGGTGAGGTGGGGGTCTGGAACGACGTCTAGGTGGTGCTGCCTACGCTACTGGGCGATCCCCCTTTAGGGCAACACCCGCCAGTGGCAACCTGCGTCCCCGGTGGCTATAGCAACTAACGTAGGATAGTTCTATTCTCTTCTGACACGCAGGTTGATATGGCTCCTTCGCTCCGTGTACAGCGCCAAGCTTCCCTCCAGTTGTAGTTGTTCCTGGCTCTGTACAACGTCTGGCGGGACGAAGGAGACATCTGGACTCTCGGTCAATCATCAATCATTCCGTTAGTGCTGCATCATATAAGCCAGTGACTTATACTACAAGTTATAACGGATCCGCAATCCTATCTCGTACAACTTTGTAGGATGTGCTGGCAATGGCGACCAAGTAGGTCACCCTACATGATTGTTGACAGTGCCCACTCTGCGACGTGCACGCGGTGAAGATCTAGGTGGACTTGGTTTGGTTGTACTCTGATATGCGGATTTATTGCTTCGGTGCCCAACCTTTTGGCGGAATGCAATATTTAAATATTGTCAGACGTAAGTAAAACGTTTTTGAGTTGCTTCCCTTACATCGTTAGAGTAGCATCCCTTTGAATTTTACATGGATAAAGGTGTGAACATACGATGAATTAGAAGGCGTGTCCGTGGCCTAGAGGTTACGGTCAGAACTTTGTAACCGAGTACACATGCGTCATCGTGAACATAGGTTCGAAACTTCAACGCGGCAAATAATTCATAGAGAGAAAATAAAAACATATATTTTTTGTATTGTTTTCTTTATGACTTAACAACACATTGAATAGTTAGATATAATAGGACGTTATATGTTATTGTTGTATTTGCACGTGCAATGCGTCTTGTTTCTGTTTGTGAACATCCATGCAGTTCAATATTGTTAATTCGAATATTACTAATATAAATGTAATGAGCGATAATTTAAAACAGATCTACCTAAGGCATCACTTTACAATTAGCTACATAACATGCCATGGTAATGTTCGCATTTTGGTATTATTTTATTTCGTCGGTGTGTTCTTGGGCAAGACGCTTTCCCATGGCCTCGTCCGTCAGATGGGAACGGTAAACCGGCGGTCCCGTGTATCGGAGTATATCTTCTGAGCAAGTAAACGATTCTACTCATTAGTAAGAGTAGGACAGGTTTCCAGATTAATGTGTATCCTTCCACTCTCTCTGGTGTGGCTCTAAATAACATATACTGTGTTGATGAGCCGTTACACAGTATTAAATTAGTGATCCGACTGGATAATATTTTAACGGTAAAAACATACACGTAATCAGACAGCGAAAATCGTCCAATCGGGTCACTTTTTTTGGGTAATACCGGAAGTAAACATAAGTTAGAAATATTGTAATGATAGCAATCGGCGATTTTACTTAAATTTCTCTCCACAGAGTGATTTTTTGTACGAACCGTGAATATACTGTGATAAATGGAAATCAGACCTAAAGAACGGTGTAAAGGACTTGAATCTATTCGCAAATTTGACAAAGATACAGCCTTCGAAACGGGGTATATCATCTTGGTGTCTAACAAGCTTCCTTACCATGTGTTATATAGATAGTAGGATATCGTATTCTTTTATATTTGTTTTTATAATATTTGCGGTTCAAGTGCCAGTGATTTTCTGTTATTCTCATAAATAGAATATCTGTCAGAATATAAGAATCTTTCATGGGTATCCGGCAAAGATCAATAATTTCAAAACGAGGTCTAATTGTTCTTATGCCGAGGTTCCGATTTGAACAGTTATAACGTGGATTGGAATTCCCTATATCATTAAGTGGTCCCGCCTTAATTCCATTAAGCGATGGGAAAGCCTATATTAGCAGGATTTTATAACGGATATTTTGACAATAAAGCACGTTTAAAAACATTTTTTACTGAAAATATGTGATAATCCTTTAAAAAATAATATTTTTACAATATGCAAACTTTTTAAGCCGAGATTAATGTTTCATTTCATACCCCAGCCCTGTTTTCGCTTCTTGGAAATGGGGTTGCATGGGATATACAACTTAATACTCGGGCCATGTAATGTGAACTGAATAGCTATGCCTGCATATGATTGACCTTTTATGCGTTGACGTCACCAATTACTAACGTTGTGCGTGTTTTTGTCACAGTGACGTCATGTTGACGTTATTGACGTCATTGTCGATGCGCGTGGCGTTTATTTTCCCCATTGTGAAAGATTATGCTTTCCATCACACATGTAAAACGCGGATAACCTTATCCGGTTTGCAAGAAAAACTCATGTTTGTGTTGTTTTTTGGCATAAAAAACACACACACACTGATTCAGTGTTTCACGTCTCACAACACAGTTAATTTTGCATTGCTCTACATATGTAGCAGGACCCTCTGCACCACTGTAAAACTTCCTGAGTTTTCTTAAAAACATTTTCGTTGTGAAACTTGTAGTCTGTTGCTCGAATTATCCAGCAAAAACAATGGGTTCGCCAATTTGCGTTTTTTAATATCAATAGTTTGAAGAGACCCTCTTGACTTTGTCAGTTTCACTAACATTTTCAAGTGTATCACTACCCGGTATTAGATTCTCAGAACTGGGCTCAGAAACATTCAGGCATATCCAGTCTTGTATGAAATCATGAACTTGTCCCATTCTTGTCACCTGCGAGAAACTATTTGCACATTTTAAGAAATAAGCGAGAACCGAATAACATAGATCTTCTTTTTTAAGCGCCAGGAAGTTCCTACTGTGACTGGCAAGGGAAATAACTGTTTAGTGAGACCTTTCAATAATATAGGTTATTGCATTTGTATGGCTAAATATTACTTGGAACGAGTTGTTTTGGCAAAGGACGACGAGCTTGCGAGTCGTCCTGCGCCAAAACAACGAGTTCCAAGTAATATTTAGCCATACAAATTCAATAACCTTTTTATTGTATACTTTCATATTGTTTTTGATCAATGTTAATTGTATGACTATTACTTTTCATTGCATTTGTGTTATTTTTATAGCTTTTGATGGAATTCCTACTTTGCCATTCAGTGCAGCAGCAGCTGAAGCTTTTCACGCGCACACACCGCATAACTCACTTTTGAGTTTCAAGTGTTTTAACACGAAGTAGTCCCAATTTGCACTCACGTGCAGTTACGCGGAAATTGCAGTTGTCTTTTAAAAAACGTTAGCTTAAGCCAATTTTGAATGCAAAAACAACACAGACAATGAATAAAGTAAGTTTATACGTTAAACATCCCCATAGCATTCGTTTTGACTACTATTGGCATATTTTGCATAGCCTAAATCGCTGTTCAAATGTGAAGATCGGAAATTTTGAGGTTTTTGAAACTGCAAAATTGCCGATTTCTCAAAACGGTCACAAAAAATGTGTTGTCACTAATTTGGCTTAAATTGACAGGAATGATAGATCAGTACCTCTACTACCTTTCCTGAAAATTTCGGCAAAATTCATGACTACCCATTTTTTGAGACCGTTTTGAAAGATAGTCACCCTTTTTTCTCACTCAAAACACACATTATTCAAAATGGCGGCTACAAGCTAAATAAGCAAAACTGAAAATCAATAACAGAAACGTAAAACATGAATATTTTCTACTCCCGGATATAGTTATTTCCTGCTCCGAATAAAATGTCAGTAAGTCAACCTTTAAACACTTTTTCTGCCTTTCCTTTAGCATGTTTACGGTAAAAATCAGCCGCCCTAGACGCTTATTAAAAATCACAACAGGCCAAGTCGGCAGTAATTTGTTGTGTTGATTTACGGTTGAATGAACTATGGATAATTGCAAGTGAATACTTCACAATTCCAGGATTTAATGAGCAAAAAGACAGACCTATTCATGTGTTAACTATTGTTATGGGTGAATGATGTAACAAATACTTGTAGAACATCTCCTGTCAAGGTCATGTCATGTAGACCACATGAGTCATGTCCCTTCGCCTCGATTAGGGACACCGACAACTTTGGTGTTTAGACATAAAGGAAAAACAAAGGATGAAAGGTATGTACAGCACTCGGTACTGACCCATAAATGTGTTTTATTTAGTGCATGTTCATGTTTATAGTGTCTCCGTTAAAATTTAATAATAATATAGCACTGATGTATTATTTCTATGATGAGACCCTTCCAGTGGGGTCTATGTTCACAGAAAATATGATCCAATGTTCTCCAAAAATATTTTTCTTTGTTCTCCAAAAATATTTTTCCATTTATTTTTATTATTATGTTCCCTTGTTCCCTAAAAATATTATCAATAACAGAAAATGTTCCATTGTTCCCCAAAAATATTACCAATAACAGAAAATGTTCCATTGTTCCCCAAAAATAAATGGCCTTGTCCCCAAACCCCCTCTATGACCGCAGATCAGAAATGCACCGTTGCCGCCTCCCCTTCACCCTCCCCACCCACAAAATCGGTGCCCTTGCATCATCCCCCCCCCCCACACACACACACACCCCACACTGCCCAAAGTTTGCATATAGCTACAGCAGTACTGTAAAGGATTAACACATCTACTGTAGGTATGTATGTATAAAAACAACAATTGATTTTCTTTCAGGGATCTTTGCAGATGTTGCCACCTTCTGTCAAGTGGCATCTCCAAGTTCCAGCTCTGAGACTTAGCCTAGCCCTGGGTAAGCTAAAGCTATAAACTTTAATATATTTGACCCCAGTGATATAGGTTAATTAAGCTAATAATATGGCAATATTTCGAGCCACCCCAGAGAGTGGAATTCAAAAAAAAATGTACCTAAGCTACTCTATCTATCTTACTAGCAAATGTTAATATTTCGAGCCGCCCCAAATTCGGGAATACATTTCTGCGGTTCTTTAACGTGGTTTTTATAAATGAAGATTTTAATAAGCTTGATAAGCTTGAGAAACAGTAGATTTATTTGAGTGGGAGAACCCGATTTGTACAGATTTTTTTATTATTCTCATTAAAGTAGCCATCCCGCCAACAACAGTCAAATTTTATAAACATTATGTACACTGTTTCTAAACCTACTGATGACAAAGTATATATATAACTTACATATTTTGAGAAATCAAACTCATACATACACAGTATAAACGGCTTTAACCAGCCGGACCAAACCCAGAACTGGAGTGTCGAATTACCATCATTTTACGGTTATTCAATCACGGGTATTCAAAGAACCTATTCATAAACCTATACTTTTAATCAGCGCATATACATTGTTATATGGATAGAGTTTCGATAAACGGTTTTCTAGTGCAATTTTGTAGTTATTTGGCGGGATAGCTACTTTTAAAAAAAAAGAGGAGTGCCTAACTATAAGTATAATTGTCCCAGCTCATTGGAATACTTTACTTTTTTGTTTGTTTTGTTGAGATATTGTGAAATTCCATCACATAAAACAATGGATACACATGATACCCTGCATGATACAACATGAAAGTTTCTCTGTGCTGTTGTCACTTTACAGCGATATTATTAAAGACCGCCCCAGTTAAATTACAAATAATAGGACACTTTAAAGGGACATATGGCAATCTTGAAGATCTTGTCGAACATTAGTATCACAGTTTATTAGTCCCGTATCAATTTCACTTCAAAACTGCTTGCATATAATTAACTAAAATTTAGATGTATTATTTGTCGTCGTTATTCTACCATAGGTTTAAATATATGATTGGTGCAATAATATCAGCAATTAGTAATAATATATAAATTACACAGGTATACTATAATTATAGAGAATAATATACAGGCATTTCATATCTCATCCTTTCCGTCGATGTGTTCTTGGGAAACACACTTTCCCTTAACCTCGTCCTTCGGATGGGGACGTAAACCGGGCGGTCCCGTGTATCAGTCTATCCTCCAAGCACGTTAAGGAACAACAGGAATCTATTCGATAATAAGAGTAGGGCACGGTTCCCAGATTCCTATGTATCCTTTTCCTCTCTCTGGGGCGGCTCTAAATAACCTATACTGTGCGAAGGCCGGGCACAATATCAAAATGTAATATTTAATCTATGTGTGACCTAAAAAAATTATATACTTCAGAATATTTTGTTGATTTTAGCAGTGATGGGAGAATAATGATTAAATATTTATTTCTCGGCGGATATAATAGCTGATCTTCCATGATCGAGTGCGGATTTATTAAACGAGTTGGCAAAAATATACAATGCGCGGCTTGTCGAGCATCAAATAATGTTTAATGTTTACTGAAGAGTTTAACAAATAATAGATGATTTTGTGAGATTCTATTTATCACACAAAAACCCATACAAGTTGATGTTAAACGTTCACATTTCTCTGTGATGTCAATTTACCTATATATTAATACCGTATTTCCTCTATTAGAAGAGCCCCCACCTGTTTTAAGAAATTTACCGTCTTCAAAAATTAAAAGTTCCTAAAAAACGCAATGTTTTTACCTCTAATGGATTTGATTAAATTAAAAGTTTCTAAAAAACACACTGTTTTTACCGCTTATGGATTTGATTACGAGAGTTTTTTACCTTCGACACCAGTATGGTCTATGACATAAACCTTAAAGCGCTATCATCATCAATACAATTACCGCTTTTATTTATCTCGTTCCTTTCAATTTACTATTTAGTTTATCTTTTATTATTGGTTAATTCATATGCAACCAACCCGTTTTGTAATCGTCAAGTTTGACAGAAATGTGTATCATATAGATGCAGAGTGATGACAGTAATATACTCGGTACAGTCATGTTTTGGTTAAGTCAATACCGGTGTAACAGTAAAAGATCGCCGTACAGTAATTCTATAAGGAAACAGTCCGGGGAAAGGAGGTGAAATATATTGAAAATTTGTATCATAATATTAGCCCCCCCCTTCGCACTTTCCATAGTGCCCGGGAGCTACTGTTAGAGGAAATACGGTATATACGAGAGCCAAAGTTAAAATCCTTTTAAAAATAACAGGACACTCTGTTGATTCATGTGAAATTCCATGCATATATCATATGGCTTATATATTTTGTACCACCAATCCATCCACCAATCCATCCTTTTTAACAACTTGTTTTGTTCATTTCAGAGACGCATCATCTGGTTTCCAGATGCCCTTCATTCTTCAAATACCAATGCAACCCTGGAAGACGTGGATTTAACCAAAAAAGTTGACAATACTGTGATCGCAAGATTCTAAACTCAAGGAAATATATTCATTTTATTAGGCCAAATCAGAAACGCGGTTAATTTTTCTTCGGCCTTATGCGTTACAGTATATACGTGTTACTGCGTATCCCGCTTGAGATGTGTTCGCCTGATCATGATGGTGACTTCAGTTTGGCAATCCCGAGGACTAAGCAGACATTATTTTTTTAAAGAACCAAAATGAACATAATTATACCTCACAGAGACTATATAATATGTAAAGCTGTTAAAAAACACCAAATGTATACAATGTCATACATTGACAGTAGATGCTCACATTCAAAAAAACTTTTGGTGTTTTACATCATTTTAACACATTTTAGGCCATATATGACATTGATTTTTTTGTTGTAAGTATGTTGTAAGTATGAAGTAAATTTCATTATTGTAGTATTTAATAGATGTTTGATTTATAAATATAATATATATAAAATATTGTATTATTTATTCTTTGGTTCAGTTGGATCTACATTGTATGTAAAAATAGTTTCCATGTGCGTACAGTCATGCATGTATCTGAAACTGAAAAACTGCCTTTTGGGAACACAAGGTCATTTTAATTTATTTATTGTTTATTCAAGCTTTTGAAATAGATCTTTTGTAATTAAAGTGACACATGGGCCGATGATGGCAATCTTGAAGTGTATATCGAGCACTGAATTTGAAATTAGCATCTCGAAACATGTTTTGCTGTACTTAGCGGTACTCGTCTGATAAAGCAAATGTCACTGGTCTAGCCTGGTCAAGTAAAATTCATTGGGTTGAAGAGTGCATAAAAAATATCCGCATGACGGATATATTCATATGAGAACTGAACACTTATTTTTGTGTCTACTGCTTAGGATGGCAGACACTTATCGATCACTTTGTCATGCTTTAACCTTCAACCTAACCTTGGCCATCAATTGAAAAGTATTTTAATTGTGTTCATGAAACTTCACCAACGTCTTCATCTCAATGGATGTTGTTACACATGTGCAATACCTCTGACTTTCATTTTGGCAGGTTATGCCCTATTTATCAGCCTAACCTGCAACCTAACCTTGGAAATAAGCAAACAGCACTGTCAGCAGGCGAAGCAAGTGTTCATGGGTGATGGAACACACTTATAGTTCAAGGTCGACTTAGTGACCGCTTCCCACTAATAACAATCTGGAAACTGATATTTCCATGTCTATACTAGTTTGACATATTAAGCCGTTATATTTGTTTTGTCAAGTGTCGGTGTAGCGGACAATGCGGTGCACTTAAAAACTTAAAAGCACAGGATCCGGGTTCAAGACAACGGCGCCACTGAGTTTCTTCAGTGTGTTTAGCCTCGTCCATCGTAATCGGACATAAATCCTCCTATCTGAAGTTTATATATCGAAGTCTATTCTCCGAGTATGTTTAATAAGCAAAAGTAGGAGTAGGGCGGTTTCCGCGATTCTAATGAGACACCTACCCTGACCAGATCCGCATTTTTTATTTTTTTTATGGGTGGGGTGGGTGATGGTGGTGGTGACGGGCCGGTGAGGGATAACCAAATAAATTGGACTGCAGCTTTGTTTTAGTATATTTTGATGTTAAATATGGCTGCATATGGTGATACTCGCCAATAAAAAATAAATAAAAAAACATTAGCGGGTGGCCAGTTGAGTTCCATAATTCCAGATTGGCCATCAAAATGCACAACGAGAAGCTGAACAGCGGTCAGCCTTTTTAAATATAGGCTACAGACTACTTTTCAGACTTAGTGTGAGCCCCTTCACCGAATACCGAATACGCACCTGTAGACGTTCAATGACTTTACACTCGTTATATTTTTTGACCGACAGTGCCGAGTCGAACATTTTATTGTTTTAGCGTGTAATTTTTATAAAGAAATACCATGATGTTCGTAACATGTAGTACACGCCATGTACTATTTAAGCTTAAACAACATATTTTTAGTATCTCCTTGTATTTCATTAGAAAAGAACACAAAGTGTTACCATTTTTAAACGCATTTTAACAATGACATCTCTTACGAGTTACTTCCCCTCGCTTCGGAATTTTAAATGGGTGAATCTCGAAATTTCTCGCGCAGTAAAGCATCTAAAAGTCAATACAGCTGAAGATGACGAAACTTAAAAGGGAACTAAAATTTTAATCATGTAAACTTGTTACAATCTTCCAGATTACGCGTTTAAAAAAAAAGAAAACGGCGGCTGTTTCACTTTTTTTTGACGTTGACGGAAAATGACGTACTACTTTCCGTTGTCATGTGTTGCTATGATAAGTGGACGGCGGAGCTAAAAACCACTCTGCTTCCCACCTGATTCAGTTTCATTTTGTGTGGATGATTATTTTGCGCGAAAATGACGTCGACGTCGGATGACGTCATTAAAAACAACAAGCGATTTTCTGAAGTTTGTTTACCATTCGATAACGTTAAAAACAGTGGGTGAGTGACCATTTGAATTATTTTATCAATTTTTGCCATAAAATGTTGAAAAAAAACTCGTATTTTTTTGTTGACACTATAGAAAGGATTCCGTTATTTTTATATGAAAGTAGTTCCTTATTTCTATTTCGCGGCTCTTAGCAAGCACGAGCAAAAGTTCCCGTGCAATATCAATGCGTGCAATATCGTAGAATATTGCACGCTTAGCTCAATGCAAACTAAACGGGACAATATGAAAGTATACAATAATTCGTGTCATTCATTCACACTATGCATATTTTGAAATAAACACGTGTCAAAGGCGCATGTCTACCTATCCTCTGTGCTCATGCACTCCGGCAACATAGACCTGGACAACACAGTAAAATACTTGCTATTCATGACAACAGACACAAAACTTTAACATCAGCTTAAATTCTAACTGTGAAAATGAATATAAATCTAGAGAAAAGCACATGCAAATTACAAACTTTGGAATTGTTTCCAGTATTACAGTATCAGCCTGCAGGGGCGTACCTGGGCATACGCACTGACGCACGTGCGTACAGGCTATTAAAGAAGCAAACAAATAAAAAGGGCTAAAAATGCGAAAAATGCAATAAAAACTGAAGGTATAGGAGGGTTAGGCACATTTGTGAATCCAAAACTCGATGGTGCGTATACCTAAATTAGCCCCAGGAACGCCCCTGCCTGTGCCTAGTTACGAACATCTCAGCCGGGTGGAGAACAGATCGCAGGCCACACAACTTGACCGCAGGCCACACCGCTTAAGCCGGTGCTAGTCACTGTTAGGGGGCGTGAGAAGTGTTGCTTCTTTCATTACTTCTCATGAACAGACTCAATAAAACCGAGTCTGCTGCTTTATTCTCTGAATTGCGTTTGTTGCTCTCAAAGGATCACCTTTATCAGTATTTATTCAAATTGTTCTTTGAAACTGTTCTTTGTTTCTGTGTGTGTTTGTGGTTGACTGTCGTCCTTGAATGCTACTTTTCCTGTTCCATTTTTATATATAATTGAACTCGAAAGTAAGTAAGTGTTTCATGACTGCTTTTGCGTATTTTATTAAAATTCACTGCACGCGTGATCAAATGACAGAGATACATAGCAGAAATAAGAAAAACAATTAACTGTAACACAAGTGTGTTTTACGGCAGAAGTCTCGACAATCGGTAAAATGTTTTATGTTATTAGTCCGTAAGACCACTGGTATCAGCGGAATATTTCAATGAGATAAATAAAATGGAACACAAGATATATGTTCCTGTTCTATGGAATCAGATTCTGCCATGTTACCTCTAACCAGTGCGTTGATAAAAGGAATCACATCAGCGTTAGCATCGCAGACGGGTCCATTCATTAGTGTGATAATAATATAAGGTTATATTTGCAACGAATATAAGATGGCAACAATGTGGGTCACACTTGTTATTTCGAGCAGCTCCAGAGAGAACTTTGCCACACTCTTATGTACTAGAGTGATATGGTTTGATATAGGACCTGGAGGGTTGCCTTTGAAGTACGGGAACGTCCGAATTTCGTTCCCAACTACGAAAAGGACAAGGATACAACGAATAACCCCAGTGATGCCTCTAAGACTCGAACCCGTGATCTCCGGGTTCTGCGTCAAAAGCAATTCTGACAAATTCGTATATCATAAGGATACTTGGTTTGGTTGTACTCTGATATGCGCATTTATTGCTTCGGTGCCCAACCTTTTGGCGGAATGCAATATTTAAATATTGTCAGACGTAAGTAAAACGTTTTTGAGTTGCTTCCCTTACATCGTTAGAGTAGCATCCCTTTGAATTTTACATGGATAAAGGTGTGAACATACGATGATTTAGAAGGCGTGTCCGTGGCCTAGAGGTTACGGTCAGAACTTTGTAACCGAGTACACATGCGAAACATGCGTATACGCACCATCGAGTTTTGGATTCACAAATGTGCCTAACCCTCCTATACCTTCAGTTTTTATTGCATTTTTCGCATTTTTAGCCCTTTTTATTTGTTTGCTTCTTTAATAGCCTGTACGCACGTGCGTCAGTGCGTATGCCCAGGGTGGAGAACAGATCGCAGGCCACACAACTTGACCGCAGGCCACACCGCTTAAGCCGGTGCTAGTCACTGCTAGGGGGCGTGAGAAGTGTTGCTTCTTTCATTACTTCTCATGAACAGACTCAATAAAACCGAGTCTGCTGCTTTATTCTCTGAATTGCGTTTGTTGCTCTCAAAGGATCACCTTTATCAGTATTTATTCAAATTGTTCTTTGAAACTGTTCTTTGTTTCTGTGTGTGTTTGTGGTTGACTGTCGTCCTTGAATGCTACTTTTCCTGTTCCATTTTTATACATAATTGAACTCGAAAGTAAGTAAGTGTTTCATGACTGCTTTTGCGTATTTTATTAAAATTCACTGCACGCGTGATCAAATGACAGAGATACATAGCAGAAATAAGAAAACGATTAACTGTAACACCAGTGTGTTTTACGGCAGAAGTCTCGACAATCGGTAAAATGTTTTATGTTATTAGTCCGTAAGACCACTGGTATCAGCGGAATATTTCAATGAGATAAATAAAATGGAACACAAGATATATGTTCCTGTTCTATGGAATCAGATTCTGCCATTTTACCTCTAACCAGTGCGTTGATAAGGAATCACATCAGCGTTAGCATCGCAGACGGGTCCATTCATTAGTGTGATAATAATATAAGGTTATATTTGCAACGAATATAAGATGGCAACAATGTGGGTCACACTTGTTATTTCGAGCAGCTCCAGAGAGAACTTTGCCACACTCTTATGTACTAGAGTGATATGGTTTGATATAGGACCTGGAGTGTTGCCTTTGAAGAACGGGAACGTCCGAATTTCGTTCCCAACTACGAAAAGGACAAGGATACAACGAATAACCCCAGTGATGCCTCTAAGACTCAAACCCGTGATCTCCGGGTTCTGCGTCAAAAGCAATTCTGACAAATTCGTATATCATAAGGATTCTTGGTTTGGTTGTACTCTGATATGCGCATTTATTGCTTCGGTGCCCAACCTTTTGGCGGAATGCAATATTTAAATATTGTCAGACGTAAGTAAAACGTTTTTGAGTTGCTTCCCTTACATCGTTAGAGTAGCATCCCTTTGAATTTTACATGGATAAAGGTGTGAACATACGATGAACTGGAAGGCGTGTCCGTGGCCTAGAGGTTACGGTCAGAACTTTGTAACCGAGTACACATGCGTTATCGTGAACATGGGTTCGAAACCTCAACGCGGCAAATAATTCATAGAGAGAAAATAAAAACATATATTTTTTGTATTATTTTCTTTATGACTTAACAACACATTGAATAGATAGATATAATAGGACGTTATATGTTATTGTTGTATTTGCACTGCAATGCGTCTTGTTTCTGTTTGTGAACATCCATGTAGTTCAATATTATTAATTCGAATATTACTAATATAAATGTAATGAGCGATAATTTAAAACAGATCTACCTAAGGCATCACTTTACAATTAGCTACATAACATGCCATGGTAATGTTCGCATTTTGGTATTATTTTATTTCGTCGGTGTGTTCTTGGGCAAGACGCTTTCCCATGGCCTCGTCCGTCAGATGGGAACGGTAAACCGGCGGTCCCGTGTATCGGAGTATATCTTCTGAGCAAGTAAACGATTCTACTCATTAGTAAGAGTAGGACAGGTTTCCAGATTAATGTGTATCCTTCCACTCTCTCTCTGGTGTGGCTCTAAATAACATATACTGTGTTGATGAGCCGTTACACAGTATTTAATTAGTGATCCGACTGGATAATATTTTAACGGTAAAAACATACACGTAATCAGACAGCGAAAATCGTCCAATCGGGTCACTTTTTTTGGGTAATACCGGAAGTAAACATAAGTTAGAAATATTGTAATGATAGCAATCGGCGATTTTACTTAAATTTCTCTCCACAGAGTGATTTTTTGTACGAACCGTGAATATACTGTGATAAATGGAAATCAGACCTAAAGAACGGTGTAAAGGACTTGAATCTATTCGCAAATTTGACAAAGATACAGCCTTCGAAACGGGGTATATCATCTTGGTGTCTAACAAGCTTCCTTACCATGTGTTATATAGATAGTAGGATATCGTATTCTTTTATATTTGTTTTTATAATATTTGCGGTTCAAGTGCCAGTGATTTTCTGTTATTCTCATAAATAGAATATCTGTCAGAATATAAGAATCTTTCATGGGTATCCGGCAAAGATCAATAATTTCAAAACGAGGTCTAATTGTTCTTATGCCGAGGTTCCGATTTGAACAGTTATAACGTGGATTGGAATTCCCTATATCATTAAGTGGTCCCGCCTTAATTCCATTAAGCGATGGGAAAGCCTATATTAGCAGGATTTTATAACGGATATTTTGACAATAAAACACTTTTAAAAACATTTTTTACTGAAAATATGTGATAATCCTTTAAAAAATAATATTTTTACAATATGCAAACTTTTTAGTGGGTCCCAAAGGAGTTTTGCGTGAAAACGTGATCGGGGTGTTTTTAAAAACGTGACACGTGAAACAAACAATATTTTTGCGTGATTGCGTGAAAATTATATCAGCGTGATCCGTGATTTTGGTCTTGGTAAAACGTGATTGCGTGATATGGTGACGTGAAACGTGAATTTTTAATCCTTTTCAGTCTTTTTAGTGTCCCTCCTCCTTTCCCGAGAGCTGAACTTTCGTACTTGCGCGAACATCTGGCACGGGGAATCCCCGGGGACACTACAATCAGCCGAGTCGTGTATCAGATACAGTATAGACTGGTGGTATGCCGACAGTTTCACTGACATACATGTAGCTCACTACATTACAAGTAGCACTGGTCGGCCTGGAACTAGTCTAATACAGTTTGCTGACAAAAGTGGTCTCCCTTGACTGGATTCCAAATCTATTACTATTTGTATGATGGTCTCGGTAGTACAACATAATACCGCTAGGTGCGCGCGAGAATCTTATCTGCTTGTTTATGGACTTCATACCGTTGCAGAATGGCAGAAGCTATTCCTCCGTTTGAGTTTATTGTTTGTATTTTTGTTAATGGGGTCAATTTGAAAGCCTCATAATACATCTGACGGCTCAAGTTTGTGTGTGATTGTGTGTGGTTTTGTTTTGTTGTTGCAACCCACACATTGTACTAGAGAAGCGCGCTTCACGTCTGCTCATCCACATTTAACGTGAAATGTGAAAGTTCTACTATTTTCACGTGAAGACGTGATCCTTGTTTTTATTTTACGTGATCATGTGAACACCCCCCCCCCCCCCCCACCCCCCCACTTTGGGACCCCCTTTTTAAGCCGAGATTAATGTTTCATTTCATACCCCAGTCAACCCCGTTTTCGCTTCTTGGAAATGGGGTTGCATGGGGTATAAAAGTTAATACTCGGACCATGTAATGTGAACTGAATAGCTATGATTGATTCTTTTTCCTGTATATGATTGACCTTTTATGCGTTGACGTCTGCGTGTTTTTGTCACGGTGACGTCATGTTGACGTTATTGACGTCATTGTCGATGCGCCTGGCGTTTATTTTCCCCATTGTGTAAGGTTATGCTTTCCATCATACATGTAAAACGCGGATAACCTTATCCGGTTTGCAAGAAAAACTCATGTTTGTGTTGTTTTTTGGCATAAAAAAACACACACACTGATTCAGTGTTTTACGTCTCACAACACAGTTAATTTTGCATTGCTCTACATATGTAGCAGAACCCCTCTGCACCACTGTAAAACTTCCTGAGTTTTCTTAAAAACATTTTCGTTGTGAAACTTGTAGTCTGTTGCTCGAATTATCCAGCAAAAAATAATGGGTTCACCAATTTGCGTTTTTTTAATATCAATAGTTTGAAGAGACCCTCTTTCACTTACATTTTCAAGTGTATCACTACCCAGTATTACGTTCTCATAACTGGGCTCAGAAACATTCAGGCATATCCAGTCTTGTATGAAATCATGAACTTGTCCCATTCTTGTCACCTGCAACAAAAAAAGAGAAACTATTTGCACATTTTAAGAAATAAGCGAGAACCGAATAACATAGATCTTCTTTTTTAAGCGCCAGGAAGTTCCTACCGTGACCGGCTACCGTGACTGGCAAGGGAAACAACTGTTTAGTGAGACCTTTCAATAATTCGTGTCATTCATTCACTCTATGCATATTTTGAAATAAACACGTGTCAAAGTCGCATGTCTACCTATCCTCTGTGCTCATGCACTCCGGCAACATGGACAACACAGTAAAATACTTGCTATTCATGACAACAGACACAAAACTTACTAGAGAAAAGCACATACAAATTACAAACTTTGGAATTTTTTCCAGTATTACAGTATCAGCCTCACAGGCAAAATGCAATAAAAGTCGATATGTGAGTAATAGACAATATTTCATTCCGAGTAATTTAGGCCTCTGGCCCATAATACAAATAACATATTGCATATTATACAACTATACAGCAATGTGACAAAAGTAGATAAAGAGACAAACAAATATAATAACAAACATTGAAATATATAGTACAGTGGACTAGTACAAAAAGTACAACTACTGACAAATATACCAAATCAAGTTTCTATTCATGTACCAATGTTGTGAGCTTGGAAAAAAAGTTTTCTCTTATTAATCATTGTATACACATATTTCGAAAGTTGCGTTAACTTATAAGAATCTGTTGTACTCATTAAATTGTAGAAAACATAAATACTATTAAAGTTACCGCCTATGACTTCGAAAAAGTATTGATTGCGTAAGTTCGTATAATACGAACATTTCATAACAACATGCATTTCGTCTTCTATTTCGTGAGAGTTACATAACATACATATTCTATGTTCATATGCGATATTATTGTGTCTGCCCGTTTCAACAAAAAGATAATGTGCTGAACATCTAAGTTTAGACAGTGCAATTTTAAATTTCAATGGTATGTTTAATGTTAGATACCTTTCAACATCCAAATGTGTTTTACAATGTTGATAGTGAATAGCTTTGCTTGACTGGTTTAAGTCGCCACGCCAATTTTGCAAGGCACAATCTATTAAACGCTGCTTAAAAATAGAAAAAAATAATTGCTCATCACCTACATCTTCTGAAATCCACACAAAAATAAAACCATATTTGAATAGTAAGGATTTAACACGTGTTGCCCAGGTTACTCTTCCAACCTCATCAAGATTTCTAAGCATAATATAACACTGTTTAGGATACCTTGTATTGTTCATTCGAATAAGATGTAGCCAATATTTTATACATTTACAATAATAAGTAATAAAAAGAGGAAATCTGCCGCATTCGCCACGTGCAAAAGCGTGAAATATATTTTTGTACAATTTTAAATATCTACAACAAAATTGGTTTTGAGCATTTTCAATTAGTGGGGAGTATTCATATCATAGTCCCCATTTCTTTGAAGTTTGTATAGTGATATAATTGATGTTTTACTTTGAATTGCAAGCATGTTTTTTTTTGCTTTAGTCCAAATTAGTTTCGGGGTGATGTATAAACCCATATACTTATAAAACGAGACTAAATTATTCCTTCTAATACACCGGCATACTCTTTCTTTCATTTCTCTCTCGCCATCCATACACTTTCTCGATTTGTTAGTAAGAAAGTGTCGATTCTTACGGATGACGGCAGGTATATAGTACTGTATTATACGGTGTCCTGTTAGGGCCATGTTACCATCGCATCTTACCATCGACCATCGACCTAGGTCGATGGTCGACTAGGTCGATGGTCGATGGTAGTCCGTGGTCGATGGTAAGATGCGATGGTCGATGGTAAGATGCGATGCTAATATGCGATGGTCGATGGTACGATGCGATGGTCGATAGTAAGATGCAATGGTAAGATGTGATGGTCGATGGTAAGATGCGATGGTCGGTGGTGCATCTTACCATCGACCATCGCATCTTACCATCGACCATCGCATCTTACCATCGCATCTTACCATCGACCATCGCATCTTTACCATCGCATATTACCATCGACCATCGCATATTACCATCGACCATCGAACTAGGTCGATGGTCGATGGTAAGATACGATGGTAAGATGCCCTAACAGGACACCGTAGTATTAAGAGGGTGCCTGCTCCACTAATAAGCGACTGTCACACATAGTCTAAAATGTGACTGAAAATGACGTTCATACAATATGGCAGGGTTAATCTCAAGAAGTACGGGGTGAATCGAAATACCGTCTGCAGCAGAGAGAAAAGCTCGTTTTGTAAGGTTTGTGAGCATTAGTTTTAGTTGGATATTGTGAATCTACTGCTTGTGTAAAACAGGGACGTAAATATATGTTCACTCCCTGTATATAATAAAATAAAGGGTGATACAATTTTGCGTTTTACATATTTTCCTCGTTATTTCACCATAGGTTTAAAAAATAACAATTGAGCGGTAGGTGCTTTTTCCAACCTGGAAGTTATTGTAGTGTTCAGGTTCGGAAATTATTGCTCATATAACATGGAAAATAACCATTCAACCTGTACTGCACACATTTTTATATTTTATTAAATTACCATACCTAATTGCAATTGCTTGAAATGCATTAAAGGGACACACGGTTATCTTTTATTTTTATTTTTTAGAAATCACCATGTCCAGTTAGTTATTCCCCGCCACGAAAGTGGAGCGGTCATATAGTGTTACCCTTGTCCGTCCGTCTTGTCGTATTGCCGTTCGAAATCGGTTTTGCGCTGTGTTGGTTTACATTAATATATAAAACGCCATACATGTTTCAAACTTCATACACTCTTATATCTATAAATAATATTCCTACCAAAAGTAGGTCAATATGAATGACCTTGACCCATGTTTTGCGCTGTGTTGGTTTACATTAATATATAAAACGCCACACATCTTTCAAACTTCTTACACTCTTGTATCTATAAAAAATATTCCTACTAAAAGTAGGTCAATATGAATGACATTGACCCACGTTTTGCGCTGTTTGGGTTACATTAATATATAAAACGCCTTACATCTTTCAAACTTCATACACTCTTGTATCTATAAAATATATTCCTACCAAAAGTAGGTCAATATAAATGACCTTGACCCATGTTTTGCGCTGTGTTGGTTAACATTAATATATAAAACGCCACACATCTTTCAAACTTCATACACTCTTGTATCTATAAAAAGACATTCCTACCAAAAGTAGGTAAATATGAGTAACATTGACGTACTCTTATCACGTTGTAAATTACACATTTTGGTGACTGAGTGGTCCGTGGTCGAGAGGGTAAAGACGCTAAGTTTTGAAACCTACTCGCCACTTCATGCTCGACTTGTCAAGTGAGAATGTGTCTATACTTACGGATGGTGGGAGGTATACAGTACTGGTTCTCCCCAGGAATAAGTTAGTGTTGTGACTCCACCACTAAAAATCGACCGTCCTAGGTAAACAAAATGCGCTGAACAAAAAATTGTAAACTCGGTCTTTATCCTTGTTGTTCAACCAAGTTTATTGCTATAATTAAGGTTTCTTCAGTGTGATTCTTTTAAAACCCAGCATAGTTCATGCACGTTCATGCAAATTGATTCAGTATATGTATCTTTCAAAATTAAAATCTTAAAAATTATCGTCTTTTTACTCTGCTAAAGATTTTTATTTTACTATAGAACCTAAGGATAAAAACCGAGTAACACACATTTTATCACCTACTGAAAATAAGATAAAATCTCAACATCTCTGCAATGGAAAATTATGAATGAGCGACATTGACTTTCATGGCTTGCTCGGTTGGTTTTGTCGATTTCTAGCTCACTTTACACAATACACTGATTATTGTAGGAGGGGCATCCGTGTTCCATGGGCACATTTCTAGATTCTCAATATATATTAATTACATATTTACAAATAATTATTAATAACTATTCAAACAGTTCAAAGCAATTGTTTATTTTTGTTTATTGCTATATGTTGATTACATCGCACAAATATCATATATATATTCAATGTAATAGGACTAAGTTTGGGGGTATGTAAATAGATAGGTTTATAAGAGCGTTAATACTGTCTCGCCGCAGAGCTAGCTTACATGGTGATATATCGGTATCTGTAGGGTGCCCGTTTCATGCAAAGGGTCCCGAGTTCAAACCCCTTGAGTGCTTAAATATTTATGTGTAATGTATCCGGTCCGATTACATTGGCGGAGAATCCGGGTAGGCAGTGTATGAGGTTATTCCCAGATGCCTAGATCATTGTATATGTTGTTGTCTATACGTGTTGTGTGGTATTTGAAAGTTTCAAAACATAAAAAGGTTGGAGGTATGTAATAGGATTCAGTTGGGGTTAAGTAAATAGATAGGTGTATAAGCGCGTTACTACTGTCTCGCCGCAGAGCTAGTTTTTATGGTGATATTGTAGAGAGCCCGCTTCACATGCAAGGGGTCCCGAGTTCAAACCTGCTGAGTGCTAAATATTTATGTATAGTTTTACATCAAATCTAGGTTAACGAAGAAAATTCGAAACTTTCCAAAAATGTCTAACCTTTTATTATAAATCAAAATGAAACAGAATTAATAAATTGAGGTGCACAATACACTCCCCTATATACAAAGGGTGTGCCGAGCCGACAACATGTATGGGTGAGACACCGTGAAAAGTATTTGTTTATTGCCGAATTGTATAGGTTTCTCTCCATGAAGATGAAAATTGTGATGGCTTTTTTTATTTATTTTTTTTATTTTATTTTATCAATAATGCATGTGCTGTTGGACCTAAAATGGTATGTAATACATGTTTATTATATGCTTACTTCATATTAAGATTTCCCAAAACTTACTTACCCACATTTATTTGATTATTAAAGCAAAAGTTCACGTATTGCTTTGATTTGCTGAAGTACGTTAATTTATACCAGTTCAAGCATAATTAATATTGAGTAGATATAGATTATGCAGTGTTTTTTGTCGGTGAAAAGTAAAAACACGTAGAATTTTTAATTTTTTAAATGTGTTGGTTTCTAGCAGAGGATGTATTGGTGCATAAACGAAGCAACATTTAGATCTAAGATGTATTGGTGCCTGTCTGAAGTCATACTTACATTTCAGGATGTGGAAACAATATGCAGCTACTGTCGTTCTTCATTGACCAGTATTACACTGCGTCGAAGCGCATGAGGAGGTTTGTGGCATGAGGAGGTTTGTGGCATGAGGAGGTTTGTGGCCAAATGCTCTTGAAGGTGGTCTTACACGTTTAATCTTAAAGGGACACACGGCAATCTTGATTTTTTAAAAACTCATGGCGTCCCGTTAGTTTTTCTCTTCACTTGCATTTGTTCAATCATTGATAGTAACTGTTAGAATAGTTCAAAGCAAATTATTATTACAAATTACTGACTTTTTATAATAGTGCATCAATAATATATTTAAAAATTTGGTGAAATAGTAAAGAAAATTGAAATCTCATTTTTTTATTTAATTATATGCAAGCAGTTTTAAAGTCAAAATGACGTAGGATAAGTAAACTGAGGAGCAAATTTTAATCTTTGAATAAAACTCAAGATTGCCATGTGTCCCTTTAAAGGAGAGAATATAATTGGCAATAGACAAAACGTGTTTAATACAGAAACTGGAAAATTGCAAGTACCAACAAAATCGAGCACTGACAGCCCTGAGCGAAAGATCTTGAAATTAAACACACCAACAAAGTCCGTCCAAAAGCAGTTATTTAGTGAAACTGTGCCATTGGAAAGTAATATTCTTGAGCATTCGGACATGTTAGAAGAAACGATGTTTTATGGAGACACAGGTTCAGAAGATAGTGGTCCAGTACTTTTAACTACATACAAAATCTCTTTATCTGATGACGAATGCATTTTGACAATGAAACCGTAAAAAAAGCTGTCCTACACTTGCAAAAGCTTTTACACTCAGTTACTGCTCATCTTGCAGAGTACGATCGCCTCAACGACTGGATGGCATTCTTCAATCTTGTCGATACCGGAGAGTTTCGTGTAAAGCACATTGCTGCTCAGTTGTTCCTTGATGTCATTACGTTTTCGACAATTGAAGATGTTCGCGCTATGAAGTATACATCAGAAGTCAAAGAGTTCTGGTCAGTTGGCCAGTCTCTATTTCGCGCTAAATTTCTTAACAATTTCTCAGAATAATGGATTGGATATGTGTGAAAATACTATCAATAAAACTGATATAGCAATGATGACTTTTGCAAGCCCAAATGCAGTGATATTACATGACCAGAAGAAGAAAGTCAATATCGAATGTAGTTGACCCGGCATTTCAGATTCAAATATTAAAGCTGTATCTGCCAATAATGAAGTAGAAAATAAGTCATATAATCTTGGTATGGACGGTAAAAATAACAGCAGGATTTGGAAAGAATCTCGGAGAGGACGACTTATTTGGACATGAGTCACAGCCATCTCTCACGGAAAAGGTAAACCGATTAGAAGGTGAGCTTCTCACTATAGACCAAACAAGAGAGGAAATTTTTAAACGGATAGGAAGATATAAAAATTATATATAATTCTGTTTCGGAGTTAAGCACAGATAATACGCATCTCCATGGAAAAATGCTTGATAGCATGTTAGTTAATACAGAAAGAATTAAGGAAATGCGATTTCTCTGAAAGACAGAAAGGTATACAATATCATGAATATGTCGTCTATGCACCAAGACACTGTGTGGTAGAAACCAATACAAAGCACACAGACTTCGTTTGTCCACCAATTTAAAATAGAAAACTGTCTATTTTTAATGTTTGCGACTTTTGTGATGTTAAAATAGAATGTTGACCTTATTAACATTATCAGCCTGTTATGGAAATAATTATTCGTTGCATTCAGAAAGAAATGGGTAAAAACATTATTAAAAACTCAGGAGTAGAAAAGTCTTAGGGGTGTTAGTCTGCTGGTAATGGTTACAGCAGCAGCCTTTTAGACTGCACAGTATAGCTGTTATCGCTAGTACCGCATCCGCTGTTAAGCGCTGGCAGCAACTTACCGATCCGCCAATCAGAATCACGCGCTTGTTTCGTACTCTTTTCAAAAACGGCATGGTCATTTCAAGACTCCATTTTTTCCAAGAAGAAAAGAACAAATATGAATTCAGTGGTAGGCTAAGCTTTTTTTTCGTTTACTCTACAGCAGACAACAACGTAGTGTACTGTACAGCAGACAACAACGTAGTGTACTGTACAGCAGACAACAACGTAGTGTACTGTACAGCAGACAACAACGTAGTGTACTGTACAGCAGACAACAACGTAGTGTACTGTACAGCAGACAACAACGTAGTGTACTGTACAGCAGACAACAACGTAGTGTACTGTACAGCAGACAACAACGTAGTGTACTGTACAGCAGACAACAACGTAGTGTACTGTACAGCAGACAACAACGTAGTGTACCTTTTTTTGAAAGAAGGGAGTATGTTATCCTCTACATGGATTGTAACATGCATTCAGATTTCTCTAACGATGGGTGTTGGGGTGGGGTAGGGTGGGTGTGTGTGTGTGTGTGTGTGTGTGTGTGGGTCTCATAACAGGATAACAGATAATTGAATTTGCTGTTAACAGATAACAGTGAATTAAAAACGTTTAATACACGTTCCTGGTACATCTAACAGATAACAGTTCAAACCTTTTTTTTTTATCAGATTAGAGCACAGAGTAAAATTTGACCACTGTAAGTGAAGGGTTTTTCACACATCATTTTAAAAGTAGATTATCACATATTTTTGGAAGTAATTGGGGTTCGGGATAAATGGTTTGGTAAATACTAATCCGGAGACTGTATAATTTAATTAAATCGGTACGAAAACAAAAGGGACGATATCTCAAAGGCATTTGAGTTCCTTTGTTTTTATCTTACCAGCTGCTTGACCGCTTGAAAGTCGCAGAACCGTGAAATAAATCGCTTCGGAATCTCCGAATCTACTGAGCCCTCTTATAAAAATATTTTCAGATGAAAAGATGACCACAATTTAATAGATCTTCTATCAAATGACTGGGTTTTTTAAGTTGCATTAGACGATAAACTCCAGTCCAGACAATATCTTCAGCCTCCCCGCATCAGTTTTTGCGCACAATATGACCTATACTGTATATATGTGTCTCGACGTGCCGTGAAATACCATTCATTCATTCAGCCTCCCCGCTACCCCGCCATCCCCAAGCTATATTCATGGCGTTTAGTAGTTTTAACATTTTTGTATTTTTCCCTCCTTCATGGTGTAACATAGGGATCTGAAATTGTGTGTAATCGTTGACTCGAGTTGTAAAACATACCAGACGGGATTTGAATGTGACGTTTAGGTCATGCCCCGGGGGTTAAACTTGATTGGGTGGGCTCGCCCACTGGGTCATAACTTGGAAACTGTTTAGGTCCCACCCTAGAACCATATATACAGTTACTGGTCATGAACAGACTGGACCATCCAAACAGCATTGTCCCTCTGGTCCATCCCCACCCCTGGGGACATAGCCCCTGGGTCATAACTTTGAAACCATTGAGATCCTGACCGTATAAACATATAAACACTTACTGGGCTTGAACATATTAAGGTGGGCATGGTATTTTGCTATGGGCCTAACTTGGACACCGTTGAGATCTTCACCCTATAACCATATACACAATTACTGGGCTTGGATACTTTATGTGGGCATGGTAATTTGCTCTGGCACACCATCAACTGCATGAT
Organism: Cyrtodaria siliqua; assembly: GCA_037043455.1. Classification (NCBI taxonomy): domain Eukaryota; kingdom Metazoa; phylum Mollusca; class Bivalvia; order Adapedonta; family Hiatellidae; genus Cyrtodaria; species Cyrtodaria siliqua. Next base: position 95,436 of record JAWPHD010002706.1, read on the forward strand.
CTAATTATCCCCGTGCTTTCGAATAAAAATTTTGCCCCAGGGTCAAAGATGTGGCTTTATGCTGATCCCGGGGATTGCAATCTTTGTATGGTGTTTTACGTCATTTTCAACACATGAAAGGTTATATATGACGGTCGTTTTTTTAGTGGTGGAGGCAGACCACCCACTTTTCCTGGATAGAACCAGTACTGTACACCTCCCGCCAAACGTAAGATTTGACAATTTCTCACAATTTGAGCTCCCAGTGGGATTTGAACCCGCAACAATGAGAGATGAGAAGGTTTTCAACGCAGAGTCGTCAATAACACCTCGACCACGGATGCAATCTATTTCCGTTTTCTGCTAATATTTTAATGTTATTGAACATGTAGCACATGGTGGAACTATAGTACAATATACGGGCTCATTTCATCTGATTGCAAGTTGGGCTCGATATCAAGGAAACACAGGTTTTCATATACCTCCTTGACTGTCCCACTGGAAACCAGCAGTATTGTATTGTATCAAGTTTTTGGTGGTTACAATAAACATTACAATCTTTCCCTGTTGCTATTGTCACATACTGTGGGCACTTCAGGTGCGTTTGTAAAAACAATGCCAAATTGGGCAAAGAATATCTGTTTTGGGATTGTAACACTAGAGTTATGGCCCTTGTTTCATAAGAAAAAATGCCATTTTCTGCCTTGGGAACTCTTTAGCACCTTCATTTAGTACTTGATCTTTACCAAACTTGCACAGATTGTTGATATTAATGAAAGCTGGGACAAGTTTATCGTCCGTCCGTCCGTCTGTTAACTTTTGCCTTGTGAACACTCTAGGGCCTTCATTATTAATCGGATCTTTACGAAACATTGCCAGTGTCTTTATATCAATGACAGCTCAGATACGCTCGAAAACCAGCCGGATCGGATAAATTTCACCTGAGTTATGGCCCTTGTTTTGCCAAAAAAATGCCATATTAAGCCTTGTGAACACTCTAGAACCCTAATTTATTATTTGATCTTTACCAAACTTGCAAAGATTGTTAATATCAATGAAATGTTTGACAAGTTCGAAAACAAGCGAAAACGGGTCAATAATACCGGAGTACGGCCCTTGTTTTTTTAGGATAAATGCTATTTTCGGACTTGTGTACACTCTAGCAAATTCATTTATTATTTGATCTTTACCAAACTTGCACAGATTGTTAATATCAATGAAGGCTTGGACAAGTTCAAAAAACAGCTAAATTGGCTTAGTAACACCAGAGTTATGGCCCTTGTTTTGTCAGAAAAAATGCCATTTTCTGCCTTGCGAACTCTCTAGCACGTTCATTTAGTACTTGATCTTTACCAAACTTTCACAGATTGTTAATATCAATAAAAGCTAAATTGGATTAGTAATACCAGATTTATGGCCCTTGTTCTTATTGAAAAAGCTATATTATGCCTTGTGAACAGTCTAACACGTTCATTTATTATTTGATCTTTACCAAACTTGTATTTATTGATAATAGCCATGAAATCTTGGACGACTTCGAAAAACAGCCATATCTGACCATTTATAGTATACTAGAGTTATGGCCCTTGTTTTTGCTAACATATGATATTTTTTGCCTTGTAAACACTAGCACCTTCATTCATTATTTTTTGTTTGTGTTAACGCCGTGTTAGCAGGAACATTGTTATGATTTCTAGTTGTGCCGACTGCGTTTTTTTCCGGTTCGTTGATTTGATGGTTACGGCCCTTTGACATTTTTACTTTTAAATATCTTGTTGGCGCTACTCCTCCTAAACGCCTTTTTGGATTTCGACGAAACTTGGCAGGAAGCATCGGTAAGATGTCTAGTTGTGCTTTTGTTCGAGTTTGCTGATTTATGACGGAGTAATGGCCCTTTGGCATTTTTACTTTAAATTTCTTGTCAACTACTCCTCTTAAACGGTTTGTTTGATTTCTAAAAAATTGTGCAGGAAGCCTCAGTATGATCTTGTTAGTAATGATCAAGTTATGGCCCTTGATTTGTTGAAAAATGCTATATTGCATTTACCTTTGTTAAATCTGTAGTAACATCATTTTGTTATGTGATCTTTACCATATTTGTTTAGAATGCTACTCCCCCTCGTTACACCAGAGTTATGGCCCTTCATTACTGAAAAAATGCCATATTGTGCGTTGTGAACACTCCAGCATGTTATACCCCAGCAAACAAAGTTTGACAGGGGGTATATAGGAGTCACTGAGGTGCGCCGTCGCTCTATCGGTTGGTTTGTTGAATCTTGTAGAGCGAACTACTTTTACACTTTTAAAGATATTCGATTGATACTTTGTATATATTATATTAACAGGGAGTGGGGGGGGGTGGGGCGGGGGGTGTGTGTTTGGGGTCAAGGGTTATTTCTGTTATCCTGTTATTGGCGAAATTTATATTTTGTCATTTGTTTTTAGCTCAACTATTCAAATAAGAGAGCTTATGTACCCGCGTCCGACATCAAGCCTATTTCTTACATTTCTTATACTAGCACAACCAAATTTGGCCATGGGCTTCCTTATAATATTATCTTAAGGGCTGCGTAAGTAAGTTTTGTTCCTGTAACCCATGGGCTCCAATGGGCTCCCATGAAACCCAAATTCTGATCTAGCCCTTAAAATATGTCCAATTTCACATCAAATTGTGCTTGTAAGCTGTGTTTACAAGACTATATCTCTTACATTTTTAGCGTGTCTGTTTTTGAAAAAAAATGAGATAAGTTATTGTCATGGCTTCATCGACGTCCGCGGCGTCCTTGTCGTCTTCGTGAATCTTGGTTAAGTTTTACATTAAGGTCCACTTTTTTCAGTAACTCTTACAGCTACAGCTTTGAAACTTTGCATAGTTGTTCTACATCATAACATCACACAGCAAATCAAGTTTCCTTTTTGAACTTATAATTTTGGTTAAGTTTTGCGTTACGCCCCACTTTTTTTAGTAACTATTACAGCTACAGCTTTGAAACGTTGCATAGTTGTTCTACATCATAACACCACACAGCAACTCAAGTTTCATAACTCTGTTTTGCATTTTGCAAAAGTTATGCCCCTTTTTGAACTTAGAATTTTGGATACACAGATGAAATATCATTAAAAAAAAAAAAAAAATGAAGCCACAATAAAAAATTGCTAGATTCTCATCCCCTCCCTCCCTGAGTTGTATTTCGACCACAAATTTCCTTCAAATGACAGCAATTTTGGATTAAAACTGATAAAAAAAAAAATCACACCCTGCGCCAAATTTTACTATAATTTGTATGAGATTGTAACAATAATTTTATCGGCCCGAGTTTCTATGCCCGCCCCACAACAACTCCCCCACATTGTTTTAGCCTTGTTTTTTGGTGGTATATACTATATATATTTATCAGCAATTCAGTTTGAAGACATTGACTTGAAACTTTGTTTACATGACAAACATGAAGTGTAGATGTGCGTGACACAATTTTGATGCGGCTCACTCAATGCCATGCAAAGTTATTGCCCTTGATCTTACTAAAAGATTGTTTGCGGGGGGAGGGTTGGGTATTTATCACCTTTAGTGGTAGTTCTAGTTCATTTAGTATCTGATCTTTACCAAATTTGGCAAAAAAAAGTACCGGTTTATAAAAACCTAATGTTTTATACTGGAACTTTCAGTGTGTTAACATACCGGTACTGGTATTGTTTTGCTTAATATTTCAGAAACGAAAAAGAGAAGACTTCAGTGTTTCTGAGGTTGAAGTTTTAGAAAAGGCCTGGGATGCAGGAATGCAGTCAGCAGGGAAAAAGTGTACTGCTGACATCAGCAAATGTGCAGAAGAGCTGAATACCACCATTGAGAGAGTAGAGGTAACACCATTTGGGCAGAAATTTGTTTGAAGTATTGAGCAATACACTATCAGTAGTATTAAAATTATCAAATAAATTGAATTAGATTTAACATTTACAGTCATATGGAGCTTATTCTTATTATGATGGAGAACAATACAGAAAAATCATGAATAACTCATACTCTTATTTCAGATTGATTTCTTAACATGCTCTTTGCTGGGCTATTCATTGGATAGAAGAACACCTATATTTTCTAATGACATAAGGATTTTTGTTAAGCCAAATTTGACTCAGATATTTTAGGCACTTTAGCAACGGTATATGGTTTTACAAAAATCAGGTTTTATTGAAGTGCACAAGTTGTTACACAGTCCAGATTGGCAAGTGGTGGTATGCATTTTATAGCAGTTATTACCATTTATAGTATCAAAGTTTGTATGATTTCACCAGCCACCACTCAAGGCTTTAAATAGAAGCATAAAATGAATGTTTAGCTAATGCAACTGTTTCGCCACTTTGCCAATGCTAAACATGACTAACCAAATTGGCTAAAACATTTGACAAATTTTTAGCCATTTTAAAGTTGGTGAAGGCTAATGAATAGCTCAGCATTCATGGCATTGGACAGAAAAGTACAGTGGGCTGCCCTGGTAATGTCCTCATCTGTGTGAGTTGAGAGTATCTTTCTTATGTTTCAACTCTAATGACTCCACCAGTAAGCAAACCCCGATCTCTATATCATGAGCCTGCCTTGTTTAACATTAGAAAACACTGTATATTCAATTAAGGGCTTTTTATGCCACCAACACCGGAGATGAGGTGTCATATAGCGCTGCCCATGTCCGTCTGTCTGTCCGTCCCGAACTTAACCTTGGTAATGTAACAGTTAACTTTGTCTGATTACCTTACTTTCTTACTTTGATACTTGGTCACATGTATTGTTGGCATTACGTCCTTTGGTGGATGATACTTGGTCAGGGCTTTCCTTTTGTTTTTGATTTACCGGGAAAGTTTTTAAAGTAGGCAGGTGATTTACAGTTCTCTCCTTTGTTGTATTGGGGACTGCTAAAGTAGTAATGTAGGTGGCTAATTTACCTGCCTACATAAGGATTGTTGGATTTAGACGAATCTTGACAGGAAGCATCTGTATGATGTCTTGTTGTGCATATCGCATTCGTGTTCTGGTTTCATGAGTTTTGAAGTAGTTATATAGCCCCTTGACATTTTAACTTTAAATTTGTTGTTGTCACTACTCCTCCTAAACCGCTTGTTGGATTTTGGCAAAACTTGGCAGGAAACATCGATATGATATCTAGTTATACATCACGCGTTTGTGTTCCAGTTTGATGATTTTTGACGAGTTGTGGCCCTTTGACATTTAAATTTGTTGTTTGACCTATCCACTATAAATCTATTTTGACAAGGTTGTGCAGTGGGGGTTTCTAAAAAAAAAAAAATCTTTCCAGAGTATTGACATATTTATATTTTGCTTCAGATGTGGATTGGAAATCGACAAGGGAAGCAGAGGAGACGAGATGTAGGCAGTGTGAGCAAAAAAACAAACTATACAACAATTGGCCCCAATGCCTATTCCCTGTTTGTCAGCGGTGTGGAAAGAGGTAAAATAAAGTCAATGTAAATGAAACAAATTGAATGTAAATAACAAAACATAGATTTAAACAATTGAAACGATGTATTATTAGGTTGTCTGCAAATCATAGTGCACACACAGCTTTTACTTTCGTCTGTTGCCTTGCGACTGCTTCTGTCGTCCATCTGTAGAAACTTTCCTTTGTGCAAGATAATTGGAGTAGATTTTGAAAATTATGAAACTGTACCTGTATGTGGATATGGATTTTTAGGACAATAGGTCAAAGGTCTAGGTCACCATAATCCAATCATGAAATGGAAATAACTTTCCAAACGATAACAAGAGTTATATCTATCGGTTGAGCACGGTCCTATACATTTTGGTGTCAAAGGTCAGGTTACCATAACTGGATCTTGAAAATCATTTTCTGCATGCTAATTGTAGTAGTATTTCATTTTGTCAAGTTTAGTTATGAAACTTCATACTTAACCCCTTAGTTATTAAGTAAATGCAAGTAGATCAAGGTCAGCTTAATTCAGTCTTGAACACTACTTCCTGAACTGTAAGGGAGATAGTTTTTTATCTACAGTTATGAAACAGTTATGAAACTTCATGTCTGGAGTAGCTATGGGTATATCAAGGTCTCTATCAGTAAGTCAAGGTCACACTTAAACCATTCTGAAAGTCAGTGTGCTTAAAAACAGGGGTTGCTTTTCATCTAGAAATGGAACTTCATTTGAAACATTTTCCTCGATAAACATTAAATTACTACACCTAAAATTACTACACCTACAGTTGGGAAACTTTACACAAACACAGCCTGCAGGTCAGACAAAAACATATTTTGACTTGGGTCTATAGGTCAAAGGTCAAGGTCACCAAGACTTGATATCATAAAATGTAACAATGTCTTATTTTATTAAGAACTTCACCTACAATCATTTGAGTTAATTATGAACGTGTTCCATTCCATTTTTATTTTGTTTTCCAATTTTTGTGTTTAGGTCACTTTCTCTGGAAATGTATGCACTACATTTCAAACTTTGGTTTTAGTTGTATCTTGGGTAGTAAAATGTGACATAGGAATTGTGGATGTTACCTTCACCGTCCAAACAAAGGGCAGATAACTTAATATTTTTTACATTTAAGTTTTGCGTATAGGTCACTTTCTTTGGAACTTAATACACTACATCTTTCAAACTTTGTTTATATTTTAAGACATAGTTGTGTCTTGGGTACTGCATCTTTTTGGACAATGGGTTTCATCTATGAAATTGACCTGCTTTTGTGGGCGAAGCAACATATTTAATATAGATAGATAGATAGACGGGCGGACGGACAGACAGACAGACAGACAGATAAAATATGCAATGTCATTTTTGTTTTTAAAAGACTATACTTAAATGCCATAATTATATTAGCAAAATGTAGACTAATTTTTTTCATTATTCCACATTTTTACTTTAGACGAGACATTTTAATCCGCAGATTTCTTGTTAAATTAAAAACTTAAGTTATATGAATATACGTAGGTTTTAAGTTTTAAATTGAACTCTTAGTTATTTTGGTGGAATATATCCAGGTCTACAGCTATATGTGTCAGTCATTTTGAGTTATAGATCAGTTTCTCTGAAACAATGCTATAAAGCAAGGCTCGCACCAAGAAGATAATGAACTACAACATGTTAATAACCAATACAGACACTTATATAGACCTTTACTGAGGCATTGTGAGATTCTGTAGATCTCGAGTCCTTATATTAGATAAATTTCACATTCATGAGGGTCATGACAGGGTGATGGTAATAATGTTCACCCTGAGGATATGATTATCGCCCGAGGCGAAGCCAATCAATATCCAAAGGGTGAACATTCTTACTATCACCCTCTCATGAATGTGATATTTATTTTATTATGCAAAAACAAGGTTCATTTCACTTTGCCAGATTCCTTTTTTGAAAAACATTTTTTTTCTAAAAGTTGCTAAGAATGTTATATCGTTGGATCGGAAATAACATAACTAAGAAAATGAGTGGTAGTTTATTGAAATTGGTCAAGTACTTTTGAAGTTATGATGAGTTAAAAAGAGCAATTTCACTGAGCCGATGACGCCACCGAAACAGCGCGCATCAAAGCTGCGCATGTGATAATATTTTTACTATCACCCTGCGATTTACTATCACCCTCTGTGAGAGAGTAAGAAATATGATATTTATTTTATTATACCGAAATCCCCTCGGGCAAAAACAAGATTCATTTTCAGTACTTATTTCACTTTGCCAGATTCCTTTTTTGAAAAACTATTTTTTTCTAAAAGTTGCTAAGAATGTTATATTGTTGGATCAGAAATAACATAACTGAGAAAATGAGTGTTAGTTTATTGAAATTGGTCAAGTACTTTTGAAGTTATGATGAGTTAAAAAGAGCAATTTCACTGAGCCGATGACGCCACCGAAACAGCGCGCATCAAAGCTGCGCATGTGATAATATTTTTACTATCACCCTGCGATTTACTATCACCCACTGTGAGATAGTAAGAAATTACACGTTGTCTATGGGGATTTAGCATGGGCGTCTAATGTGAGGTATATTAATTATAAATAACAGCCTTTTTTCCCAATGTTCAGCTATCTTCACTGATTTAAGTTGTCTTTATTATATGATGCAGGCGACATCAGTTTAATGGTCACATAGATAATCCTGAATTGTTTTGCTCCAACAGGGTCCATGGATAAAACGGCTTTTTTGAAGATGGCAGCGGAAAAGTGGAGGTCTTTGGAAGATGAGGAGAGAAAGACATTTTCTGAAAGAGCAGCAGCCATCCGCCTCAATCCAATGAAAAACTGCCCAAGGGGGAAGTTCGTAAAGAAACAGCTCCAGTGTATTGGTCAAGCGGTAATTTATAATATTTTTATAATATGCAACTTTGGTTGCATTAATTATTTATAATAAAATATGTACCCTTGGTGATGAACAACATATTGTTCAAGCTGCTCATTGCTGATACAGAATATATATATAAGAAGTTGTTTATGATTTGAATTTTACGTGCTAAGTACACTTCTAATAGAACATTTTTGGAAAAAAATGAATTTGTGCAAAGTTCGATTATCTGAAAATAATGTTGCTGTTTATTTTTCATCAATTTCTTCCATGTCTTTGAAATAACTTTAAAGAAGAAAATAAATTCCTCAATTTCGCCTGTTTAAGTTACAGACCGTTAAATTGTTATTATCATGACAATTTTTTTAAAATTCTTTTCATTTCCAAACATCATTTGTTTGTATGTAGGTGTTTTACGTCATTTTCAACACATGTAAGGTTATATATGACAGTCGATTTTTTTTGTGGTGGAGGCAGACCACCCACTTTTCCTTGGTAGAACCAGTACTGTACACCTCCCGCAATCCGTAAGAATTTACTTTCTCACCTAAAAGTCGAGCTCCCAATGGGAATTGAACCCACAGCGGTGAGAGGCAAGGGTTTCCCATTAACCTGTTGACCACCTCGACGTCAGCTTTATTGACGTCATGACTCAGCGTCACAGTTAGTTATTTTGTATTCGTAGTTAGTTATTGATATTTAGTAATTAAGAATATTCTTTCCCTGAGAAAAAACTATCTTTCACCTATAGAAATGTATTAAATATTGATAATAATTTGATAACATCAACTTTTTTCAGTGTTCTCAATTGTCATCGGTTGGCTATCATTTTGGTGGAATGGGTCTTGATCCAAAAGATAATTTTACCCCAGCAGTCTTTGGAACCACTGCAGCTTTGAGCTTTTTCGAGGGCGAGTTTGAGAAATTTCGCCTTCACATAAATATGTCTGGTACGAAATTTATACAAACCATTTATTAGTATTTTCTTCTTTATAGCATTGTGATAAGATACATTATGTAAAAATAATACATTGTGGAAGTATTAATAAATGTTCATTGATGAAATGAATTTGACTATCAATAGAAATTGAAAATAATAGTTATTAAACTTTGAATATGACATATTGTTTGATATTTGACGATTGATATACCATTAAATGATGGTGTTCTTGTTTATAATTGTTTTGATTGTTTCTGCAATTGCAGCTTGAATGCTGCTATGAATGTATTGTATGATTCAGTTGTGTTTATTTGTTTTGATTTTAAGGGCACAGTGTTTTACCCAGAACTGAGGAGAAAAAAGAGGAGAGAGAGAAGTTGCGCCGACTTGTTCGTCAGAAGTTCAGGGCATGTTGGGGTAGGTAGGAAAGTGCTAAAATCATTTATGTTTAAAGCTAATTTACAAATTAATTATTGATTTAAATCTAATACAATAAACATCTCATATGTGCAGTTATTTGTAAAGTTATATCCATTTTGATAAGACAAATATGCTATGCTATGAAAGAACCATCGAAGGCCAGAATAAATAAAAAGTTGTTTTTTTTTCAGATTGTGAAACTGTCTCAGTTCTGAGGGCATGTGTGAGATTTGATAAAAGTAACTTAACCTATAATGATGTTGGAACATCACACAATTGTTCTATAACACATGACCAAAATATTCATTTTATTCTTGTGTTTTTCTTTACTTTCTTTAATTTAAAGCCGCTTTCCCACCAACAACAGATACATTTTAAAAAACAAAACCTTTCTTCTAAACTATATCCATGTCCTTTCTTCTAAACTATATCCATGTCCTTTCTTCTAAACTATATCCATGTCCTTTCTTCTAAACTATATCCCTGTCCTTTCTTCTAAACTATCCATGTCCTTTCTTCTAAACTATATCCCTGTCCTTTCTTCTAAACTATATCCCTGTCCTTTCTTCTAAACTATATCCCTGTCCTTTCTTCTAAACTATCCATGTCCTTTCTTCTAAACTATATCCATGTCCTTTCTTCTAAACTATATCCATGTCCTTTCTTCTAAACTATATCCCTGTCCTTTCTTCTAAACTATATCCCTGTCCTTTCTTCTAAACTATCCATGTCCTTTCTTCTAAACTATATCCCTGTCCTTTCTTCTAAACTATATCCCTGTCCTTTCTTCTAAACTATATCCATGTCCTTTCTTCTAAACTATATCCATGTCCTTTCTTCTAAACTATATCCATGTCCTTTCTTCTAAACTATATCCATGTCCTTTCTTCTAAACTATATCCATGTCCTTTCTTCTAAACTATATCCATGTCCTTTCTTCTAAACTATATCCATGTCCTTTCTTCTAAACTATATCCCTGTCCTTTCTTCTAAACTATATCCATGTCCTTTCTTCTAAACTATATACATGTCCTTTCTTCTAAACTATATCCCTGTCCTTTCTTCTAAACTATATCCATGTCCTTTCTTCTAAACTATATCCATGTCCTTTCTTCTAAACTATATCCATGTCCTTTCTTCTAAACTATATCCATGTCCTTTCTTTTAAACTATATCCGTGTCTTTTCTTCTAAACTATATTCATGTCCTTTCTTCTAAACTATATACCTGTCCTTTCTTCTAAACTATATCCCTGTCCTTTCTTCAAACTATATCCATGTCCTTTCTTCTTAACTATATCCATGTCCTTTCTTCTAAACTATATCCATGTCCTTTCCTTTAAACTATATCCATGTCCTTTCTTCTAAACTATATCCATGTCCTTTCTTCTAAACTATATCCCTGTCCTTTCTTCTAAACTATATCCATGTCCTTTCTTCTAAACTATATCCATGTCCTTTCTTCTAAACTATATCCATGTGTTAGGTCATAAAATGATGCATATGTGCCGATTAAAAGTCTAGACTTGTTCATGGAACTAAATACTTGTAAATGAGTATGCGTAAAACGAATTTAGAGTTGGTAACTCATAATTCGACACACAATAGGGTGATGTTTGATATTTTCCCTGGCTGTCTAAGGTGTTGATATTGTAGTTAAGAGTTCAGATTCGCAAAATATGTAAGTTACATATATACCTTATCGTTAGTAGGCTTGGAAACAGTGTGCATTTGTTCTAAAATTTCCCTGTTGTTGGCGAGATAGCGGCTTTAAAGTTGAACAGAAATAATATACTATTGGGGTTGTTGCAGCCGAAAGTTTTTCGGACTTTTCAGATAAAATTCAACTAGTAACAAAATAAGTTGTATATAATTGAAACAGATATTTTAGTGGTAAATAAAAATACCTTACTTTTCAAAATCGGTTGAGAAATAAATATATTAGAGCCAAAGTGCTTTGTTGATGGGCGTTTCCCATATAAATTCCTTGTTGGTGGAAAAACGTTGCAGGAAAAACAGAAATATAAGAAATCTCATATAACTTCAATAGTTTGCTATACAATTTTCAGACTGTCTTAAGTTACATTTATCCAACACCAAAAACATAATTTTTGGATTAAAAAAGCATATTTTTTTTTCAAAATACAGCAGAAATTTGCATTAGGCAAAAAAAAAGTTTGTTTTTTTTTCGCTATTTTTTGTTCATGTCGTTTTATGGTTAGTTAGCGATAGTATTTGATATGAAGTTACTGCTATTTGAAGTATTACATGAAAAAGGACAAAACACCATCATGAACATACAAACACTGAACAGTATATTATTTAAATTAAGAAAATGTCATCCATTATAGAATGAGATGACAGAGGAGTAATACTTGGTTAAGCAAAACCATATATCTCACCTTCAAAATGCTTAAAGATATTTTTATTGTTGACATGCATGAGCAAACCTCCTTGGTTTATACATAGGAATCGGACATATTGTATTTGCATGTAATAAACCAGATTGACTATCCACTACTAGTATATTAAAATATATTTTTATGACAGGAATGCAACGCGAAATTTTTAATTTACGTTTCTGGAAGTTTTTTCCCCGAACGGACGTCATAATTCGATAGTACGGATGTTTTTCTATCAATCTGGGTCATAACTTTCGACTTTCCGTGTAATATAAGTACTTTTGTAACAACTTTCGTTTTTGAATCGACTACATGGTTTGTGCCGAGATCCATCTATTTTCATATAAAATTATATACATGCTTGGACATACATACTGTACTATGTTTACAATACGTCCGATTCCTATGGTTTATATGACCATTTCTAATGTATATATATATAAATATACATTAATGTATAACAAATTAATATATATATATTGGATTTTCTGCAAACTATTAAACTTTATTAAACTATGATGGAAAGAAGGTGAAATGTTAAATGTTTTAGAATAACAGTTAACAAAACTTAAAGAACAAAAGTGAATAGATAAATCTTACAAATGTTTCTGCTCAAAAACATGGCTTACACCGTTCACATCTATTTATTATATGTTGTTTTTTTTAGATATTAATCTTTTTTCTTTTTAACTTCTAATATGAAACTGCAATAAATTGCAACAATACCTATCTCTTATAAAAAACTGTTCACAATTTTTAACCGTTTAAAATGGCGTTTATTGAAATCAAACCTCAAATTTTTCGTCACTCGAACCGAGTCCGAATGAACACGTTGCCTTTACAGGTTTCTTCTTCCACAGGCGGATGAGCCCTCAGGAAAATGTTATTAATAGTACTTTCTGCCATGGCAGATATAACCACGTTCTTTCTTTGTTGATGATCGCATTTTTCTTGGGTGATAGCCAGTGAACATGGCATCACCATGCTTTTTGTTGTTGTTGTAGCACGTTCCGTCCTCATTTCGAATGTCTCGTTTTTCGTACCCAGTATTTTTCGAACTGGTGGATTTCTTTAGTATAAATAAAAACGTTAGGGTCGGTCGGGTAGCCGTAAACACAACTATTTTTTTATTTGGATTTAAAGATGCCCTATCGTTAATAACTTTGCAAATAAAATGTTTATTTCTCATCAGATTTTGGAAAGTAAAATTTTTTTATTAACCACTTAAAATGTCTGTTTCACTGATATAATCTTATATAGGTCCTAGTTGAATTTTGTCTTAACCGTCCAAAAAACCGTTGGCTGAAACAAGAGGCCTGAACTATAGCAAACTATCAAGAATTGTACTTTATTTATATATAGTCTCTCTTATCAATTTAGAATCAGCCACAGGTTTGAAAAAACCTGTCCCTTACCAGGACATAAAGAAAGGAACTGTTTTGACCAAATGCCATGGACTACCTACAGATGTTAAGTTTATGGACCCAAGCGGATATGGGAAAGACACACTGAAAAACATTTTGAGATGTAATGTAACTTTGGAAGTGAGGTATATTTAAAATATAATTTATACATATTGTGTGCACAAAGCATATATAAGAAATACAAAGAGTTAACATTTTCTGATGTTTTAACAGTTATATGTCACAGTTATATGTCATACTTAATGCACATTATAACAAGAGTGCTTATCTACAGTCTCAATATGTATTTGTTCCATAACTCTTACATGTATGCATAAAGGGATTTTAAAATAATGTGGCAAAAATGGTCACCATAACAACACAAGGTGCGGAGTGCAACACCTGGATATGTAGCCCTGAGGTCAAGGTCACAGTTAGAGGTCAAAGATGAAAAAAAAAACAGGAGATATTCGTGTCCGCTCAATAACTTTTATTTGCAATGAGGGATTTTATAATAGCCTGGCTCACTATATGAAGACAAGGTGCAAAACTCATCACCTGGGTGTCTAGCTTAAAGGTCAAGTTCACACTTAGATACCCTATATATGTATACAGCAAAATATAGTGAACTCTTACATACATGGGGACAGTTTAAATGAATGCACAAGTATTCATCACAACCTACCAATGTGAAGAACCACAACATTCAAAGGATGGAGGGATTTTTAAGTAAATAAACACAAATATATGTCCTCAATAAGGAGATACGTCTGCACATTTAATGGAAAGGCCTTACATAGGGAAAAGTTTACCAGCAGAGAATATGACTGTCTCTCAGACTACAACCTCTTGTTATATATTAAAACGTATTTAGAAAAAGTCAAAAGAAAAGATTTCAAAATAGGAAAATTACTTATAAATGATTAGAGTATGCATCTTTATTTTTCATAGCCCACAAGAGACTGTTGAAAAACAGACAGTTCTTAGAACGGAACACATGCTTCAATCTGAAACAGGTTTGAACATTTATAATCTTGACTATAAAGTAATTTTTTGTCTACTTTAGAACATGTTTTAATCATGCATTTTTAATCAAGATAGATTTTTATTTTTATGAAAAGTTTACTGAAGATATAGAGATTATTTAACTGCTGGGATCGATTATAGGGAAATCCTTCACGAGATGGTAGACGTGTAGATCTAGTTCTTCTCCTCAGGAACAAGCATATGCGAGTGAGTGAAAGAACAAAACATGCCTAACATCGAGTGAAGGATTTCCCAATAATAACCCAGCAGTTAAATAATATAATTATTACATTTTAAATCAGTTTATGTATAATTTTAAAAGGAATTATGCGATTTATTGTATCTTATCGGAGTATTTGTTTGTTTATTTGTATGTAGGTGTTTCAACAAGTAAGGTTATATATGACTGTCAATTTTTTTAGGTGGAGGCAGACCACCCGCCTTTCCTGGGTACACCTCCCGCAATCCGTAAGAATTGACACTTTCTGAAGGATTTCTCTATAATCGAACAAAGCAATTGAATAATCTGTTTATTACATTTTAAATCAGTTTGTGCATGATTTTAACCAAACTTATTGCTTTTATTGAAAGTTATCGGCGGATGATGTCGACGGCAGCACCATGTCATAACTCAGCGTCGCAGTTAGTTATTTTTGTGTTCGGAGTTAGTTATTAATATTTAGCGATTATGAATATTCTTTCACAGAGAAATCCCAATCTTTCACCGCTAAAAATGGAATCAAATTTGGTATTACACTTTAAATAGATGATAATTTGCATGGTTCACCAAAGTGATGGTATACTGCAGTTCAGTTATCAAGGTTTCGATTGATGGTATGCTTCTAAAGCATTCGTGAAGAAATAAGTTTTCTCGCTTCTCGATGAAAATACATCTTATATTCACTCAAAGCCAACAAATATTTATACCCTATATTTAGTAAAACTATATTTCTTCTACTAATACCAGTTAAGTGACAACATATTTCTGAATTGTTTACTCACTTAAGTCTAAAGTATCATTTAGCTCAGAAATTATTTCAATAAATCAGATATACACCTTTGTTAAAAAAAAAAAATTTTTTTTACAGTTGACGTGGTCACAGACATGGTCACAGAGGCACTTGATATTATTGCCAGGAAAGAGGATGCGTTACTTGCAGAAGACAACAACACAAATGAAGTAGTACTAGGTATTGGAAAAGTTAAAATTATATTTAATAACTTGCTTGCTGTAACAAAAAAAATAAAATCCACAAGATTATGTCTAAATTATTCTGTGATTTGACTACGTTTACGATGGAGTTGGTCAAATGTAGGCAAATTTCAGTTTGACGACTACATTTTCCCTGTATTCTATATTTTAATTTTTTTTAACCCAAATTTAAATTACAAAACTCATGATAACTTTAAAAGTGACGATGTTTTAAAGAGAGCAACCTAGAGTCCGATTTATCAGTAAAGCATCCTCTTCTTTGAAACACAGATGAAACTTGGAGCAAAGACTGATAACCAACTAACCTACAGACTGTTTATCAATTTAAGATAATTATATAGCTTAGCATGACTTACTACTTGACCTATATTTCGAATGTGTTCAGCACAAGCACAGATAATAGAGTTTGTAGTGTGGTTGGTGAAATTGCCTCTGATGAATGCATAGCATCAAATTGTTTAATTCAGTACAAAGTGGCCAAGCTTTACCATACTGTATGTCCGCTAAATGGATAAATACTGTATGTCCGATAAATGGAAGTTAGAGTGTGGAAAGCACGTGCGGACAGGGTCAATAAGTTCACCATACTACAAAAAAAAATAGAGTCTGTCTCAGCTCGTTTGTTATTTAAAAACCTTGATGAGCTTTAAATAAACCAACTTGCCAAGACCAGACTCTATTACATATTGCATTTATTTTTTGTATTCACTTATTTGCTTCAATTTACTTGGAAAATATTACATTTGATTTGATGAAAAAATTAGATGTTTGTAAAAACTAAAAAATGGTTTACTAATCACCAAATAAATAAAACTCAATTTATCTTATAGACGCAGAGCATCTTGTGACAGAGTTGTTGCTTCAAAATATAGAGTCACAGAAAACGAAGCCCTCTAAAGGTTTGTATTTCATAATGCTGAGATATAATTAACTTGTAAAGTATGTATTATTTTGTAATTGTCTCGCCTTATTTAATGAAAAACAGTGGACATGTTTTACTTTTCCATTAGCGACGGCGTCTGCTTTTCTTTTCTTTCTTTTTTTTATCTATGTTGTTCAACACAGTGTGACATAGTGACCTTGACCTAAGTATAAAAGGGACATTAACTAGGTGAACAATAACTGGACAAGTTTTGAGTTTAGCTCTTGTTTTTTTAGTTTTAATACCTGAACTGGATGCATTTGCTTACTTCACGTTTCCTCATAAGCTTCTTGTACAATTTTAACTAAACTTCAAATGTATATCCAGAGGTCAATGGTTTTCCAATTTGTTTATCCAGAGGTCAATGGTTTTCCAATTTGTTAAAATTTGGGCAACATCCAAGATGGCCATAAAAGGTTGAAACCTTAAACAATCTTCTCGAGAACCACTATACAGATTTCAACAGTTTTTCTTTATTAAAGATTGTCAACCACTAGACTATCAAGTTTGTTCTAATAAAGTCCCCACTGGGTCAAAAAAAAAGCTGCCTCAGGTGTCCAAATTATAGATAGAGAGCTTTTGCATGCTTTGCACAGACTACTTGTATAGTGGGGAAAAAGAAGAAAAAGTCTTCTCAGAAACCAAAAGACACAGAGCTGTCATATATTGCATGTAGCATAAGATTATGATCCTCTACCAAGTTTGTTCAAATGATGACCTTGGGGTAAATTCTGAACCCACTGGGTCACAGTTTTACATTTAGTGGGTTTCAAAATTGACTAGACGAGTCTTCTAACTTTTAAATGGGTGAGCATTTTACCATCAAAACTTGAATTAATGTGTAAATTTTTATATATTATGCACAAAATACAAACAATAGTTTAAATTGCAATTTCCATGTCATGTCGCGCTGAGTGGGGCGATTTATCTTTTCTGAGAGAATTACCAATTTGTTTTACGTAACCAAACACTGTTTCTTGTTTATATTTTCTGAAAATGTTCTCTAAGTATTTAAAAAAAAAATCCCGTCTAGCAACCCAAGAAGAAAAGCAGTTTTTAGCTCTACTGATCAGAGATCAGCAGAGCTTATGCCGTGGTGCGGTGTCCGTAGTCCGTCTGTCTGTCCTTAAAGTTTTATTTGTAGCGACTACTCCTCTGAAACTACTGGATGGATATTCATGAAACTTTACAGAAATGTTGCCCATGAAGTCTAGTTGATCCTAGCAAAAATTCATGTTGATGTGAAATCCAAGATGGTCGCCAAAGCTAAAAATAGATTTTTAAAATACAAGTTTGTAGCGACTACTTCTTGAAAACTATAAGTGATATTGATATGGGACTTTTTCTAAAATGATCAGCATGACATGATGTTGGTCCTTGTCAAAAATCGTTTTGATTCGACGTTAAACATGGCTGCCAGCGGCCATCTTTGTTTACATAGAGTTACATAGTAAAAACGTGTAGCGACTACTCCTCTGAAACTACTTGGCGGATTTTCATGAAACTTTACAAGAATGTTGCTCTTGATTTTTAATTGATCCTAGCAAAATTTCAGATCTACCAGAGATTCAAAATGGCCACCACGGCTAAAAATAAATTTTCAAAATACAAGTTTGTAGCGACTACTTCTTGAAAACTATAAGTGATATTGATATGGGACTTTTTCTAAAATGATCAGCATGACATGATGTTGGTCCTTGTCAAAAATCGTTTTGATTCGACGTTAAACATGGCTGCCAGCGGCCATCTTTGTTTACATAGAGTTACATAGTAAAAACTTGTAGCGACTACTCCTCTGAAACTACTTGGCGGATTTTCATGAAACTTTACAAGAATGTTGCTCTTGATTTTTAATTGATCCTAGCAAAATTTCAGATCTACCAGAGATTCAAAATGGCCACCACGGCTAAAAATAAATTTTCAAAATACAAGTTTGTAGCGACTACTTCTTGAAAACTATAAGTGATATTGATATGGGACTTTTTCTAAAATGATCAGCATGACATGATGTTGGTCCTTGTTAAAAATCGTTTTGATTCGACGTTAAACATGGCTGCTAGCGGCCATCTTTGTTTACATAGAGTTACATAGTAAAAACTTGTAGCGACTACTCCTCTGAAACTATTTGGCGGATTTTCATGAAACTTTACAGGAATGTTGCTCTTGATGTCTAATTGATCCTAGCAAAATTTCAGGTCGGCCGGAAATTCAAGATGGCCGCCACGGCTAAAAATAGATTTTCAAAAAACAAGTCTGTAGCGACTACTTCCTGAAATCAAAATCAATCAGTAGAGCTTCAAGGTCATTGACCTCTTGTTATTTTTTTATTTATTTTTTTATAAAAATATTTTTTTTGAAATTCGTAAAAAAAAAAAATGAAAACATTTTTTTGTTGTTGTTTTTTCTCATAAGAAAGCTTGGTTCTTTTTTTCTTTAATTGGGAGCTTAGGGGCCCTTGTTGGATAAGTTTTACATAGAGTTATAGGGAAGAAATCTTCTTCTATGAAACTGCAAGAGATAAAGGTTAATATTTTTTATTTATTATCAGCTTATGGATTTTCAAAAAACAAGTTTGTAGCGACTACTTCCTGAAATCAAAATCAATCAGTAGAGCTTCAGGGTCATTGACCTCTTGTTACCATTTACTTTACAGTATCCAAACCAGTTGTTTGCAAGAGAGAGAAGAAAAAAGATGGCCCCAAAAAGGGTAAATAACTATTTTAAATTATTACAGCTTATACCTATAATGTTGTAGAGATAATTATCTAGTGTAGTACCTATAATGTTGTAGAGATAATTATCTAGTGTAGTACCTATAATGTTGCAGCGATAATTATCTAGTGTAGTACCTATAATGTTGCAGAGATAATTATCTCGTGTAGTACCTATAATGTTGTGGAGATAATTATCTTGTGTAGGACCTATAATGTTGTAGAGATAATTATCTTGTGTAGGACCTATAATGTTGTAGAGATAATTATCTTGTGTAGTACCTATAATGTTGTAGAGATAATTATCTTGTGTAGTACCTTTAATGTTGTAGAGATAATTATCTCTTGTAGGACCTATAATCTCGTGTAGTACCTATAATGTTGTAGAGATAATTATCTTGTATAGTGCCTATAATGTTGTAGAGATAATTATCTAGTGTAGTACCTATAATGTTGTAGAGATAATTATCTCGTGTAGGACCTATAATGTTGTAGAGATAATTATCTTGTGTAGGACCTATAATGTTGTAGAGATAATTATCTCGTGTAGTACCTATAATGTTGTAGAGATAATTATCTAGTGTAGTACCTTTAATGTTGTAGAGATAATTATCTCGTGTAGTACCTATAATGTTGTAGAGATAATTATCTCGTGTAGGACCTATAATGTTGTAGAGATAATTATCTTGTGTAGTACCTATAATGTTGTAGAGATAATTATCTTGTGTAGTACCTTTAATGTTGTAGAGATAATTATCTCGTGTAGTACCTATAATGTTGTAGAGATAATTATCTCGTGTAGGACCTATAATGTTGTAGAGATAATTATCTTGTGTAGGACCTATAATGTTGTAGAGATAATTATCTTGTGTAGTACCTATAATGTTGTAGAGATAAATAATAAATCATTTGACAGGCTGTGTATCTATTTATTAGATTACTATTATAATATACCAAGTAATGTGCAAAAATATGAAAAAATGACAGCGTAATTGAATTTTTAGTTTATTTGACCTTTTGAGGGCCCTGAGCTCGGAGCCAAAAAAACGGTTTTGGAGGAGATGCGGTAACAGACAGACGGACAGACAG
This sequence comes from Cyrtodaria siliqua, assembly GCA_037043455.1. NCBI lineage: Eukaryota > Metazoa > Mollusca > Bivalvia > Adapedonta > Hiatellidae > Cyrtodaria > Cyrtodaria siliqua. The sequence continues at coordinate 115,854 of JAWPHD010002706.1, forward strand.
ACAGACAAACGGATGCGACTTTAATATACCCTGTTCTTTTCAAAAACGTGGGTATAATAACTTTGAGGTCAATTTCTGATTTCCGATTCATTTATTTATTCAATATATTTATGCAATTGCAAAACTCACTGCAATACTTAAATAAAAAAAGACACCACATTACGATCTGTAACATTTACTTTACAGTATCCAAACCAGTTGTTTGCAAAAGAGAGAAAACAAAAGATAGAAAGGGTAAATAACTATTTTAAAGTACCATATTACAGCTTATAATTTCTGCATGATGTCTCATGTAATCTGTTAACGATTAGTAATTTGTCTTAAAGTAATTACTTGCTAAAACCCCATCAACTTTAAGTAACACAAAAACATGTTTTGATATCTGCTGCTTTCAATGCATTCATTCAAATTTTGTTTTCTACTTTAATAGCACATCTGTCCAGGATAGTAAAGACGCTGCTTCTAAAACTTGCTCGCCTCTTCTGCTGCATGCGGGTTCAAATCCCATTAATAGACCATCATTTATAGTCTAAAATGTGCTGAAAAAGACGTAAAACACCATTCTAACAAACAAACAAATCTACTTTTGACAGTTTCATTATATCTGTTGACTTGTGTCATCACCTATTTAAATAATTTTTCTTGTTTTCTAGGCAGGAAGATTTTGCAGAAGAAAAAACAAGATGAAAATGGTAAAGCATATTATTAACCTCACATTTCTAGGAGAAAGTGGGTGGTCTGCCTTCACCACCAAAAAAAAACGTCCATCGTGTATAACCTTACATTTGTTGAAAATGACTTAAAACACCATTCAGACAATTAGAAGAAAAATATAAGAGTGGACCTTTGGAAACGGCCGAACACGACACATACGAAATATTGCAGTCTCTGCAAGACTGATTCTTGTCTATAAAATTTTAAAACTTGTTAATGTAAGATATGTTTTTATGCCCCACCACAAATAAGTGATCTTGTCCATATGTACACATTTCATTTAATTGATGTTTTACAAATAACTGTCTGAGTCTGATGTCAATAAAGTGTTGCTGACGTTAGTCATCCGACGATAACGTTCAACAAAGCGAAACGTTTCGGTTAAAATCATACATAAAATGATATAAATGATATAATCATACATAAAATGATTTAAAGCAATAAATAGATTACTAAGGAGTAGCTACATCCTTCAATTGATAGTAGACGTGTTTACTTTTTTGACTCACTCGCATCCACTTTGTTAGTGAAAAGAATCGTATGCCTATCGTGTCACTAAAATCTCTATATAACTAATGTTTTTAAGTTTATCTTCAGGGGACATCTATACAGTTGAGAAGCTGGTCGCTATGAAAAAAGAAGATGGTATCAGAAAGTTCCAGGTCAAGTGGGAGGGATTTGAAGATCCAACATGGGAGCCTGAAATAAATATTAATAAAGAGCTTGTGAAGGCCTTCCTGCATGATTAAATGTGTTACTTTTCCCTTGACCGCGATTTTAAGATTTGATTTTAGTTTTGTTCTCAGAAACTACCTACAGTACTTTGTTAAAACTACAAGCATAGTTCGATGACCTTGCATGTTTTACTTAAGTGGTACTAGAAAACACAGATCGTGGCTCCAGCTAAAAATATAACGTTTACAACAGAAATTTGCAGCAACTCTGCAGTTGAAAAGGGCATATTTTTATCTCGATGTAAATGTAAGGTGGGCCTGGAAATTTCATTCCTGTTGGCGTCATACAACCTTTTTGTGTTAGTCCGCCGTAAAAGCCAATTCAACACAACTCGGTTTGAAAAATGCAGGTCTTCCGGGTCATTATTTAGACTCCGTGACACTTTTATTGTTCTCTATTGTTAGCTCTACTAATCAAAGATCAGAGCTTATGCCGTGGTGTGGTGTCCGTCGTCCATCTGTCCATAAAATTGTTTGTGGCGACAGACTCTGAAACTACTTAATGAATCATGAAACTTCACAGGAATATTTCTCTTAATGTCTAGTTGGTCAAAAGTAAAAATCAGGTTGGCAGGAAAGTCAAGATGTCCGCCACAGCTTAAAATAGATTTTTAAAAGAAACTATTCAAAAACCTTAAGTGATTTTGATTTGGAACCTTTACCAAAGTGACATGACATTTTTTCATAGTGTATCCTAATACAGGTTGCAATAAAAATAGCTGATCTGGCTATCAAAAACCTATCAGTAGAGCTTCAAGGTCATTGACTTCTTTTTAGAATTATTACTGTAGACAAGACATTTGATTCTAATGCATTGTTATTCTAATGCATTGTTATTTGGAGAATTTATCCAGGATATGCCGATGTTGTTGTATCAATTATATCATCTGATTCCAATATGAATTAACTGCCTGAGACATCATGTATGTCAAAACATGTAAAACTGACATTACATATGGTGTAATAATGCACAGACATATTTGTTATTAGGTCTGTGAATAATGATATTCCATTTTGCTTCATTTTAATGACAAGTATTTGTTTCATCAAGCATTTTTGTATGCGTTGATAATAACGATTTATTGAAATAAAGATGTAATATTCTCACAACATGTTTTTGTTTCTATATAAACTTCCAGTACTTCACTTAAACACAATCCAAGTATATGAGTTTATTAATGCACTTTTTAAACGGAATATATCGTATGTCTCTATGGGAGACCGATGTGACAGTTTAGGAGTGGCATGAGGTCCCAGAGACGTATGACAGTATGACACTCGTATGACTAGGTCTGATGTTACTGTATTAGAGACTCGTATGATGGGAGACCCGTGTTATAATAAGAAGACTGATGTGACAGTATGAGAGATGCTGTGAGTAAGAGAGGCTTACGATAATATGAGACCCGTTTGTCCGAATGAGAGACGCAAGTTCATAGTGATACTGATATTGGAATCGTGTATAATTCCCAAACATAACTATAAATACACATGTGAAACACGTACAAAGGTCTGCATGGATTTTTATACTGGCCCAACCAAAGGTCCCAGCTTTAGTATTCAGAAAAGATAGATCTACAATGTGGTAGATAGTTTAAATCTTATACACACGTGCACACATTTACTGCACGTGTACTTCGAGCTTTTAATGGCACTGAACCTTTAAACAATAGCTTGATTGATAGGTCTGCCAAAATACGGATGATTGGTATCTAGGTTTTTGGATTCTGACTAAAACTGGGAAAGATGGAGCTCGAAACCCAACTGGAGGAGTCTGACCGTATATCCATTCTGCTGGGAACCGCACAGTTCAGCGGTGATTTTTATGCTGGCCTAACGAGAGACCGGTGAATAAGACTTAAAGATACTAGTATATCACTTTGTAGATCTATCTTTCCTGAATCCTAAAGATGTTTATATTTATGGCTGGCGTGCAAAAAAAATGAAAAGATGAAAGACCCTGTGACATGAGAGACACATTTGACAGGATGAGACACCTGTGACAGTATGGGAGACCCATGTGACAGTATGGGAGACCCGTGTGACAGTATGAGAGACCCGTATGACAGTATTAGAGACCCGTGTGACAGAATGAGAAACCCCTCTGGCAGTATGGGAGTCTTAGAAATTGAATCTACCTAATTTATATGACGTCTAAAAATAATATATGAATGGATTTGAGTTGTGCAATAGCTTGAACTCGGATAAACAAGTTTGTGAAGAGGATCCAATAAAGTAAGTATATGTCAACGGAGGTAAAGTATACCCATTCATCGCACCATTTCATCGAGTTAACACGCAGACAGTGGAATAGTAAATCACAATGTAAACACATTGTCAAAAGCGATTGATACATTTCCGCAGACTGGAGCCTAATGGTGTATTAATTGTCAAACTTTGCCAACTGGATCCCGAGGCAGAGGTGATATAAAGTACAATAACAATTATTATTACATGATCTACCGAAGCATTGTGGTGTAGTGTCTGGCTTGCATTCGTGAGGTCGTGGGTTCGAGTCCCCTGACCGCGTCATACCAAAGACTTTAAAAATGGAGTAGTCACTTGTAACCCTTGCCTGACGAGCAAATAATGGGTAGTGCTGCGACTGATTGACCAGTGTCAGAATAATGTGACTGGCGGGTGGGGGTATCATGTCTACTACGGCGTGGTATTCCAGTGTGACAGCACTATAAAGGAACCATTGAGTTCGCTGCTTCAAGTAGACATATCATCACATCACACAACAACACACAGATAAAAGTCCAGACATTGTGCCTATAATCGTCAGGTAGGACGCCTGTCGTAGGTGGAGGGACTATAATCCTTAGAAATACACACACACACTATTACATGATCTCCTATATAAATTAGGATACAAACTACACGATTTATAACAAGATTGACCGGCTTGTTATAAACTATGTAATAAAATAGTTATTGAATATCATTGCAGGTCAGTAGTGAACTATTTGCCCAAGGTGCATGGAAGGATCATGAGAACTATAAGAGCCTTACTCGATATATACAGGCTATAACAGCCTTACTCAATGTATACAGGCTATAAGAGCCTTACTCAGTATATACAGGCTATAAGAGCCTTACTCAATATACAGGCTATAAGAGCCTTGATATATGCAGTCAATACGAGCCTTACTCAATATACAGGCTATAAGAGCCTCACTCAATAAATACAGGCAATAAGAGCCTTTCTCAGTATATACAGGAAATAAGAGCCTTTCTCAATATATACAGGCTATAAGAGCCTTACTCTGTATATACAGGCTATAAGAGCCTTACTCTGTATATACAGGCTATAAGAGCCTTGCTCAATATACAGGATATAAGAGCCTTACTCAATATATACGGGCTATAAGAGCCTTACTCAATATATACAGGCTATAACAGCCTTACTCAATATATACAGGCTATAACAGCCTTACTCAATATATACAAGATATAAGAGCCTTATTCACTATATACAGGCTATAAGAGCCTTACTCAATATATACAGGCTATAAGAGCCTTACCCGATATATACTGGCTATAAGAGCCTTACTCAATATATACGGGCTATAAGAGCCTTACTCATATATACAGGCAATAAGAGCCTTTCTCAGTATATACAGGCTATAAGAGCCTTACTTAATATATGCAGGCAATACAAGCCTTACTCGATATATACAGGCTATAAGAGCCTTACTCGATATATACAGGCTATAAGAGCCTTACTCAATATATACGGGCTATAAGAGCCTTCCTCAATATATACGGGCTATAACAGCCTTATTCAATATATACGGGCTACGGGCTATAAGAGCATTACTCAATATATACAGGCTATAAGAGCCTTACTCAATATATACAGGCTTTAAGAGCCTTACTCAATATATTCCCTGCAATAAGAGCCTTTGTCAGTATATACAGGCTATAAGAGCGTTACTTAATATATGCAGGCAATACGAGCCTTACTCGATATATACAGGCTATAAGAGCCTTACTCAATATATACGGGCTATAAGAGCCTTTCTCAATATATACAGGCAATAAGAGCCTTTCTCAGTATATACAGGCTATAAGAGCCTTACTTTATATATGCAGGCAATACGAGCCTTACTTAATACATACAGGCTATAAGACCCTCACTCAATATATACAGGCAATAAGAGCCTCACTCAATATATACAGGCTATAAGAGCATTACTCAATATAGAAGGGCCTTACTCAATATACAGGCTATAAGAGCCTTACCTAATATATACAGACTATAAGAGCCTTACTCGATATATGCAATCAAGTGGTTGTGTTCTAAGGTTTAAAGTCCCTCTACCATATGAGCCCCGGGAAGAATCCCTCGTGACTCGGCATTATGTCTGGACTTTTTCTAGTTGTGGTGAGTTGTGGTATCTGTGTGTTGTGGTGTCTGCGTCGTTTCTCTTGTAGATGTGTTGATGATGTGTCACTTTCGCTCTATGTTGTTGTCCTATGATCCATGTACCTCGCCAGGCTTCCCCACGTTGGATCCGTTCAGATGCTGAGTTATAGCGTATTCACGCATTCCATATTTACAAAGCCCACATATACCACGCCAATCACACTGGGATTTCCACATGCAGGTTGCCGACGCTCAACTAACTGCTTCCCATCGATGGTTGTTTCTGGCGATGTTCCATGGCGGGCGGGACAAAGGGGACGACACTGATCTTGGTCAACAACACTGACTGGGATCCTGACAAGGGATGCTAACCAATCAGTGTTGTAGTGCCTTCCCAACGACGTGCACGGGTCAGTGTCCACAGAGAAGATATGCAGTCAATACGAGCCTTACTCATTATACAGGCTATAAGAGCCTTACTCAATATATACAGGCTATAAGAGACTTACTCAATATACACAGGCTATAAGAGACTTACTCAATAGATACAGGCTATAAGAGCCTTACTCAATCTATACAGGCAATAAGAGCCTTTCTCAGTATATAAAGGCTATAAGAGCCTTACGCAATCTATACAGGCTATAAGAGCTTTTCTAGATAGATACAGGCTATACGAGTCTTACTCAATATATACAGGTAATCAGAGCCTTACTCAGTATATGCGGGCTATAAAAGCCTTACTCGATATATACAGGCTATAAGAGCTTTATTCAATATATACAGGCAATAACAGTCTTTCTCAGTATATTCATGCTATAAGAGCCTTACTCGATATATGCAGGCAATAAGAGCATTAGCCTTCCTCGATATATGCAGTCAATACATCTATAAGAGCCTTATTCAATATATACAGGCTATAAGAACCTCACTCAATATATACAGGCAATAAGAACCTCACTCAATATATACAGGCTATAAGAACCTCACTCAATATATACAGGCTATAAGAACCTCACTCAATATATACAGGCAATAAGAACCTCACTCAATATATACAGGCAATAAGAGCCTCACAATATATACAGGCTATAATAGTCTTACTCAGTATATACAGGCAATCAGAGCCTTACTCAGTATCTCCAATCCAGCGTGAAATACACAACATAATGCGAATCGGCGATTTGGTTTATTTGAAGACAGATACTATGGGCTACTAGTATGGTGTTACTCGCGAGTTCTGTCTGTATTCTATGTAATAGAGTCTGTTCTCAGCGAGTTGGCTTAATTAAACACCGAGATGGGCTAACCGAGCTTGGCGTAGCCCATCGAGGTGTTTAAATAACCAACGAGCTGAGACAGACTCAGTAACACTGTGACGTCAGAGTGACCGTACACTAAATTCCATTATTTTGACTAGTATACTTACTGTATAAGAACCTTTATACACATTCTAAATAACATTAACATGAAGATACTATCAGAAACGAATGGGTTGGCTATAACTTTTATGTCGGTTAATAGCTATTCGTAGCTAATGTTTCGTGTTAAATGCCCTCCGACAATAAATAAAGAATTCCATTGAATTGACTATTGACTATTATACTTGTGACAATGCTTGGAGGGTCTCGAGTTCATTACCCGGTCGCCACCATCGAACTAATAGTCCAAAAAAGTAATCACGTAGCAACGCTGGAAACAGCCAATGTCGCACATTTACATAATATCTTACATTGCCGTAGAAAAGAGATTGTTGTTTTTGGTCATATAGAGGTATATGATCTGTTACGTGTTTAACTTTTCAAAGAGTGATGCATTTTTGAGAATTATGACGCGTGCATGAATTAGATTATTGACCCTATTTTTGATAGTTTGGGACTTCTTATGGTATTCTGTGAGTTTACTAAGATTTATAGTCCATCTGCCTATATTGCGTCCCGAAGCACCAGGCACATTAGGGTGTGGAATGAGTATTGAACCTTTAGGGATATGTCTACTGATATTGCACGGCATATGTGGTGGCGTGTGAATGGAGAACCCAGTCTGCATTGTCTCATCCGAAAGACTTGGCCCATCGAACTCACGACCCCTGGTATGACATTCGTTACGCCGCGGTCTAACCGGTCGCTGTGTGCGTTGTCCTGGTTTGTATGGTGTTTTAAGTCATTTTCAGCGCAGTTTTTGCTATATATGACGGTCGATTTTTTCGTGGTGGAGGCAGGCTAGCTATTTCTTCCTTGGCAGAACCAGTAATGTATACCAACCTCCATCCCAAACAATCGACACCTTTTTACTTACAGTTACAGCTCCCAGTGGGATTCGAACCCGCAGCGGGGAGACGCGAAAGTTTCAAACGCAGTCTTTACTGGCGCTAGTCCCCAGGGTTTGTTAACATATACACATTAGCCCATTTTTTACAGGGCATTTATCACGTGTTTATACTTGAGGGCATGGGGACAAGGCATGCCGTAATTATATTAAGAGGCTCGGGATAATGCGGGATACGTATAGTCCGTAGTTAAAGGGCTTTTGATACGTATTTATACTTAAGGGGTCCAGGGAAATTCGGGATATGTATTATTAGTATGTATAACTATGGATTATTCGGGTATGGCCAGGGTGTGTGTGTACAGACACATGTTATATGCTGGACGATGTGGAGTCTGGCTTCCCTGCGGGGATACTGGTTTGCAGGTAGTTGCTAATTTATTGTTGTGGGATGACAATTCTTGAAGATGCCCGGGTGTGTCTGTGCTTCTAACTTGAGGTGTGCGACAACTGCCGCCTCCTTACCGGAACCTAGATTTGCAATGTTAATATACACTAGAAAGCCGCAGCCGCAAAATCACGATGCCGGTAATGCTTGTCTGAATTAATATCGACATTATTGGCTGCACTTTTTTTAAAATCATAATGATTAATTATATTGCCAACACTTGTACATATAATTCAAATAAGCGTACTATCACAAAACAAGAGTTTATAAGAACCTTAAATGATCACATGAATTACTATTAAAGGAACACTGTCCGTAAGTAAGCAGATACTGAGCATAACCAAATAACTGTCCGACTCACCATAGTATGTATTGCGTAATATGTATACGATGTCGACAACTTCACGCTCAAGCTCATTATTATTACAGCGAGTGTATTTTTAGTTTGGGCTGAGAGTTCAAACGCCCGAAGCGTTTTTTCTTTTTTTTGTACCGCGATTGAATTCCGTCAATCTTGCTTATTCCATGTTTAATGTGTAATGTTTGCGAACATAATTAGTGTGTGTTTTATTAGCTAAAAGTTACGGACGTTGTCTCTTTAACCTAAATAGCAAAGGTCATGATGGACACACATGGGAGCGTATATGTAAAGTATTGTCCCAATTCACTCACTGACCAAATCTGAAAGATTTTCCGCCTTTAGTTTAGAAAAATATTGTTAAACAAGAGGCCCAAGAGGGCCTGTGAACGCTCTACTGGCTGTTATACCATTGATGAATCGAGTCGTACTACATGGTGTCTAGCGTGTACATAAGGTTTTTCAAGTATTTGACCTAGTGACCTAGTTTTTGACCCCATGGGACCCATTTTCGAACTTGACCAAAATATAATTAAGACAACATTTCGACAAAGTTTCATCAAGATCGGGTCAGAAATATGGCCTCTAGAGTGTACTAGTGACCTAGTTTTTGACCCTGTGTGACCCATTTTCGAACTTTAGCAAGCTATAATTGAGACACATTTTCTGACAAAATTGCATCAAGATCGGGTCAAAAATATGGCCTCTAGAGTGTACACACGGTTTTTCCAAAGTTTGACCTAGTGACCTAGTTTTTAACACCATGTGACCCATTTTTGAACTTGACCAAGATATAATTAAGACAAACATTTTGACAAAGAGTGTACACAAGGTTTTTCCAATATTTGACCTAGTGACCTAGTTTTTAACCCCATGTGACCCATTTTCAAACTTGACCAAGATATAATCAGACAAACATTCTGACAAAGTTGCATCAAGCTCGGGTCAAAAATATGGCCTCTAGAGTGTACACAAGGTTTTTCCAATATTTGACCTAGTGACCTAGTTTTTAACTTCATGTGACCCATTTCCGAACTTGATCAAGATATAATTAAGATAAACAATTTGACAAAATTTCATCAAGATTGGGTAACAAATATGACCTCTAGAGTGTACACAAGTTTTTTCAAGTATTTGACCTAGTGACCTAGTTTTTGACCCCACATGACCCATTTTTGAACTTGACCGAGATTTCATTGAGACAAACATTCAGACAAAGTTTCATTAAGATCGGGTCAAAATTATGGCCTCTAGAGTGTACACACGGTTTTTCCAAAGTTTGACCTAGTGACCTAGTTTTTAACACCATGTGACCCATTTTTGATCTTGACCAAGATATAATTAAGACAAACATTTTGACAAAGTTTCATCAAGATTGGGTCAGAAATACGGCTTCTAGAGTGTACACAAGGTTTTTCAAGTATTTGACCTAGTGACCTAGTTTTTAACCCCATGTGACCCATTTTCAAAATTGACCGAGATTTCATTGAGACAAACATTCTGACAAAGTTTCATGATGATTGCATCAGAAATGTGGCCTCTAGAGTGTACACAAGCAAAAGTTAACGGACGGACGACGGACGGACGACGGAAGACGGACAACACACCATCCCATAAGCTCTGCTGGCCCTTGGCCAGTAGAGCTAAAAATGTTTAGCAAATGTCACACATTTTGCTTTCCAATTTATTTTTCAGTAATTTTTGATCCAAATGTCAAGGTCATGGAAGGTTTCAAACTTATGGGTGTATAATATACATGTTCTGATACACCCACTGAACAATGATAAAGTTGTATGGCTTATAGTTTGAATATTATTGAAAGGAAACATGTTTTTGACTGCATACCCCTTGAACTATAATAAAACTAAGTACATCTACGTTGGTTTGAAAGAATAACAAAGACAGAAACTTTTTATATGATTATAACTTTAATATCGTTTATTTTATGTAAGAAAGTAATTTTCAAGTCACTACCCCGCCAACAACAGGCACATTTTACAACAAATTACGGTATATATGTAGCTTACATATGTTGCGAATTTGAACTCTAAAACTATAATATAAACGCCTTAACCTGCCAGGCAAAACATTACCCGAATTAAGTTACCAACTCTAAATTAATTTTTACACATACACAATTACAGGTGTTTTTAAGTATTCGTGACTAAATACTTCTTAAGCGTGACCTTGACCTTGGAGCCAGAGACCTGGAAATTGCGTGCCACACATCATCTTGTTTGTGTTGAGCACTTGTGCCAAGTTATTTGAAAAACTGTCCATTAATGTCAGTTATTTACCAGACACGAAAGCACTTATTTTTTACCTGTGACCTCCAAGTGTGACCTTGACCTTGGAGCCACGGAACTGGAAATGGTGTGCGACACATCGTCTTGTGGTGGTGAACACTTGAGCAGTTTTTTGAAAATCTATAAATGTCAGTTATTGTCGGACACAATCAGTACATGTTGCTTAACATTATCTATATTATTACAATGATGTGTAAAATAGCTGCTGCTGTTTCAATTACATGTAAAGTCACTCTACCGCCAACAACAGACAAATTGTACAACAAATGGAATACCGTGGTGATTTGTGGCAGTCCGATGTGCCCCAAGAACAAGTTTACACAACTTGAGTTGTATTTTTTTTTTTTTCATAATTATCTTCCATGTTGTTATTAATAGTAGTAATAAGACTGATAGAATAGAATAGGGTTTTACGTCACACCAACACAATGAAGGTTATATGGCGGCTAACAGGAATGAAGATGCCAGGCTCATCCTCCATTTACATCAACATACGGAGAATGGGTCTAGAACCTTCTTACCCGCAGAACTGCAGAGTTGCTGCAAATTCTATAGTAGACACTCCATTTCTGATTGGAGCCACGTTTACACATTTAGTAACAAGACTATTAACAGGAATAATTCACTGCAGTATATTAAAAATAGGCTGGATGCAGAGTTCTTACAAATTCCCAAAAAGGTGAACATTTATAAGATCACTATATAAAGCTTTTATTACATTTCTATGGGTGAAAGAATGGGATTTCTCAGTAAAAGAATATTCATAATCACTAAATATTAATAACTCCGAACGCAAAAATAACTAACTGTGGCGTTGTCGTGACGTCAATAAAGTGTCGTCGACCAATATCGTTCAATAAATCGAATAATTTTGTTACACTGATTTAAAATGTAATAAATAAGATTATTTAACTGCTTGATCGATTATAGGGAAATCCTTCACTCGATGGTAGGCATGTTTTGTTCTTTAACTCACTCGCATACGAAGCTTTATCATAGTAGAACTGCAACTGTTGAAGCAATTTACCAGATTTATTAAAAATCATAACTTTAGTTTTCTTAATATATACAGATAAATCCCACTGAGTACAATAATATTGCAGCTTATGAAGTTGTATTTGCAAGCCTAAATGCACTAATAGACAAAAAAATAATTTTGTTAGCCAGACCTATCTGGCAGATCTTTGGCTCATCAGCATATAATAAACATGAGAAACACACATCATGGAGTCATCAAAAATGCAAACTAACTTGTTAATAAATAGTGAGTTGGACTAAAGATGATACCAGTGCTTTTATCGAACTGAAAACTAAAATGTGATTAAGTTTAATAGACATATTCTCAATAATTAACATGAATTTTGTTTAGCATAAATTAAAAGGGCATTCAGTCTTCAAATCAGCATCATCACCAGCCTACAAATCCTCCTCACTATCTTCACTATCCTCCTCACTATCCTCACTATCCTCATCATCCTCACCGCCACCAAGACTTGTATATATATCATCCTCAGAATCTTCCTCCACAGTATGGTCATCATCACCCACATATTCCTTTTCAAACATTTCAATCAGTGGCAACACTTGGTCCATTATATTATTCCAAACCCTGCTTGACGTTGTTATGAGCTGAATATCAACAGTAGTAGAAAATGTAGTAGGTACTTCTACTTGTCCTATAAATGGCTCAAATTTATGCTGAGCTTCGAGCAGTTTTTTTTCCAAATATAGTCCTTCACGCAGCAATATCGCCTTTACTGCTTTATTGTCATTTGAAGAATGCTGTGCTGTAACTGAATGTTGATGTTTAAAACACTCAATATAGGAGACCATTTCTTCCTTTAACAACGATTGTCCTTCTACAGACCTATCCACCATTAGCTTCAAGCCAGTTATTTTGGTTTTGGTTGACACTGGCAGTTCAGAAACGTGTTCGTTACCAAAGATCTGCCAGATATGTCCATCTAACAACTTTACATCTTCAAAAGAAATAATCAAAGGCAAAACTGACTCTGGTCCTCCTACACTGTTGTATAGCTTGATGTTTTTTTATTATTTTGGACATCAGGGTTTTCAGTTGTTTACACAGTCTTATAGCCACGGCCTGTCCCCCTAAAATAGAAAACAAATCAAAAACAAATGTATATGCTGTAATGGTATTAGATATGATATATATGAAAAATATAGATAATATATAGTATTATATACCGGTAGATGAAAACATCTAAATACAATATGCACAAGTAAAAAGTGTAAATAGATAGTATATTTACTCTTTTCCCTTTTATTTTCAAATGATTTAGAAAAACAGTCTAGCAATTAGTATCAAAACAATGGCAGTACAATTAAACAAGCAAATTCAAAGTGTTCACATCCCTTACTTTTATGCACTGCTCCAGATACTAGTTGTTACAGTAATTTATAATATTTTATACCATATAATTCTGTGCTAGTGATCTTAAACACAAACTCTGGTGTGGTAAGAGCTTATCTGGAGGAGTAGGTGAAAGAATTTATTATAATGTTATACTTTAATATTGTACTTCTACCTTTCTTTTAAATCATGAAAGATGAGAAGTACCATAATTTTGAATCTGCCTTGTGCTTGTTTCCTGAACATCAATCACACCAAATCAATATGGGTCTACCTCTCACCAAGGACAATCCAGTTATAAAGTTTAAAGACGGTTGGTTAAATCATTTACGTCATTGAGTGGAAACAGTTTTTCATTACTGGCTCTCATTGATCTTGACCTTTGATCAAAACTCAATATGGGGTCAATCTCTCACCAAGGACATTTCAGCTATAAAGTTTGAAGATGGTTCATGCACTCCTTCACAAGTTATTGAGCGGAAACTATTTTTCATTATCGGATCACAGTGACCTTTACATTTGACCTACTGACCCCAAAATCAGTAGGAGTCATCCTCTCACCAAGTACAATCCAGCTATGAAGTCTGAAGATGGTGTCTTCAATAGTTTACAAGTTATTGAGAAACTGTGACGCGGACAATAAAGTGATCCCTAAGTGTCTGCCATGCAATGCAATGCAGCCAACACAAAAAACATTGGTATCAACCTTTTTGCTTAAAAGCTGTCTGAAATGTGTCATTATATATTAATATTGATATACTAAGAAAAGTTTAAATTTCACTCACTTGCATATTTTTTAATCAAATCTAGCATGAAGGTCCTTTCTGACAAATCCTTTCGAATTTTTGCCAAAATATTTTTTCGTTGTTTCCCGGATTTAAGGGTGTCTCTATATATTTGTTGATTAACATCCCAATGAATGGACAACTTTTTCTCGTGCCTCCTTGCCTTTTTTTCCAGCCTGTAGAAAAACATAATATTTTCTTAAATCTACAAACAATATGTAAAACAAGAGACCCAAGAGGGCCTGTATCACTCTACTGGCTGTACATAATGAAGTGGGAGTATAATTACATTTGTTTACGGAAAGTCATACAACAATTATGCTCAGAAACTGGTGGCTTTCATTTTTAAAATCTTTCTTTTGTTTAAACAGTATTTATTTCCTGTCAAGTTGCAATGTACTACACAAGATACAATTAAGGCCTAGTGCATACAGTTTGTGAGAAACTTGATTTAATGAATGCTGGTGCCACCATCGCCTGAAAAATAACACCTATGTTCCATATTTTTCAAAAAAAGGAGAAACAAAAAATTATATTCCGATTATATTATGATTAAAAATATTAATAAAGTATCTTGCTTGTCTCAGTAGAGAAGCAACAGGAAAAAACTTACTTCTTAATCTGGGAAGTTGACTCTGCAACTGACTCTGCTGGGTTATCTCCATCTGTTTCACATTTTTTCCTGAAAATTTAAATCAGTGTTAAAATAACGGTAAACTGGTTCAGATGGTAAAATGTTTAAGAATACACTAATTCAATGCTGAATAAAAGTAAATGGAGCATAACTTGATCCGACAGCGAATATGCACGGGTTTATAAATGATGTTAGTGTTCATTAAAATGTGTCGTCCACAATCTTTGTTTTCATATATATTTGTTCCAATAACAAGGCCATGGCCACCTTCTACAATTTAGTGGTATTATATTCTGATACTCTCCATTACTACCATTGGGTACAATTTTCAATAATACTGGTGAATCTTGGTAATATTCATGAGCGGACTTACTTTCCCATCAGCCATTGAAATCGCTTACCTAAATGCAAAACAAAGTTTGCAACAAAGCATGCTTAAAATAATTTAGTCATGTTGTCTAAGACATGAATGTAACCATGAAGCCGTTTCCTCATTGATGTCAGTAAACACTGACGTCAGCAAATGCTCATACTGTCAAAAAAAAGTGATAAAAATCCCATTCTATTTGCGAATGGTTGCATTTGCGAATCTTTTATACGAAAACTCAAAACAAAATTCTTCGCTACATGTATATGAGCTAAAATTACCTGATAAATTGTAATTGTTCCAAAACTAAGCTGTACTCTTCCGTCATGGACAATTTCTCTGAAAGAGACAGAACTGAATATTTTGAAGGACATAGTGAGGATGCATAACCTAAATATCTTTTAGAAAAAAAAACAAGTTTCTAAAATTGAAAGTCAACTCTTGTGTTGAAAAGAATTTTTTCTACTGTTTCAGGAAGTCTTTTAATAAAACTTATTTTTGAGAAACAAAGCTTTATAAATCTACATCGAAATACGAGAATTATTTTTTAAAGTCATTTTCAGCACATTTCAGTGGTGGAGGCAGACAACCCACACATTTTCATTCGGGTAGAACCAGCACTGCATACCTCGTAAGAATAAAGAATTTCTCACAAGTCAAGCTCACAATGGGATTCAAACCCGCAGGGATGAGAGAAAAAAAGGTTCAGATGAAACATTATGATATGGCTAAGTACTATAAAATCTTTATTTAAAGCACGTTAAAGAGGCATTTTATGGTTAGTGCAGTAGTCATTTAATGGCACAAATGCATAAAAGCCAAGTCACATCCATCTCCAAGTCTCTTTCTTTTATTTTGGCAAGTTAAACGTTCCCATTTTAAGTGTTTAATGTGAAAAAATAGAACCAGAGAGTTTATTTATAATGCAATGGATCAAACCAGCTGTGAGAAAAATGACAGGTATGATGTTTAGTTTAAACCTATTTTACAACGATTGTGAAACAAGCCTATGGCTTATACCAATCACTCTCGTTGGCTTCTAGGTAGAACCAGTACTAAGCATTGTGTCTAAAGTGTCTTGCTAAAGGACACATCGAACATGGTGCAGACGAGGATCAGACTCGAGACCCTCCGAGCTCAAGTTCAATGCTCTACCACTTGACCATGCACACCACAAAAAAGTAGGATGTTAAATAGGTGAAATGCACCATGTTTATGTAGTTAGATAAATTAACAAGATCTTTATTAGAATTCATAAGCAAATACCTTCAAATTGAGTGTTCTCATCCGATAAAATGTTAGAGGCTTCATCTTCAATCCATCTTTCCACTAAGTCCAGAGAAACACCTTTGATATAAAAGAAAATTATTATAAAACAATAGTCTGAAAGACACCTCTAACACAGTACAAAAAGAAGAGATACAATAGGGGACAATGATGCTCTTCTGGTCCAAAATAGAAAATAGTCTATTCACAAGTAGAGTGAAGACGTATACAAGATTGAATTTAAAATTTAATTTTTTTAAAAAGTTCAGAAATACACACAGTGTCTTGACTAGATATACAGTGCCTAAATTTTGTGTGCTTGTAAGATTAAACAAAAAAGTCTGGTTCCAGTTTCTCAAAAGCACTTCAGTTTTGCTTAAAGGGGTTGATGCAATATTTTCAAACACAATTTATTTAAAAGGGCTCTGAAAAACTTGAAAAAAACTGAGAGAATGATCAAAATGTCATGAAAAATAAAGGAGATGTGACCTATTGAAAATTTGCAAAGAACATAAATGGAGGTGGCCATCTCTGAATGCCAACGTCATCACGCCTTTTTACCATATATGACATATTGACAAAATGTCTTTTAAAGCAAAGAAAATCACTGCAAATTGATTAAAAATAAATAGACAGATGTAAAATGTCTAAATTGTATTTATTTTGCCTATACAGTGATTTTCTTTGCTTTAAAATACATTTTGTCAATATGCCATACGTGGCAAAAAGGCGCGATAACGTCATCGTTCAAAAATGGCTGTCTCCATTCATGTCTCTTTCCAAATTTTCAATAGATCATATCTCCTTTATTGTTCATGGCATTTTGGTAATTCTTTCAGCTTTTTTCAAGTTTTTTTAGAGCCCTTTAAAATAAACCTTGTTTAAAAAGTGTGCATCAACCCCTTTAACCCAAATAAGAAATAACACAAAGTTGTAGTTCAGTTCTGAAAATGGAATCATAAAGCAGAAATACTGAGTTTAGTAAAACTTGCCCATAACTTTTACATAGAGTACATGTAGTTGTCAGAAGTTTGTAAAATTTGAAAAGGCTCCTATGTTTCTTGACATGAAAATGACAAGATAAAAGAATCTTAAACAATTTAATTGTTCCAGGGGATTTTTATTCTGTATTTAAAAAACAAACAACAACATACCAGCTAAAGGACTTATAGCTTTTTTCAGTTCGGACCTATTCATTTTTTCTGAATCGACTGCTTTCCAATATTTTTCTGCTAGACTGTTCACTGTTAAATGAATATTAAACATTTTAATAGAATATTTACCATTGGATACACGACTAATTCAACAAGGAATACACATTTAGATCAAATAGGCCTCATGGCAGTCACATTAATGTAAGGGTGTAGATTTATATGGAATCAATATGACATATATAAATGTGGGACAAACTTCATTCAGAGGACCATATAAATGCTACATGCACACTATTAGACTTTTGTAGGCCTTGAAGAAATTCAGGTATTTCGAAAACATGCATCTGCTTGCAACATGGACGCAATCACAAAGATCATTTCCGATAACCAGGAGTATGATTGCTAACCTGCGCTAAAGAGATTAAACTATGAGATCTGTCAGAATGTATCAAAAATCACTGATGCAAAAAAACTTTATACTTAAAAGACAAAGACACTGATGTGATCGCATAATCTCTCTGATTCTTCTAATAGTAAAGGTAAAAGCCACACTGTGCATATACACTTGATGACATGTATAAGTACTCTGATTTTAATGCTAATAAACAGACTGACAGACACAGCAAAAACAATATGCCTCCTGCATTTCGTTTCGGTTTTGCAATATTTAAGGCATGTCTTTCCAGATTCCATTCCTCCATTTCTTCAGTTTATGAGAATTATAGGTGATCAGTCACATAATAAGATATGAAATTATGAAATAAATAAAATCCCCCCAAAAAATATATGGATTTTATCTTAATACTGTAAGATGAAGATATGTCAAATACCACATTTGTCGTTCAACTTTTGACCAAAGTATATGAGGGCATCTGTTAGTAAATCCACCCTATTTTCTGATGTCATTTCTTTAGTTATTCTGGAGAACTTCCCTAGATATGACCACAGTCTTTCTAAACTCTCTCCATCCGTCAGCCTAAACCATTTATTCTTCTTGGACTGTACTGCAACTATTGATAAAATAATTACTGGTATTCTTCGATTACAATTAATACACACTCAAAAAGACCTTAAAATTATATATTATAGCATAGTCTCTGAAATTTCATAGTATTTGATAGGTAATTTTATTAACATTTGATTTGTAGAATGGCAAATCAGTTGATTAGCGGTTATAATCAATTTGATGTAAAGAATTACTGATCAGTTTTATTGGTTAGCATTGCTTGCATGCATGCAAACCTGTGTTAGACACTTTCAATATTTATTAACCAGATTTAATATAAAAAGTTATTGTTTTCAGTTAAAGTAAATAACAGTTTGTTCAGTTTAGTCATCATCTGCTTTGATCTTTTGCCATTTAAAAGATATATATGTATAGAGGGTGAAATATCATGATTTCTCGTGAGAGAATATTCATAATCGCTAAATATTAATAACTAAATCCAAACACACAAACAACTGTGACGCTGAGTCAATAAAGTGTTGCTTACGTCGACGTCATCCGCCCATAATGTTCAATAAAGCGAATAATTTTGTTTCAAAATCATGCATAAACTTTAAAATGTAATAAATAGATTAGGGCTGTTCCAGGAAAAAAGGCCTGGGGGGGGGGGGGGGGGGGGGGGGGTCGGAACGAAAAACAAATTCAAAATCTGTGGTTGGGGGGTGTCAGAAGAATTCTAATTATGTGGGTTGGGGTGTCAGAAGAATTCGAATTCTGTGGGTGGGGGTGAAATGTAAATCGTATTGAGTTGTTGGAGGGTGAACATACATGTGATACCTCATGGCATGAGATGAAATCTCACGGAATTCTAACCCTTCTCCCGGCACCACGAAATTGTGTGAAAAACTCCCGTAAAATGCTAAAATCGATTTTTGTATGTTAGCAGATGTTGCTTCTAAAAATAGAATGAATTCAAGAACGACAACTCCCACGAAATTTCGTACTTCGTACTCAATTAGATTCGTACTATTTTACATTGTACTCAATTGATTCACACTATCGGTTATTTTCCAGAGGGAAGTTATTAGGCAGCCAACCGTGCAGCCGTCTTTTGCACTGCCGTTTTGAAAAACTTACTTTCTCAATATTTTTATGTTTTGTAAGTACGAAAATATAACAACAAACTTTAAAAGGACACTGTCTGTAAGTATTAAAGCACATTATTGAGCATAACCAAATAACAGCGAAATGTTTATCAATTGTTATTAATAAATTTCAAAATATATTGATTGAAAATATTTAATATTTTTTATTACAGTAAAAATGTATATATGGAGTAAAGGTAAAATTATTGGTTGTGGATATTGTACTTACTACCATCTATATGTAGCTAGTTGTAGCATTATATATATTCATACAGGATTGTTTTATTTATGAATATGGACCCAGGCCTACAGGATTGTTTTCTTTATGAATATGGACACAGGCTTACAGGATTGTTTTCTTTATGAATATGGACCCAGGCCTACAGGATTGTTTTCTTTATGGATATGGACCCAGGCCTACAGGATTGTTTTCTTTATGGATATGGACCCAGGCCTACAGGATTGTTTTCTTTATGAATATGGACCCAGGCCTACAGGATTGTTTTCTTTATGAATATGGACCCAGGCCTACAAGATTGTTTCTTTATGAATATGGACCCAGGCCTACAGGATTGTTTTCTTTATGAATATGGACCCAGGCCTACAGGATTGTTTTCTTTATGGATATGGACCTAGGCCTACAAGATTGTTTTCTTTATGAATATGGACCCAGGCCTACAGGATTGTTTTCTTTATGAATATGGACCCAGGCCTACAATATTGTTTTCTTTATGAATATGGACCCAGGCCTACAGGATTGTTTTCTTTATGAATATGGACCCAGGCCTACAGGATTGTTTTCTTTATGAATATGGACCCAGGCCTACAAGATTGTTTTCTTTATGAATAAAGACCCAATCCTCAGGTCCATATTGAATGTTACCGTTAGGAAAAAGCTTATCTGGAGCACTGATTATAAGAGTGATTTGAAGGTCAATTTATCAAATTTACTAAATTTGTAAAAAGTTCTAATTCTGTGGGTGGGGGGTTCATGGCGAATTCAAATTCTGTCGGGGGGGGGGGGGGGGGGGAATTCAAATTCTGTGGGTGTTTTTTTTGTTTTTTTACTCGTTCTTGTCCCCGCAGGCCTTTTTTCCTGGAACAGCACTTATTAAACTGCTGGGTTCAATTATATGGTAACCCTTCACTCGATGGTAAACATGCTTTGTTTTTACTCACTCGCATCTGCTTGTTCGTGAAAAGAACGTCTACCATCTCAAGAAGGATTTCCTTATAATCGATCCTAGCAGTTAAATAATCTCTATATAATTAAAGACTATAGAAAAAACTTTGGGTAGAGACAAAAAAAAGGGACTATGACGGCAAGGTCAAACCAACAATATTTTAATTTAGGCCTTACCTGACAATTTAACTTGTGACCATAACAGTGAAATATTGGTATTGCAAACTTGACTTTATTCAAGAGGTCTTCTCTGTTGTTTTTCTGAAATATATTGATAATGAAATAACAAGACAGCAAAAGGAGTAACTGTCAGGGTTGATCGAGTAACAAAAGGGTGTTCCCTTTTTTTTTTACAGAAGCTTTAAATAGATGCTGAAGTCTACAGATTTGATTTATTGATTGTAAATCATAAATTATAATTCAACTTGTGTTTGTCTTTCTACACTTGGAGCGCTACTGTATGACGTCATGATGGTAAGTTCTCATTTAAACGATAGCCTTTATGATTTTATCAATAACATTGTAACAAAAACAATCAAAAGGATTTTTTTTTTTTTAATAACTTATTACGTCGCCAACGGCCATATTTGTGATGACATTATGACACCATTTTATGTTCTAGCACAATTACATGCTGAACTTTACAATCTGTTAAAGTTTCGTTCAAATCCGATCATAAATGTATGAGATCTAGCGACAAGATTTTCATCATGACGTCACTGGCGGACATCTTGTATGACATCATGACTCCAAATGATGTTAATGCACATCTAGGTCATTTGCCCTACCACATGTGAATAATTAATTTTAAATTTGATCATAAATGCAGGAGATATAGCGATTACAATATATTTCATTTGACGTCACTTGGAGCCATACTGGATGACGTCAATGAACTTTACAATCTGTGAATGTTTCATTCAAATCCGATCATAAATGCATGGGACACAGTGATAACAGGATTTTGAAGTAAATGGCAGCCATCTTGGATGATGTCATTACCCCGAAATGTGCGGTGCACTATTCCAGGCGCTGTGACTCTTCTATGAAAAGTGGATGTGAGAAGAGAGGAGAGAAGAAGAAGAAGAAGAACAAACAGAATGAACACAATAGGCTATTAAATTAAGAAACCAGACACATACCTTAAAGTGCTTGTGCAGTATACATGCTATATCATACATAATGTACAAAGTCTGTCCATCTTTAACTTCTTCCACAAGTTTTTCGAACAGGAAAACAGAATAAGCCAGTCTGTAAAAAAAAGCTTAAAAGAAATAGCCAATTAAACAAGTGATGACAGAGGTCAGCATGCGCTAAGGTCCACATTTCATTGCACAAAAAAACACAAAAAACAACACCCAACACTCCCCAAAATAGCATTGTGCAATTGCTTGAACACATGTTAATCACATTTTATGTTTGCAACATACAATTTATCTGACAGGAGCATTCAATCGTCTTAAAACATTTACAGACTATATGAATTTGTGTAATACATGTACTATAAAATTTTCTGGTTGCAGTTGATGTAGAGAAATACTTGTGTTGGAAGAGCAGGAATCTATCAGTTTTATCTAATTTGCTTTTCTCATTGTTTTCTGTGAAATTTGTTATGTGTTCACTGAAATGATTGTTCTAACTAGTTTTTAATCTTTGGGGACATTAATTGGATTAAACATTCAGGGATTTATAAACGTCACAAGAAAGCTCCAAGATATATAACACATACCTTTCACCATGCTTGAGACTAAAAAAATATTTCGGAAAGCCATGTCTGCATGTCGAACCAAATACTGCTGTTTCTGCTAATTTTTTGCTTTTGTTTTTTGATCGTATAGCACTTGCTGCTTGAAAGTTACTGCAATCCTGTAATGAGATTTCAATGTTAAAAGTAGGTATAAAACACGGTAAACCAAAAACACACAATAAGACAAACATGAATGACAATGTTAATAAAGAATCAAGGTATGTGACGTCACAAACACAAAAAGGTTGACAATAGGGCTACCGCCTTGGAACAGTCAGTGACAAAAATGCCACTGGGTGGTTACCACATCTGAAATGCCCTTTCTTATAGAGCTATGTTTCCTTCTCTAGTAAATTCTAGCATAGGGAGAACGGAAAATCTTTTTCGCCACATAAACCCGATGAACTGAAGCGACCGCTACTGTCTATCGATAAAGTAACACTAAATTTATTAAATTCAATTCATTGAAAAGTTCAATATTTTCTGTTCGTGCATTATATAAATCACCCATTGTAAATCGTAATTACATTCCAGACAACTTCACATCAAGTAAGTTTTTTTCCAAGCGATAATCTACTTTTTTATATTTGGAGGTATCGTATTCAATTGTTGCTAATTTTCGTTATGTACCGGAAGTAAACATTGACTGGATGTGGGGATCTACATTCCAAATAAGACGAGCAAGAATCTCATTTCAAAAATTAAGAGGTATGGCGAAAGACTTTGGTAAATTTCGAAGGCGTGTAGCAAAAATTGATTAGACATGCATGATAATGTTATTGTTTAATTTGAAATACAGCAACGCTACTTGTGAAATGTCGGGATGCAGCCCGAAACACAACAAATGTTCCTGTAACAGCTGTCTTTTTAAAAAAGTGCTGATTTTTACTATTACAGCTCTATAGCTACAATTATATGGTTATAGATACCAAAGATACCATTTTAGCTATAGTAACTACAACTAACAATAGTGGTACCTGTAAAGTATTAAAGTTCTATGTATTGCAGATTCAGATATTTCTTTTTAAGATATCCTTAAAATATATGACCCAGAGGTCTTACAAAAATATTAGGCTGTAAATGATTAACAGGAAAAAAAGAAAAGAAAAGTTCATTCTATTCACATGACAACATATTGCTCAACTTACTACAAATGCCGGTTTAGAATCTGTATTGTAGCTGGATACAAAAGTGTCTACTGATTCCTGTGGCAGGAAAAAATGGTTCTCATGCTTGGTACTGTCCCAACTTCTACCAGATGATGCTTTACTCACAAGTTGAAAATCTGCATCAAATGAGTATATCTTTGACTGAACCTGAAACACACATTTCCTGATGCAATTATCCAACACATATACTTATTTTGTTTCAGACAATGTGGAACTCCCTGTAATTGACTATAAATGATAAATGGCAATCCTATTATAAACTATAACTAGACGGGTTTTCCGAGTAACACGCGTGTCGCCTGTCAGCGCTTTGTCAACTGGTATAACAAGTGTTTTTGGACCCAGATAAATGACCTTGACAAATTGGACTGGCCTAAGTTTTCCTGAAGAAAACAATGAGTATCTAACCCATATAATGACCTTGAGTATATATTGAAAGTTTGATGAAGAAATATCAAGAAATGAGAAAGCTGAAGCCAAAGTTAAGTTCAGTGTGACCTTGACATTAATTTTAGTACGGTCATGCCAATGTTGTCATGATATATATTGAAACTTTGATGAAGAAATGAGAAAGTTATAGCCAACGTTAAGTTTTCATGATGGACGGACCGATGGACTGACGACAAAGTGATCCCTATGTATCGCATTTTCATTGAAAAGGCGACACAAGAAGGGATTCAATGGTACTCATAATTTTTTGATGGGATGCGAGTTAAACATTTTGGCATGATAATAAGACAGTATTTCTTAGTACTAGATGGTTACGTACAGAACTTATTAATCGAAAAGATAACTACATATAGTTGGCAAATTTCCTCGAGTGACATAGTCGGTCCAGAACTGATTTTTTGCAGTCCAAAACACTTGATAGGCAACATGACTAGAAACATAACAGATTAAGATGTAAGCGTATTTATATTTTTCTTCGAAATCAAAATTGTAAATGTTGTTTGGAATGTGTGTAATTTGATTTTTTTTCTAAAACATATTTCCAATAACAAATATATATAGAGGATATTTGTTGTTTTGGAGTGAATAACAGATTTTATTTCACCGAGAAGTGTGAAAACTTTATATTTTCACGAAATTTAGTTATTTCCAATCCAATGATATAACTTTTAAGTAGTTTTTGGAGAGAAAAAAAGTAGTTCCGGTAGTGAAAAAATAAAACTCTATATTTCACACATATGAAATACCACTTTTATTTCATTGCTAAAATCCACTATTTCACTGCTAAGCATAAAAGAAATATATTTACCTTGTAGCATGCCGCACATTGTCTTCCATCATCAAATGTTGGACTTTGTGTGTCAATGTGAGAGAGTTTTTCTGTTGTGTGCACAAAATATTTGAATTCTTCAAACGTCTCTGTAATCAGAACTTTGTATATGTTTTGGACCTGAAAGCAAATGTAGCTGCTGATAAAATCATACATCAAACAGATACAAAACAAGAGGGCCAAGATGGCCCTATATCGATCACCTGAGTAATGGTCCATTATCGAACTTCTTCGAAATCTTATAGTCATATACAATCTGTGCAAGTTTGGTTAAGATTGTTCAAGAAATGTGGCCTCTGTTGTTTACCAACACTGATATAAAGACACCGACAAAGTTTGGTAAAGATCAAATACAAAATGAAGGTGCTAGAGTGTAACCACTGGGGCATGGCCAAATATGACCCCAGGGCTACATGTAATATATGGGAGCTGTGTGCCTTGTGGTTTCAGAGAAGAAGATTTTTTAAATTTGTCCCTATACAAGTCTGTAAAACTGTGACCCCCGGGATGGGGCCAAATATGACCCCAGGGTCACCATTTGAACAAACTAGGTAAAGGACCATAATCTTATAGTAAATGCAGAATATTAAACTTCTGGCTCTTGTAGTTTCATAGAAGAAGATTTTTTCCCGCCCTATATAAGTCTTGTAAAACTGTGACCCCCGGGGTGGGGCCAAATCTGACACCAGGGTCACCATTTGAACAAACTTGGTACAGGATCATAAGCTTATAGCAAATGCAAAATATTAAACATCTGGCTCAAGCTGTTTCAGAGAAGAAGATTTTTTAATTTTTTCCCTATACAAGTCTATGTAAAACATGTGATCCCTGGGGCGGGGTCAAATGTAACCCCAGGGTCACCATTTGAACAAACTTGGTAGAGGACCATAAGCTTATAGCAAATGCAAAATACTAAATATCTGGCTCAAGCAGTTTCAGAGAAGAAGATTTTTAAGTTTTTCCCTATAGAATCTATGTAAAACATGTGACCCTTAGGGCAGGCCAAATGTAACCCCAGGGTCACCATTAGAACAAACTTGGTAAAGGACCATAATCTTATAGTAAATGCAAAATATTTAACCTCTGGCTCTTATAGTTTCAAAGAAGAAGATTTTTAAAAAAAATATCCTATATAAGTCTATGTAAAACTGTGAC
This sequence comes from Cyrtodaria siliqua, assembly GCA_037043455.1. Taxonomy (NCBI): domain Eukaryota; kingdom Metazoa; phylum Mollusca; class Bivalvia; order Adapedonta; family Hiatellidae; genus Cyrtodaria; species Cyrtodaria siliqua. The sequence goes on from JAWPHD010002706.1 coordinate 142,255, forward strand.
CCCCGGGGCGGGGCCAAATCAGACCCCAAGGTCACCATTTGAACAAAATTAGTAGAGAACCATAAGCTGATGCTACATGTAATACATGAAAGCTCTGTGCCTTGTGGTTACAGAGAAGAAGATTGTTTTAAAGTTTTTGCCTATACAAGTCTTTGAAAAACATGCAAAATCTCAATATACAAACTTTGGACCCCCAGGGCAAGGTCATTTTTGATCCCGGGAACTTCATTTGAACAATTTTGGTAGTCTAGGCATTGGCGATCATTTTAAAATAAAAACTGTCGAAATCTGTCCAGCGGTTCTTGAGAAGAAGATTTTTTAAGGTTTCAACCATATATGGTAATGGCGGCCATCTTGGATGTAGCACTGACCTAATTTTAATAAATCTAAAAAGCATTTACCTATGGATCATCCAAGTGAAGTTTGGTCAAAATTGGCCTAGCGGATTTTGAGGAGATGTCGTTTGAAGCAAAAGTTAACGACGACGGACGAAGAGTGATCCCAACAGATCATATTGAGCCTTCGGCTAAAGTGATCTAAAAAGTACGGACCACTTCCACTCACCCCTCTCCCCCATATGTTATGGACAATAACACGGAAATAATTAATTATATGTATGAAATAATAAGATTGACCGCCACCAATAGTCCAAACAAAGACATAGTATCTTCTGCGTTCTTAACAAAGTCTGTGACGTTATCTTCTGAATAAAATGGCGCCAAATCGTACTATATTCCGTACTGAGGTATGTTTTCAGTCAAACATAATTTAAGCCAATAATAAATTCACTGACTTTAAATATAACATATTGGGTATTACATACATTTATATGATTTATATTACTACATTATTTAGATCAACTGAAGCGTTCGAATCTGCGAGGAAAATCATAAGGACCAGTGGGTCGGGGAGCCTATGTGGTGTGAGACTCGTGCCTGATCATATATATTACATCGCCGGCTTTGCCGGTGAGCTCTTGTCATTTGGCTTATGCAGCTTCTTCGTCGATATGGACGGTATGTGGTATGAGTCAGAGAAGACACAGGCTACCGCTATGATGGCCGATCCGCTAGACTGTAGCTTTCCCGTAAACCATGAACCCTACTTCATAGTATACATGGACAGGCCAAGTAATAAGTAAACACTGTTCTTCAGTCACAACACAAGAGTTTATGAATTGTAAAATACAGATATATTTATTGAAAGAATAAAAAAAATGGACTTTCCAAATAAATGAATAACGAGTTATTACGAGTGTATGTTATATGTTGGTCGGTTTACATCAATTAGTATGGCCTGAGCTCGGGTAAATATAATACAACAAAACAATAGCCTAGAAAGCCACAATGAAGGTACTCAATGACTTGGCAGAAGCCAGAGCAACAAGAGAATAAACCATTAAGGGCACAGCAAGAAAGATCATAGACAAACATCAAACGCAACCGTCCCAATGGGCTTTAGGTAGGTGTCATCATAGGGTCCACAGCTTGTCCGGTCATCGTACAATTAAAGAGGAAAGCATAGTGGCGAACTATAAAAGGGTTCACCACCAAGCATGCAGTACGTTGCAAAATGATAGGGTCATAATCTCTTTTGATAAACTTTTTAACAAGTTTAACAAAGATAGTATGAAAGTGATCATGACCAAGAATATTACGAAGTTTATAAATCACATCACCATAGAAGTCGGGTTGTGATAGTCCTTGTCGAAGAAGAGTCCTTAAATTACTTTTACATTTGGAAAGAAGATCAGGGCGATAATAAAATTTTGCAAAGGTTACGAAGTTTATGGTTACGGTAACCCTGATTGAATAGCTTTTTAGTTATACAATTATTACGAATATTAAAGTCCTCAACTCGAGTACAACCTCTTGAAAAACGAATAAGTTGAGACACATACATAGGCAGGGACCCAACTTTTCGTATCGTGCAAAAAACACACGTTTGGTTTACCCGGAAAGATATACTCGTGATATTTTGCATATCAATAGCAGAAACGGAGCTATATACGAAACCACTGTATTCTTTGCATTTCGTAACACCAATGCATTTTCTACGGAAGCCCGGAAGTGATAAGAAAATATTGGTATTCAAAGAAAAAATGAGTACAAGTTTATATTTTAGCGATTTGATTTTGTTTTGTATATATATAAGACATAAGCACGCCTGATTTTATTCTGTTTATGCAGAATGCAGAATGCAATTTTCAATTATTTTTTTTAAATTAAAAGCGGGTTAAGGATTGAAAATGGCGGGAAGATGGGTGGAGGGAGAGACGGGCATCCATCTGTTGGCTAAAGCTTTCATGCATGTTGTTAATAACTGCTGTAAATTGTTATCGGTTAAAACCAACTTTACTCTGAAGCGTTATATCGTTAAGATGCCACTTTCTTACGAGCAAGGCCGATTTTCTCCTTTTCAGAAGAGAGTTATGACCCCTGAGTTACTCAACAAAAATGCACATTTTGGGTAAAGCTTAAGTGCAAGGTTTTAATAAATAACTTCTTTATCTTATTTTTGATTTTAAAATTGCTGTGAAGCCTTATATCAAACAGACATCACTTCCTTACGATCAATGTGGACCTTTGCCTTTTCTAAATAGAGTTATGGCCCCTGATTATCTACGAAAATACATTTTTGTGTTGAGTTTATGTTGATTAATCAAGTTTGTTGAAAATTAAACATTTTGGGTGGAAATTTTACATACAAGTAGGATACCAGTAAATGTTAATAATGTTAATGATACATCAAATTGTTTCGCAATTTCGGAATAGAGGTATGGCCCTTAATTTAATTATGATTATTGCAACAACTATCTTTAATTGTGTAGGGTTTAAACCATATCGTTTAGTGTGGTCTTAATAACATTAACATACTGGCGGATATTTAGAATCCGTTCGATGGTAGCTTTTTAATTTCTTAGTACAGTTATGGACCTTTAATTTACCTTAAAAATAGAATATTAGTTACTGCAATTGCTGTCTTGTCAAATTGTAAATTTCCAAATTGGTTCACTATTGTTGTCACAGTCATATGATTGTATTTATCAGAAAAAATAACGTTTTTTTATTGACTAGTTTCGTTGGAAGGCGATTGAGCGACGTCAGTGTATGGGTATGGTGTCTGACAAGAGTTTCTCCAAACATTTTTGAAATTTGCACTTTTGTTACATATGATCATTAACTGTCCAACCACCATTGGTGTTTCTGTGACCTTGAGTTTCACATTTTAGGTTCTGATTAATTGAACAGGCAACTTTTGGTAAATAAGGTTGTCAACTTTTTTCAAACACATCATAACTTGAATATTTTCCTACTTATTGTGTCGCCTTAATCCATGAGACCCGATATATTAAACAGTGTAACAGAGTCATGTTTACAGTTTAAAACTATAATTATCACTAAATGTGATCCATATCCTATTTCGAGTCAGAAACAAATTATGGTATAAAAGTCGAGCTGGAAATATAACATTCACAGAACACAGTGAGTCAACCAAACACACGTATTTGAAACAAACACCAATCACAAGGATAGAAAAGAGAACAGTATGCGAAATGGGAAACTCAAATGGTTGGAAATATGGGTATCTCCATGGAATGGTCAGTGATAATATGGGTACCTCATTGGAATGGTCAGTGACATAAAGGCCGCTGGGGTTAAACCAGGTCCTAGAGTGCACCAAACTTCACTCTTACCCTAGTTTCATTCCAGTAAAATGCGACCTGCCAGGCTATACCCCCTAAAACACTAGGCAGTATTTATAGCAATTAGTAGGCAATATAAGTATAACACGAAATGATCATGTATATATGAATATAAAATGCCTAGAAAGCCACAAAGTTAATACTTGTCAGAAGCCAGGCCAACAAAGAATGATGACAATAAGACAATATTAAAGTCAAAAACTAGGCGTTACCATCCCTTGCCCTATTTAGGTAGAAGTACATGCATTCATTACGATATATAGTATAGAAGGATTGAGATAGAGAGAATAAGAAGGCCCTTTACTATATACTATAACTATATTCTCTCTAGCCTTCTATACTATATATCGTAATAAATGCCTGTGAGTAGAAGTCATCATAGGGTCCACAAAATCGCAACATTAATTGTAAAGCATTGTGGCGAACTGTAAATGGGTCAACATTTAAACATGCAGTGCTTTGCAGAATGATAGGGTCATAAACCTATTTTGTTATGTTTGTTAACAAGTTTCACACAGATTGTATGAATGTGATAATGAGCAATGATCTTAAAAAGTCTGTACATATAGTCACCAGAGAATTCACTTGTAGAAGAAGAGTTTTGACAATGCTTTTAAAAGTAAATGATAATAAACCTTTTCAAAGGTTTGTCCGAATATAAAACCCAATGAAGCACTTTTAAAGCTGGAGTAGATGAAAAGAAAAACAAACTTCCAACTATATGCTGGAGTCCTAATTTACAAAAACAGTATAATAAGCACACTTTCTTCCTATCTCTAGTGTCTGCACCACTACAAACATCTCCAAAGGATGAAATAAGCATCACACAAACCTTTTCAAAAACAAGCTTATTGCTCTTATTCAATATGTATTCATAGAAATCGCGATGCTGTTACGAAATGCAAAGTATGCCAGAAGTCCATACAGTGGTTTAATATGTTAATATTTAAAAAATCAGGAGTATATCTTTTCGGGTAAACGTTTTTTTTTTTTTTCAGGCTTAGGTCCCTGTCTTACACCCCATAAGAAGTTGCTCGGGGACCATCCCCATCCAAGTGGGGATAAGTAACAATGTCAAAATTAAAATCATCTCTCTTGTCATAGATTTTGCTAATTATTTCACCATTTTCAATCGAGAGATCTAAATCAAGAAAAGAAGCTTTATTATCAGATATATTAGCTTTATTAAGCTGATGTTAGGACTTGAAAGCATACACGTAATTTAAGACCTCTTCTATGATGTCACAACCCGTCTTCTATGGTGACGTGATTTACCCACTTTATAATAAGATCCTTGACCACGATCACTTTCATACAATCATTATTATACTTGTCTGAAAGTTAATCAAAAGAGGTTTTGACCCTAACATTTTGTATCGCACTGCATTTTTAGTGGTTGACCCATTTACAGTTAGCCGGAAAGTCGCCATACGACCTTAGCTGTTGGTGCGACTTTAAAATACAATTAATTAAACTGATTGCGCGATGACCCAACATTCTGTGGACTCGAACCCAGGGCCTCTGGTTTACCGTGCAAGCTCTCTAACAACTGAGCTATGGAGTACGGTTGGAATCGATTTGTCACCATTTGCTTAAACTCCCAACAGACTGAAATTCGTCCCTCAATTTCTTATTATACAGAAGAACCACTGTTGGTGTTTGTCTGGATGATCCATGACGACCCCTAAATATAACACTTCCTCAACCGGGACTCGAACCCAGAGTCTCTGGTTTGTAATAAACTATTTTATTTCATCATTTGGTACATGACATGTTATTACAATTCAATACATAATAAACATAGATGAAATCATTTATCTTTATGGTTAAGAGAGTTTTAAAAGAAAGAAAAGGAGGAAGATCATAAAAGAGGAGCATAGATTTATACAGAAATCAGTAGAAAGAGATAATAATTGAATTGAATTGAATTGGGGTTTTAAGGCGCACCAACACATGAAAAGGTTATATGGCGCCTAAAAGGCATGAACATGCCAGGCTCATCTTCTATGTACATCGAGATAAAATATGGAAAAGGGCCTAGAACCTTCTCACCCTGAACTGCAGAGTTGCTGCAAATTCTATCGTAGAAACTCCATTTACGCTGGAGCCACGTTATTGTTTTTCTGCCACTGCTCTTTTGATGCGAGCGGGATAGCACCTGAAACAATGCAGGGATCATGATAAAGACCTTTAAAAATGATAAAATGAACATGAATTTGGGGGGATTCTACCCCTCTGCCTATCCCTCCAAAGGGATCTGCAGTGGCCCTATTCTTTGCCTCGTGACCAAACGGGGCCCCCGAGAACACACGGGGCCAAAGAGATAATAAGGAAGTTTTTACTAAGCGGTGAAAAGGACAGTAATAAGATGAAAAAGGATAGAACAATAGATAATGCTTTCCCTTTTTATGTCTGTAAAGTGGTTTGTCACTTTCTTTAAGTTTGATAAATGCAATAATTAAATACGTATAATATATTAAAACATAGTGTACGTCAGTGGTCTCGGAAGTTTTGCCATTTTTTATCGTAAATTTCTAGTTTATCTCGGTTCATAGCTATTTGTCGTTCGATTTCAATTTGTCTATATAAATAGTTTTTATATCTGCAAAACATTGGCACTGTTTTTAAACATTTGTTTGTAAAAATAAAATATTTTGCGCTAATTATAATGATTTTTTTTACATTTACCATATCTCCTGTTTTTTCGATTCCGAATGAGATTGTTCTTAAGTCCAAAGGTAAGTTCAAGTGTATTTGTTTTAGATATAAGGAAAGTTCTGACCAGAAATGTTGTGTATGCATGCATTCCCAGAAAATGTGGTTTACTAATTCTATATTCATATTACAGAACTCACACAGATTTGAGTTGACCATCTTGAATTTGAGCAAAGATTTTTTTGTTGGAATTATTCTCATAACATATTTGTATTGAAAGTTTCTTAGTTTTGTATTAATTGTTGCTTTTATTGCTAAAATATATACATTTTCCCACTTAATATTTTGAAATAAATTTTCCCATTTTAGTTGTGGTTTATTATTTGTTGTATAATCCTGTTTTACTACATATAGAAACTTGTTTGTTTGTTTCGAGCCAAGAGTCTCTGGTTTGCCATACTTTAGTGTGTAACTGGAAATGTTTCACTGTTGTACAAAGACAGTGCTTCGGTTCTAATTTGCATAGCTAATACACTATAGTGTATAACGATAAATAAACCATTGCCAGCAGCCATGTAACAAATTGTTACGTAATATAAATAATAACCGCACCCAACCCCGCCACCCCACACCAATACACAAACACAACCCCCTACCCTTAGAGAGGCATAGTACGCCGGACGCCAACTATGTGGTATTTTGTACGTCAGCGCAATTTACAAAACAAAGTTTAAAATCTAACAATGGTGCCTCTCTGATTTAATTGACTGTTATTGGTTACACTATTGCCTCATTCATGAGGCTGACATAAGACATGAGCGGGAAATATTGGAGATGAGATATGATAACATATTATTGACATACACAATAAGGTCCAGTTTTCCCTCCTGACTGTGTCCAGTTATTTCCCGGAAGTGTCCAGTTATTTCCCAGCGATTATTTTCTTCTAACAATGGTCCCGCTCTGATTTAATAGTGTTATTGGTTATCCTATTGCCTCATTAATGAGGCTGACCTGAGAGATGAGCGGGAAACATTGGAGACGAGATATGATAAGATATTATTGAGACAGCCGGTCCAGTTTTTTACCGACTGTGTCCAGTTTTTCCCAGAATGTTCCCAGTTATTTCCCGGCTGTGTCCAGTTATTTATCATCGGTTGTTTTCCTCTAACAATGGTGCCGTTCTGAATTAGTTGAGTGTTATTGGTTATAATATTGCCTCATTAATGAGGCTGACATGAGAGATGAGCGGGAAACATTGGAGATAACATATTATTGAGATACAGAATATGGTCCAGTTTTTTCCCGATTGTGTCCAGTTATTTCACAGTGGTAATTACTCCTCTAACAATGATGCCGCTCCGATTTAATACATGTGCAGCGTTAATGGTTGTACTATTGCCTCATTTATGAGGCTGACACGAGAGATAAGCGGGAAAATATTGAAGATGAGATATGATAACGTATTATTGCCATACACAATATGGTCCAGTTTTCACCCCCGACTGTCCAGTTATTTCCCAGCAGTTATTTCCTCTAACAATGGTGCCGCTCTGATTTAATTGAGTGTTACTGGTTACACTACTGCCTCAAGAATGAGGCTGACATGAATGAGAGCCGGAAAACATTCGAGATGAGATATGATAACATATTATGGTCCAGTTTTATGGTGCCGCATTGATTTTATAGAGTGTTATTGGTTATACTATTGCCTCATTAACGAGGCTGACATGGGAGATTTGCGGGAAAACATTGGAGATGAGATATGATAACATATTATTGCGATACACAGTATGGTCAAGGACTATCACAACCTGACTTCTATGGTGATGTGATTTATAAACTTCGTAAGACTCATGGTCAATGATCACTTTCATACTATCTTTGTTAAACTTGTTAAAAAGTTTATCAAAAGAGGTTATGACCCTATCATTTTGCAACGTACTGCATGCTTGGTGGTGGACCCTTTTACAGTTCGCCACTATGCTTTCCTCTTTAATTGCACGATGACCGGACAGGCTGTGGACCCTATGAGGACTCCTTCCTAAAGCCCATAGGGACGTTGGCGCTTGATGTGTGTCTATAATCTTTCCTGTCGTGCCCTTAATGGTATATTCTCTTGTTGCTCTGGCTTCTGTCAAGTCATTGAGTACCTTCATTGTGGCTTTCTAGGCTATTGTTTTTTTTGTATTATATTTACACGAGCATATTTGTGTTTTACTTATATTGCCTATTGATGCTGCCTTGTTGGTTAGATATTAAATCATGGCGGGGATTTCTTTATTTACACTGTCCTGTTTTAATGGGTTGACAGTAGGGTAAGTGTGAGGTTTGGTGCACCCTAGAACCGGTTTAAACCCCCCAGTGGCCTACTTTGCCACTGACCGTTCCAAGGCGGTAGCGCTATTGTCAACCCTTTTGTGTTTGTGATCATGATGTCGTTTGCATTTTTTATTAATTTTGCCTTTCTGTTTGTCTGTTTGCGTGCTTGTTTTTGTGTTTTGTGGTTGACTGTCGTCCTTGAATGCTGCTTTCCCTGTCCCATATTTGTATCCTTCTTTATTCCTGGCTGATTCAAGTTATTTCCCAGCGGTTGTTTTTCTCTAACAATGGTGCCGCTCTGATTTAATAGTGTTATTGGTTATACTATTGCCTCATTAATGGAATGAAATAAGAGATGAGCGGGAAAATATTGGAGATGAGATACAACATAGTATTGAGATTCACAATATGGTCCAGTTTTTACCCGGTTGTGTCCAGATATTTCCCAGCGGTTATTTCCCATAACAATGGTGCCGCTATGATTTAATAGTGTTATTTTTTTTATACTATTGCCTTATTAATGAGGCCGACATGAGAGATGAGCGGGAAAACATTGGAGATGATATATGATAACATATTATTGAGATACGCAATACGGTATAGTGTTTTCCCGGCTGTGTCCAGTTCTTTTCCTCTAACAATGGTGCCGCTCTGGTAGACACTCTACTAGTATGATGTGATTCAAAAACATAAACATAATAGAATCCAACCCAAGAAACATGTTTCCTATATACAACTCTAGGTAAACTTTTGGTTATCTTGAGATTTGACGACAACGAAAAACACCTAGCCTACTAGATAGAGGGCAACAACAGGAACATTTATATGAGATTTAACTAGAATGGAATAAGTGGTAATATGTCGTTTGATAAATGTTCTTAAATTTGACCTAATGTTAGCCATGTCGGCCATCTTGGATGACTGGCAGCTGCAAAAAAAATAAATCTGAGATGGACTATCCCGAAGATCACTGTGATTTAATTTTCATCAAAATCCTTCAAGCGGTTCCAGAGAGTCATTTTTAATGTTTTCCTATATAACTATGTAAACTTTACATCATCCAAAATTCGAAGTACTATATGGTTGACACTGATTGTGCCTAAAATGCGTACAGCGTCCCCTAAAGTTTTTCTGCATGATTTGCATTTGTTCAATAATTAATATTAATTATAAGAATAGTATTAAGCAATTTGTTTTTTGCATATTATTTATTTTTGATATTATTGCACCAATAATATATTAAAACTTATAGTATAATAAGACTAAATAGTGAATACATAAAATTTGGTTTATTTAAATTTTACCAGGGTAAAGGTAACAAGAGGTAAATAATCTTGAAGCTCTACTAATAGGTTTTGATAGCTAGATCAGCATTCTTTTGAAGTTTCATGAAATCTGTCGAGTTTGTTTCAGAGGAGTTGCTACAAGTTTTTACCATATAAATAACTCTATGTAAACAAAGACGGCCACAGGTAGCCATGTTTAATTTTCGTATTATTTTAAAAAGAGTTTCATATCAATATCACTTACAGTTTTCAAGAAGTAGTGGCTACAAACTGTTGTTTTTTTTTAATCTATTTTTAGCCATGGTGGCCATCTTGAATTCCAGCTGACCTGAATTTTGCTAGGATCAATAAGACATCAAAAGCAACACAGTGCCCAAGATAAACAGTGTATCTGCTTAATTTACGCAGATAAAATAGGCAAATACGCAATTAATTTTCTGGACATGCTTACTGGATACGCAAGCTATTTAACTTTCACTCAAAACTTTTCATTTCCAAGCATTAAGTTTCACATGTAAAGATTCGGTAAAACAAATTGACGGTCTCCACGTGTATTATCGGTAAAATCAACCAGTCAGGGGTTCAGGAGAATTAGCCCGAAAAATGTTTGTATCAAAAACCTTTAAAACATTTAAAGGGCCATTACTCTGCCAAAAATCTGTAAACCGGAACGCAACGATGATATGCACAACTAGGCTTGCTGCTGATCAACCCTGTAAAGTTTCGTTGAAATTTGGTGAGGGGTTCAGGAGTACTAGTCCAGACAAAGTTTGTTTATTAAAAGAGCCATAACTCTGTCAAAAATCATTCAACCGGATACGGCGATGATTTGCACAACTAGACATGGAACTGATCATACCTAAAAAGTTTCGTTTTAATCCGGCCAGGGGTTCAGGAGAACTAGTCGTGACTTTGTGTATTAAAACCTTAAAGGGACATGACTCCACCAAAATCATTCAACTGGAACACGGAGACGATATGTACAACTAGGTACTGATCATCCCTGAAAAGTTTCAGTGAAATCCGTCCAAATGAAGGCCCTTTCGTCTTAATGAGGCCAAAATATTGCATATGGCAGAAAATCAAGGGCCATAACTCCTGTGAAAATGGTCCAACCTGGCTGTTTTTCAAATGTATTGGAAATTTCATTGCTATTAACAATCTGGTAAATGTTGTAAAGATCGGATGAAAAATGAAGGCTCTATCATCTAAACAAGGCAAAATATGGCATTTTTAAATAAATCAAGGGCCATAACTCCACTGTAATTGGTCCGATCCGGCTGGTTAAAAAAAAAATGAAAAAAATAATAATGAACAAGAGGCCCAAGAGGGCCTGTAGACGCTCTACTGTGTAAAGATGTCATATTTAGATTGTCCCTATATAAACTTTGGGTCGCCACGGCGGCCATTTTGATTATTGCAAGAAAACAAACAAGAGGCCCAAGAGGGCCTGTGGACGCTCTACTGGCTAACATGGCTCTTATAACATCAATATAGCGAGTGACTGCCATTTACGTTTTTTTGAAAGTTTCGGGCAAAAAACAGCTTTTTAACTAAATCAAGGGCCATAACTAATAAATCTGGTAAAGTTTGGTAGAGATAAGATGAAAAATGAAGGCCATACCGTAATAACGTGGCAAAATATAGCATTTTTAACTAAATCAAGAGCCATAACTCCTCTGTTACTGGTCCGACTGGTCCAACATAGAGCTAAAAAAATGAAGAAAAAAATATTGAAAAAGAAGTAATAATTTCAAACAAGAGGTCAATGACCTTGAAGCTCTACTGATTGATGACCTTGAAGCTCTACTGATTGATTTTGATTTCAGGAAGTAGTCGCTACAGACTTGTTTTTCGAAAAATTATTTTTAGCCGTGGCGGCCATCTTTGGCCGATCTGAAATTTTGCTAGGATCAATTAGACACCAAGAGCAACATTCCTGTGAAGTTTCATGATAATCCGTCAAGTAGTTTCAGAGGAGTAGTCGCTACAAGTTTTCATTATATAACTCTATGTAAACAAAGATGGCCGCTGACAGCCATGTTTAACATCGAATCAAAACGATTTTTGACAAGGACCAACATCATGTCATGCTGATCATTTTAGAAAAAGTCCCATATCAATATCACTTAGAGTTTTCAAGAAGTAGTCGCTACAAACTTGGTTTTTAAAAACCTATTTTTAGATTTGGCAGCCATCTTGGATTGCACATCAACATGAATTTTTGCTAGGATCAACTAGACTTCATGGGCATCATTTCTGTAAAGTTTCATGAAAATCCATTAAGTTGTTTCAGAGTAGTCGCTACAAAATATTTTTTACGGACAGACAGATGGACAGACGGACGCTGCACTACGGCATAAGCTCTGCTGATCTCTGATCAGTCGAGCTAAAAACGAAAAAAAACAAAATAATAATAATAAAAAAACAAAAAAAATTGACCAAGCTTTCATAGACATTAACAATCTGATAAAGTTTGGTAAAGATCGGATGAAAAATGAAGGCAATATCTATGTCACCAGGGCATTAATAATTAACAAGTCCAGACTTTTAAACACACGTTTTAATAATCTTTAAAACTACCCCATTTTACTGTCTGATCGGTATAGTGGTTATATTAATTCTAACAGATGTTACTCATCAAATCTCTACATTCTCAGACAATATCTAACAACCTCTGACTCTCACAGACTCTCTCCCACTACTCAAACACACCAGTATATTCCTGCACGCACGTGCAAGCCTCCCATTGGTTGTTTACACAGTTATTCAATATACCTGAGTAAGCTAATATAATATCTGCTATTTGAGAGGCAAATCCCAAATTGTAGAATAATGGTCATTTACTATTAACTGTGATATACTTCTACTACTTGTTATTAAAATATTATTATTACTTATTAAAGGGTATGGTAGTGTTACACCTATCGTCTTAACGAGGCAAAATATATCATTTTGAAGTAAATCAAGGGCCATAACTCCGATGTTACTGGTCAGTATGGCTGGTTTTCGAACTTGTCCGAGCTTTCATTGATATTAAAAATCGGATAAAGTTTGGTAAAGATCGAATGAACAATGAAGCCTCTATAGTCTTAACGGTGCAAAATATAGCATTTTTAACTAAATCAAGGGCCATAACTCCGCTGTTGCTACTCAGAAATAGCTGGTATTCGTAATTGTCCAAGTTTTCATTGATATTAACAATCTGATCAAGTTTTGTAAAGATCGGATGAGCAATGAAGCCCTTATCGTCTTAACGAGGCAAAATATAGCATTTTTAACTAAATCAAGGGCCATAACTCCGCTGTTAATAGTCCGATATGGCTGGGTTTCGAACTTGACCGAGCTTTCATTGATAATAACAATGTGGAAAAGTCTGGTAAATATAGGATGCCAAATGAAGCCCCTATCGTCTTAACGAGGCAAAATATAGCAATATAGCATTTTTAACTAAATCAAGGACCATAACTCCGCTGTTACTAGTCCGATCTGGCTGGTTTTCGACCTTGTCCGAGCTTTTATTGATATTAACAATCTGGTAAAGTTTGGTAAAGATAGGATGAAAAATGAAGGCCCTATCGTCTTAACAAGGCACAATTTAGCAATATAGCATTTTTAACTAAATCAAGGGCCATAACTCCGCTGTTACTAGTCCGACCTGGCTGGTTTTCGAACTCGTCCGAGCTTTCATTTATATAAACAACCTGTTAAAGTTTGGTAAAGATCGGATGAAAATAAAGGCCCTATCGTCTTAACGAGACAAAAGTTAATAACGGACGACGGACAACTCGGCATCCCATAAGCCTTCGGCCAGTAGAGCTAAAAACACTAAACTTAATAGACGCCAACCATTGTGATAAAGTTTCAACAAAATCCTTCAAAAGGTTTCAGAGAAGATTTCATATTTAACCTTTTCCTATATAACTCTATATCAACTTTGGGTCGCCGTGGTGGCCATTTTGATTTTTTGACGATAACGAAAAACACAAACTTATAGAGGCTAACTCAAGGAACATGTATATGATATTTCACAAGAATGGAATAAGTGGTTTCAAAGTAGAGGTCATTTGAAATTTACTTAAATTTGACTTAGTTTTAGCTATGGCGGCCATCTTGGACGACTGGCGGCCGCAAAAAACACAAATTTGAGAGGGACTATCCCAAATATCATTGTGCTTAAGTTTCATCAAAATCTTTCAGGCGGTTTCAGAGAAGATGTAATTTTTAACCTTTTTCTATATAACTCTTATGTAAACTTTGGGTCGCCGTGGCGGCCATTTTATTTGACGATAATGAAAAACACAAACTTGATAGAGGCTAACCCAAGGAACATGTATATGATATTTCACAAGAATGGAATAAGTGGTTTGGAGATGTTGTTTGAAATTTCCTTAAATTTGTCCTAGTTTTAGCCATGGCGGCCATATTGGATGACTGGCGGCTGCAAAAAACACAAAAAGTGATCGCATAAGTCCTCCTGGCCTTTGGCCAGAAGAACTAAAAACAAGAGGCCCAAGAGGGCCAGTGGACGCTCTACTTACTAATATGGCTCTTATAACATCAATGAAGCAAGTGACTATCGTCTTAAAGAGGCAAAATATAGCATTTTTAACTAAATCAAGAGCAATAACTACGCCATTACTGGTCCGATCTGGCTGGTTTTCGAACTTGGCCAGTAGAAATAATAAAGTAAAAAAATCTGGTAAAGTTTGGTAAAGATAAGATGAAAAATGAAGGCCCTATTGCTTTAACATGGCAAAATATAGGATAATTAACAAAATCAAGGGCCGTTGTACAACTCTGCTGTTACTGGTCCGATTTTGTTCGTTTTCGAACTTTTGCGACATAAACAATCTGGTAAAATTTGTTAAAAATCGATGAAAATGAAGGACCTATCGTCTTAACGAGGCAAAATATAGCATTTTAACTAAATCAAGGGCCATAACTCCGCTGTTACTGGCCCGATCTGGCTGGTTTTCGAACTTGTCCGAGCTTTCATTGACATTAGCAATATAGTAAAGTTTGGTAAAGATCGGATGAAAAAAGAAGGCCCTATCGTCTTAAGACAAAATTTAACGATGGACGGACGATGGACAACTTGGCATCCCATAAGGCCAGTAGAGCTAAAAAACAAGAAATATCACTGTGACAAATGCCCAGCCAGTAGAGCTAAAAAACAAGAAATATCAGTGAAAAATGCACCCGAAGTCACTTTTGACCTCTAAGTATTACCTTGACCTTGAAGCCACGGACCTGGATTTTGTGCGCGACATGTCGTTTGGTTGTGATGAGCATTTGTGCAGTTATTTGAAAATCTGTCCAGGCATGCAAAAGTTATTGACCGGACATGATTTGACATTTGACCTCTAAGTGTGACCTTGACGCCACAGACCTGGATTTTGTGTGCTACACAGTCTTGTGATGGTGAGCACTTAAAATTCGTCCATGAATGCCAGAGTTATTGACCGGACACAATTTGACTTTTGACCTACAAGTGTGACCTTGACCTTGAAGACCTGGATTTTGTGCGCGACACATCATCTTGTTATGGTGATCACTTATGCAATGTTATATAAAAATCCCTGCATGGGTTGTGATGTTACGGTCCGGACACGAAATTGCGTACCTAAACTAAATCAAGGGTTTTTGACCTATGAACTTCAAGTGTGACTTTGACCTTTGAGGTACGGACCTGGGTTTTGCGCGTGACACATCGTCTGGCTATGGTGATCACTTGTGCCAAGTTAATTAAAAATACATCAGGGGTTTTGAAGATACAGTCCGTACATGAAATGCGGACGGATGGTGCGATATGCCCCCCTCCCCCCCACACCCCGAAACCTTTTTGGGGGCATCAAAATGAATGAAAAAAAGTTTTTTTGTTTTTTTAAATAAAAACAAAAAATCACCCCCCCCCCCCCCACCCCCCCCCCGAAACCTTTTTGGGGGCATAAAAATGAATGAAAAAATGATTTTAAATAAAAACAAAAAATTTAAAAAATAAATAAATCAAACTAAAAAAATATAATAATAATAAAAACAAGAGGTCAATGACCTTGAAGCTCTACTGATTTATTTTGATTTCAGGAAGTAGTCGCTACAGATTTGTTTTTTGAAAAATTATTTTCCGTGGCGGCCATCTTGAATTTCCGGCCGACCTGAAATTTTGCTAGGATCAATTAGACATCACATTCCTGTGAAGTTTCATAAATATCCGTCAAGTAGTTTCAGAGGAATAGTCGCTACAAGTATTCATCATATAACTCTATGTAAACAAAGATGGCCACTGGCAGCCATGTTTAATGTCGAATCAAAATAATGTTTGACTCTGATAAGCATCATGTCATGCTGATCATTTTACAAAAAGTCCCATATCAATATCACTTATAGTTTTCAAGACGTAGTAGTCGCTACAAACTTCTTTTTTAAAAATCTATTTTTAGCTGTGGCGGCCATCTTGAATTTCTGGCCGACCTGAAACTTTGCTAGGATCAATTAGACATTAAGAGCAACATTCCTGTACAGTTTAATGAAAATCCGCCAAGTAGTTTCAAAGGAGTAGTCGCTACAAGTTTTTACTATATAACTCTATGTAAACAAAGATGGCCGCTGCAGCCATGTTTAACGTTGAATCAAAACAATTTTTGACAAGGACCAACATCATATCATGCTGATCATTTTAGAAAAAGTCCCTATCAATATCACTTATAGTTTTCAAGAAGTAGTCGCTACAAACTTCTTTTTTAAAAATCTATTTTTAGCCGTGGCGGCCATCTTGAATTTACGGCCGACCTGAAATTTTGCTAGGATCAATAAGACATCAAGAGCAACATTCCTGTGAAGTTTCATGAAAATCCGTCAAGTAGTTTCAAAGGAGTAGTCGCTACAAGTTTTCATTATATAACTCTATGTAAACAAAGATGGCCGCTGGCAGCCATGTTTAACGTCGAATCAAAATGATTTTCGACAAGGACCAACATCATGTCATGCTGATCATTTTAGAAAAAGTCCCATATCAATATCACTTATAGTTTTCAAGAAGTAGTCGCTACAAAATTGTTTTTTAAAAACCTATTTTTAGATTTGGCGGCCATCTTGGATTTCAACATGAATTTTTGCTGGGATCAACTAGACTTGATGGGCAACATTTCTGTAAAGTTTCATGAAAATCCATTCAGTAGTTTCAGAGGAGTAGTCGCTACAAAAAAAAGTTTACGGACAGACAGACGACAGACGCCGCACCACGGCATAAGCTCTGCTGATCTCTGATCAGTAGAGCTAAAAAGTCAACAAATCTGGTACAGTTTGGTAAAGACAGGATGAACAAGAGGTCAATGACCTTGAAGCTCTACTGATCTATTTTGATTTCAGGAAGTAGTCGCTACAAACTGTTTTTTTGAAAATCTATTTTTAGCTGTGGTGGCCATCTTGAATTTCCGGCCGACCTGAAATTTTGCTAGGATCAATTAGACATCAAGAGCAACATTCCTGTGAAGTTTCATGAAAATCCGTCAAGTAGTTTCAGAGAAGTAGTCGCTACAAGTTTTCATTATATAACTCTATGTAAACAAAGATGGCAACTGACAGCCATGTTTAACATTGAATCAAAATAATGTTCGACTCGGATAACCATCATGTCATGCTGATCATTTTAGAAAAAGTCCCATATCAATACCTCTTATAGTTTTCAAGAAGTAGTCGCTACAAACTTATTTTTTAAAAATCTATTTTTAACTGTGGCGGCCATCTTGAATTTCCGGCCGACCTGAAATTTTTCTAGGATCAACTAGACATCAAGAGCAACATTCCTGTGAAGTTTCATGAACATCCGTCAAGTAGTTTCAGAGGAGTAGTCGCTACAAGTTTTTACTATATAACTCTATGTAACCAAAGATGGCCACTGGCAGCCATGTTTAACGTCGAATCAAAATAATTTTCCACAAGGATCAACATCATGTCATGCTGATCATTTTAGAAAAAGTCCCATATCAATATCACTTATAGTTTTCAAGAAATAGTCGCTACAAACTTGTATTTTGAAAATCTATTTTTAGCCATGGCGGCCATCTTGAATTTCCGGCCGTCCTGAAATTTTGCTAGGATCAATTAGACATCAAGAGCAACATTTTTGTGAAGTTTCATGAAAATCCGTCAAGTAGTTTCAGAGGAGTAGTCGCTACAAGTTTTCATTATATAACTCTATGTAAACAAAGATGGCCGCTGGCAGCCACGTTTAACGTCGAATCAAAACGATTTTTGATAAGGACCAACATCATGTCATGCTGATCATTTTAGAAAAAGTCCGATTTCAATATCACTTATAGTTTTCAAGAAGTAGTCGCTACAAACTTGCATGAAAATCTATTTTTAGCCATGGCGGCCATCTTGAATTTCCGGCCGACCTGAAATTTTGCTAGGATCAATTAGACATCAAGAGCAACATTTCTGTGAAGTTTCATGAAAATCCATCAAGTAGTTTCAGAGGAGTAGTCGCTACAAGTTTTCATTATATAACTCTATGTAAACAAAGATGGCCGCTGGCAGCCATGTTTATCGTCAAATCAAAACGATTTTCGACAAGGACCAACATCATGTCATGCTGATCATTTCAGAAAAAGTCCCATATCAATATCACTTATAGTTTTCAAGAAGTAGTCGCTACAAACTTGTATTTAAAAAATCTATTTTTAGCTTTGGCGGCCATCTTGGATTTCACATCAACATGAATTTTTGCTAGGATCAACTAGACTTCATGGGCAACATTTTTGTAAAGTTTTATGAATATCCATCCAGTAGTTTCAGAGGAGTAGTCGCTACAAATAAAAGTTAACGGACAGACGGACGGACAGACAGACGGACGGACGACGGACGCCGCACCACGGCATAAGCTCTGCTGATCTCTGATCAGTAGAGCTAAAAATGCAAGAAGGCCCTATCATCTTGAGGCAAAATATAGCATTTTAACTTATCATCTTGTCCGAGCTTTCATTGATATTAACAATCTGTTAATGTTTGGTAAAGATCACATGAAAAATGAAGGCCCCATCGTCTTAATGAGGTAAAAGTTAACAGACGGATGACGGATGGACGACTGACAACTAGCCATCCCATAAAGGCCCTTGGCCAGTAGAGCTAAAAAGAGTCCCAAGAGGGCCTGTGGACACTCTACTGGCTAACATGGCTAACATCAATGAAACGAGTGACTGCCATTTACGTCTTTTTGAAAGTTTCGGGCAAAAAACAGCTTTTTGACTAAAGGGCCATAACTAAAGAATCTTGTAAAGATCAGATGAAAAATGAAGGCCCTACCGTATTAACGAGGCAAAATATAGCATTTTTAATTAAATCAAGAGCCATAACTCCTCGGTTACTGGTCCGACTGGTCCAACACAGAGCTAAAAAAAAATCTTTTTTTTTTCGAAAATTCAAAAAGGGAAAAAAAAGAAAATCATAAAATCTGTTAAAGTTTGACAAAGATCAGATGCAAAATGAAGGCCCATAGCACTTTTAACAAAATCAAGGGCCATAACTCCGATCTGGCTGGTTTTCGAACTTGACCGAGGTTTCAGTGACATTAAGAATCTGATACAGTTTGGCAAAGATCGGATTAAAAATAAAGGCCCTATCGTCTTAAGGCAAAACATAGCATTTTGAACTAAATCAAGGGCATTAACTCTGCTGTTACTGGTCTGATATGGATGGTTTTCGAACTTGTCCGAGCTTTCATTGATATTAACAATCTGATAAAGTTTGGTAAAGATTAGATGAACAATATTTGAAGCCCTTATCGTCTTGAGGCAAAATATAGAATTTTTAACTAAATTAAGGGCCACAACTCCGCTGTTACTAAGCCGATATGGCTGGTTTTCGAACTTGTCCAAGCTTTTATTGATATTAACAATGTGGTAAAGTTTAGTAAAGATAGGATGAAAAATGAAGGCCCTATCATCTTAACAAGGCAAAATATAGATATTTAGTACTAAATCAAGGGCCATAACTCCGCTGTTTGCTGGTCCGATATGAAAGGTTTTCGAACTTGTCCGAGCTTTCATTGATATTAACAATCTGATAAAGTTTGGTAAAGATCGGATGAACAATGACGCCCAAGACTCGCCATCCCATAAATAAAAACGATACTGGATATATAAATTGAGACGCCCATTTGAAACACTTCCAAGATCCCCCACCCCCCCATTTGAAACACTTCCAAGATAAATAAATAATTTAAGATTGCCATGTGTCCCTTTTATGGAAATACCCGAATATAAAATCAATTAAAAATACAATATTTACATTCACTAGATTCTTTATATTGAAAATAACAACAACAGCGTTTAATATTGAATAAACTAGAAAATAGTATTATAAAGAAGGTGCAGTAATATTACCATACGGCCTTTATTTTTAGTTTAATAATATTTTATTGCAGATATGTTACAATACATCAATTTAACATCACAATATTCATAGCAACATATGCAAATGGATTGAACTACAAGTTATTAAATTCAACATGTTCAACATCACAATATTCATAACAGCATATGCAAAAGGATTGAGCTACAAGTTATTACATTCAACATCACAATATTCATAGTGTATTGAGCTACAAGTTATTACAACATTTAAAGTTACAAATGTAATGTGGATGGAATAATGTGTAGGGAATAACTGTTTTTGAAATTCGAATCTCTTTCTATTCCAATAAGGCCTAAAAAAATATATGTGTTTCTGGTTTCACCCTGTCAAAAAGTTAGGGTAGGTAGGTAGGATTTTTTTTTTTAATATATTTTTTTTATATCTATTGTTCGCATATATTATGCCATTTTTGTACTAAGGCAACTTCTTGATAAGCTTTGCAAACAGTTTGGATCCAAATTAGATGCTTAACAACTCTGGCTAATAAAATTATCATTTGAATAAAAATATTTGTTGTTTGATTGTAATATTAATTTTTTTTTTTGCTAAAAATATTTAGGGTCGGCGGTGAAAAAGTAGGGTCGGTCGGGAAACCGGAAACACACATACTTTTTTGTCAGGCCTAATAATGAAGGATATTCAATTTTGCTAATTGGATGTAAATCTGAAAAGACTACTTGTGGCACAAAGAATCGAAAATAATTTTTACTAAAGCTATAAACGGAACAATTTAAAGTGTAAAGTGTCAATTTTTATGTAAACATAAAACAGACTGAAGGTGTCTTGCAATGTCATAATAAACAGACTGAATGTGTCTTGCAATGTAATTATAAACAGACTGAATGTGTCTTGCAATGTCATTATACACTAGTAACCCTTAACCCACTAAGCATGTCTATAATAGGCTTTGCATCCATTGTAAACCCAGATCAGATTCAGTGTACAGTGTCTGGCTGCTGATCAGTCATTTTCCCCCAACACTCCTTTGTCACATAAATGGAATAGTCTTAATTCAAAGAAAGAATACTCTCTAATGAAGAGCCGAGTACTGAATACTCTCTAATGAAGAGCCGAGTACTGAATACTCTCTAATTTAGAGCCGAGTACTGAATACTCTCTAATGTAGAGTCGAGTACTGAATACTCTCTAATTTAGAGCCGAGTACTGAATACTCTCTAATGTAGAGCTGAGTACTGAATACTCTCTAATGTAAAGCTGAGTACTGAATACTCTCTAATTTAGAGCCGAGTACTGAATACTCTCTAATTTAGAGCAGAGTACTGAATACTCTCTAATTTAGAGCAGAGTACTGCTCATTCATTTTACACCAGAGTGCTGAATACAACTATTTTAACCCGGGCAGTGGGTACTGAATACTGTCTAAATTTGCCCTGAATACTTCATACTAAAGGGGGGTGTGGGGGGAGGGTGTGGGGTGGGCGGTGGGAAACAGCCCCAATTTATCAAATGTTACTAAAGCTAAACAAAATGAATTGAACTGAATTGGGTCGTGGCATCATGATAAAGACCTTGAATGAGCACAATAAAATGAATATGAATGGGGGATCATACCCCTCTGCATGTGACCGTGTGTTTGTGAGAGCAGAGCAGTGGTTGTATGCTAAAGCTAAAAAAAGAACAGAACAAGTTTTAGATCAAAGTGGGAAGTGACAGTCTACGTAAACATAAGAGAGACTTGAGTCTTGCAATGTCATTATAAAACTACTTATGGTTTATATAAATAGAATAAATTGTATTGCTCCGTTCTATCTATAACAAGATTAAAGGCAAAACAAACAAATATATATATATATTTATTATATACTTTCCAGTGAAATAGCATTTTATGACTAAAATAAATTTCATTTTTCACTTTTTTCAATCCTTTTTTTCAGAAATTTGTTATAAAGGTTATGCTATTGTATTAGAAATCACTTGACTAAGATAATGAGTCTTACTTTATTGAAATCAGTTAAGTATTTTAAAAGTTATGGTGAGTTAAAAATCGAAATTTCACCATACCGAGTCGCTGATGTCACCAAATAGAAATTTCACCATACCGAGACATCAATGTCGCCGAAAACATTTCCACATACCGTAAGTTTTCGGATTGTGAGTATAAAATAAGATTATTGGTTTGTGGTGAATAAAGGCTTTATTTTTATCGAAATGTGAGAACTTTAATTTCCATAAGTAGATTTAAATGTTTGTCTTACTTCTCGATGAAAATAAACCCT
The DNA here is from genome assembly GCA_037043455.1 of Cyrtodaria siliqua. Taxonomy (NCBI): domain Eukaryota; kingdom Metazoa; phylum Mollusca; class Bivalvia; order Adapedonta; family Hiatellidae; genus Cyrtodaria; species Cyrtodaria siliqua. Next base: position 164,880 of record JAWPHD010002706.1, read on the forward strand.
ATATTCACTCCAACAAATATTCTCTATTTTCTCTATACAATTTTAAAGTTAAAACATTAAATTTACATAGTAAAAATTCAACACGACTATAAATACAAATATAATTTTTACAAATGTACACAAAATCTAATCTTCTATTTATGACACAAGTTTTATCTACCTTTTTTTTTTCTTTCTGAGGAAAACTTTTGAAAATGTTCTTAAATTTATTTTTCCATATTACATAGATACGAAAACTTTCTTAAATAAATTAAATACTCATACAATCAGTATTAACAGATTTCATTTTCAATACGTGGTCCCACATTAATTCTATCAAGAGATGGGAAAGCTTATATTAGCAGGATTTTATAAAGGATATTTCGACAATAAAATATGTTTTTACTGAAAAAATGCGATAAACTGTTTAAAATTACCCATTAAATGTTTTAATTTTACAGTATGCAAATATATTAAGTATAAATTAAGGTTTTTTCAAACCCCCAGCCAACCCCATTTTCGCTTCTTGGAGAAGGGGCTGGATGGGGTATGAAAGTTAATACTCGGACCACGTAATGACAATTCCAATAATATCAAAGTAAACTGATTTTTTCACACATGAAATAAACGAAACGTAAAACTATCACTATAAACCTTGACAAAATTTATCTATGAACACGTTACCTTTCACTATGCTATTTGAAATGAAGAGTAACTTTTTAGAACTTAACACATTCTACAATTATGGCTTGCTTTATTTAAAAGTGGCTTATAGGCCCTATAGCAACTAAAGGTACTAAATTACATAGTAAAAATTCAACACATTAATTTGGTGGGTTCAACCCCTCTGCCTACCCCGCTAACGGGATCTGCAGTGGCCCTATTCTTTGCCCAGGAGGTTCCCGGGGCAACTATTTAAACAAGTACCAAGACAGGAAATGACCAAGTAGCCATCTGTCTCACCTTAATGCACTACATGTATGTGCCTGCTGTACATGACTAGAAAGGGGTAAATGAGTGTTATTATATGTAATGATGTACAGGTGTTGACTAGACGCATTAGTCGAATATATTTGTAATTTTATTATATCAGAGTATATTTATTATTTTGTCTACTAGTAGTATATATATGTACTATTGTGTAAAGGATTTCTTTTATAGGCTAGTGTATTTATTGCAGTATTATAGTTTAATTTACAAGTTCATATCTTGTAAACAGTCTGGTATTATGAATTTATATTTACATTCAGCTTCAGATATATCATTCCATAAGATGTTTATATTGTTTGTTACTTAAAGACTGATGTGATAGTTGCCATTACTGTTCTGATAGAACAGAACGTGTCAGTTTTGCTATCAAGTTATTTTTCTTTTACTTGATTATAACCTTTTTGTTTTACAGCATTATGCTATACAGAGTTCCAGAGCTGCTTACTTATAACCCCATTTAACATGTTTAATACTGCTTGCAGATTATAAGCACTGGAATTAAAAATAGACATCGACCCTGGTCAAAATGGACTCAACAAACAAATGTTCAACCGAGAGAACTGTAGAGAAAAGCTACTGGCAAGAAATAAAGCTAGCAAATTGCAGTTAATTCCGGAATCATAAATGTTGCTAGAAAAAGAATAACCAAAGAGAAGGAAACATGGAAAATAAGGAAAGAGGCTATTCTTTGGCGATATAATTGTATAATAAAAGAAAACCTGGTTTTGGCTGATTGGAGGTGGGGGTGAACAGTTAAATAAACGAATCATATTTGAAATATGTATGGCGGTAACAATTTGTTAAACAAGATACAGAAATATGTAAAAAAAAGAAAATGTCAGGGTGACGCTTTCGGCTGCAGATCTTCTGCGGCCGTGGAACACAGCTGGGATTGAATTGAATTGAATGTTGTTTAACGGCTCATCAACACAGTATAGTTTATTTAGAGCCGCCCCAGAGAGAGGGGAAGGATACATAGGAATCCGGGAACCTGCCCTACTCTTATTATCGAATAGATTCCTATGGTTCTTTAACGTGCTCGGATGATACACAGGACTGCCCGGTTTACGTCCCCATCCGACGGACGAGCTAAGGAAAAGTGTCTTTGAGATTGATTTAGCCAGGGTGGATTACAATGGACTCAAGTAACGTCAATCTTTTTGCTGCAACGAAATCGACGGCAGAGCTTCTGCAGCCATGGAACACAGTTGGGATCAGTTTTGCCAAATTGGATTACCCGGACTATACACCAGTTCAGTGCTCCAAACGATTTGGAGTGCTACTCAAGAAGTTAAGTTAAAATTTTACAATGGACTCAGTAACGTCAATCTTTTTGCTGCAACACAATCAATGGCAGATCTTCTGTGGCCGTGGAACACGGTTGGGATCGTTTTTGCCAAATTGGATTACCCGGACTAATTCCATAAGATGTTTATATTGTTTGTTACTTAAAGAAAGATAAAAACTGGAACAAAATCGCGATATGCACAACTAGACATCTTACCAATGCTTTCTGCCAAGTTTTGTCGGATCCAACAAGGCATTTAGGAGGAGTAGCACCGAAAAGAAATTTAAAGTAAATGTCAAGGAGTTGTAACTCCATCAAAAATCAACGAACCGAAAAAAAAACAACGCTTCCGGTTAAGTTTCGTCAAAATCCAACACAGTGTTAACAAAAACAAAGAAAAAGAAGGTAATTAAAAAGATAATGAAAAAAAAACAACAATCAAAAAAAAAAAAAGTTTGGTAAAGATCAGATGAACAAGAAATCCGTGGATTCACACGTCTCGCCTAACGGGGGCTGGACTTAAAAATAAAAAGGTCAATGATGCTTAAATGAAAGTTTGTAAACATTTTAGTAATTAAAAACAATCGAGTTTGCCATTTGCTGAGATGACATTTAAGTGCATTTGTTTAAAAACAAAATGCCATTCTATTAAAAACAAGAGGCCCAAGAGGGCCTGTGGAAGCTCTACTGGCTAGAACGGCTCTTATATCAAGGGTTGTCGACATAAAATTCCCATCAGTAGTTTTTTTTAAAACATTGCAAAAACAACAGGGATAGGATTGCCTTAGATCGCTCACCTGGTGATCATGGGCAATATGTCTGCAGTGTCTAGTCTGGCATGGGTATTTTTTAATTTGTCCCACTTTCTTCTATGAATGAAATTTCATAAAAATGGGTGGGGGGTTTATATTAACATTCTAAACAAATATGGTAATGATCAGATAAAAAATGAAGTAACTACAGATTTAACAAAGGAAAATACAAAAATACAATATAGCATTTTTCAACAAATCAAGGGCCATAACCTGTTGTTATTAACTAAATCTAGCTGGTTTTCGAACTACTCCAAAATTTCATTGATATACCATGCTTTGTACAATTAGACATTATACTGAGGCTTCCTGCGAAATTTTGTAGAAATCCAACAAGCCGTTTAGGAGGAGTAGCGCAGACAAGAAATTTAAAGTAAAAGTGTCAAAGTGCCAGAACTCCGTAATAAATCAGCAAACTGGAACAAAAGTGCGATATGCACAACTAGACATCTTACCGATGCTTCCTGCCAAGTTTCGTCAAAATCCAACAAGGCGTTTAGGAGGAGTAGCGCTGACAAGAAATTACAAAAAAATGTCAAGGGACTGTAACTCCATCAACAAAAAATAAAAATGCAATAGGCAATAGGCAATAGGCAATAGCCACAGCAATGCTTCCTGCTAACATGGCGTTAAAAAAAATAAAAATTATATAATGAAATAAGAAAATTAAAAAATTAAAATAATCAAGAAATTTTAAAAATAAATGTCAAGGGGCTGCAACTCCATCAAAAATCAATGAACCGGGAAAAAAAATGCAATAGCCATAGCAATGCTTCCTGCTAAAATGGCGTTAACACCAAAAAAATCAAAGGACTGAAGGTCCTGAAAGGCGGTAGCAAGCATGTGGATAAAGAAATATAATTATATAATGATTAATGAATGCTGATCACGTGCTTAAGATGAGGTAACGACTCAACAAAAGGAATATAATACTCTCATTAGACGTCTTCCTGTGAAAATTAATTTAATTCCATCAAGTGTTCCTGAGAAATTGGGTGGACATGTATTTGAGTATATTAGACTATATGCATTATAAGAAAAGGGGTCATAACTGTGTTAAAAAACATTCAAATGGAATTTCTTTACATCATGCACATCTTCTCTTGGTATACAAGCTTCCTATAAAATTCTATTAAATTCCATCAAGCAGTTGCAGAGAAATTGGCCGGACAAGAATGTTGCTAATAAGACTGAGAAATGGGGCCACAACTCTGTAAAACAAGAGTGCCATGATGGCCCTGGATCGCTCACCCGAGTTGCATAGAAATATGTGAAACCCCGTAATTTATGTTTGAAATGAAGGGAAGTAATCTGTCAAAAATTCAGTGCAGAATAATCATCCATCCATGAAGTAGTTACTGAAATACATCATTATTAACTAACAAAAAGATTTTAAAAGATTTACTATATATATATACATATATATGGAGAAATGAGCCACGCCTACTGGTGGCCAAGTTTTTTGATGAATCAAGACAAAAATTTCCATTTTGTAAGTCACCTTACAACTATTTCTGTTAAATTATTTTTTAATCCGGCAAGCGGTTGTTTTTTTATGAATTTTTCCCAATCGGTTGGCATGGCAACCACAATCGGTTGGCATGGCAACCAGAGTTCTGCATGGATTTCAATTCTTTTAGCTATTTTCAGAAAGGACCACCCAAGGAACATTGCTACAAATTTATAATGAAATCCAACCAGTAATTTCAGACAAGATTATTTTCTAAGATTTTACTAGATATATAACGGAAAAAAACGTGCCACACCCACAGACAGCCATTTTTTTTGACGAATCATAACAAAATTGGCACTTTTGTAAGGTCACCAAACAACTATTTCTGTAAAATAATTTTAAAATCTGACCAGTGTTTTTTTTTTTTTTTATGGTTTTCAGTTATGCAGGGATTTCAATTCTTTAAGCTATTTTTAGAAAGGACCACTCAAGGAACATTGCTACTAATTTATAATGAAATCCAAGCAGTACTTTCAGACAAGAAGATTTTACTATAGATATATAGGGAAAAACAAGTCATGCCCACTGGAGTTCTTCATAGATTTCAATTCTTTTAGCTAATTTGAGAAAGGACCACCCAAGGAACATTCCTGTGAAGTTTGGTTGAAATTGGCCCAGTGGTTTAGGAGATGTCATTTGAAGAAATTGTGGACGGACTACGGACGATGGACATTCATCGATCCTAATATCTCACCCGACCGCTACGTGGTCAGGTGAGCTAAAAACATTCAAACGGGATGTCTTTTGACATCAATTTAATGGATGAGAAACTTTTAGAAGGAGATGTCATTTGAAGAAATTGTGGACAGACTACGGACAATGGACATTCATCGATCCTAATATCTCACCCGACCGCTACGTGGTCAGGTGAGCTAAAAACATTCAAACGGGATGTCTTTTGACATCAATTTAATGGATGAGAAACTGATAATGGAAGAAATGGACAAAACAATAATGGATGTATTTGAAAGTTTTTTAATAACATTTTCCAAAAAATATAAACATTTAGATTCTACTATTTACATTAAAATGTTTAAAATGACAACATCTTCAATTATTTTAATATAATGTCATTGCTGAAGTTTGTAAGCAGTAAAATGTATTGGTTCAATTGCTGTTTATGGGCAGTGGAAATATCATTAACAATAATAATTTGGACGAAATATTCTCATCAGCAATGTGCATAAAATTTAAGCATATATGACTTTCAGTATAAATTTATAACTATTTAGTGATTATGAAAGTTGAAATATTTGGTAATCGAGGTGTGGTAAACATCTTAACATATTGATACAATACAAGAAACATACAGCTATAAAATGATGTAAAAGATGGATGTAAAAACATACCAAAATGGAATATGGCACAACTTTTCATATTGTTTTTCTTGTCATTGGGAGGTATTATAAACAAGCCTATTGAGTGTTGATATTTCCACTATTGGTCCAAACTGTAACTGTAGCAACAGTAGGCAGAATGGACCAAGAGTGGAACTTTTGTAACTATTTATTATGGCCGCTGTTATGAAACACGAGGAACTATTTTCTTCCGCCACGACCCGGATGTATTTGGCATACTCTAAAACCTGGAGTGGAGTGCCGTTATCTATACAGGACCCGAGTTCAGAAGCTTTATCTTTTCTTGTACTATACATGTTTATTATTTTAAACCAAATTGTTTACATTCTTAACTGCAAATGTTGTCCTAATTTAGTAATATATATAATTTATGCCATGTATCATGGACGAATAAGATAACTTATGATGGAAAAAAAGTATAAAACAAAAAAATCTAAATAGTGTGTTTGTGTAATCCATGTTTTGAGTCCTTCCGCCTATAATGGCATAATGGTATAGACTATGAAAAAAAATCATAAAAAAAATTCTAAATTTAGTACCAGTTCTCCAGCTTTATACGAAAATGAGCCTGTAGATGTTGTGTTTTGGATAAAAAGCAACTAGATTATTTATTTGAAAAGAGAAAAAAACACGATTTTTTTCATAATTATTTATTAAAGAACTTAAAGTTGTAAATATATTCTTCTTCCATGGAACTTCTAATGACAGGTGGGAAAACTATGATGCCCTTCTTTCCTTTCATATTTTTTAAGTTATAATAATAAATAGATCTATATCTGATTTTATTATCAGACATAAGATTAAAATCACCTACTTGATTATCTATTTTCATTAAATTTAGGCACAGAAGCATATATTTATATAGATGTATATTATTCCATCATATACTTCCGTTTTTTTTATATTTTTTTAGTCAAATAAGGGGTTATATTTTTTGCACTTTTAAAAATGTTTAACAGAAAATAATTAATTGAACTGTATTTTTTTTTCCAGGTAAATTCTTAAAAAGAAAAATATCTTGTGATTCAATTAATTTTTTTCTGATAAATATTTTTATTTGTTTTAATAGTGGTAACAAATATGAATTTTAAGACGCATCTAAACTATGTATTACATTTTCAATAGGATGAACATTAAGAAAACTGTAAAGAAAAGAAAATTACGCACCTTAATTTTTATGGTAAATATTGACTGTAATAGCCACAACAGAAAAGAATATAAAATCAATAATCAATATAGATAAAGAGAGTCGTTGCATTTCCTTCTTAATATAAAAGTAAATAAAATGTGTTCACGTCAAAACTAAACTCCATCTATCACTCAAGACTCCACTCCTGATTTTAGTATATGCTGACGATGTAATCAGTTCACGGAGATGGCCGAATATCTTCTTTTAAAGAAAAAGTAGACCGAGCTATAACTCTTTACTTAACTGCTTTCACATCTTCTTGTTATGGCTTTGGCTGGTACCCTAGTACATGGAATTAAATAGACATGTATATCGCTGCCTAGTACTATTAGTGTAAATTGTGACATTTGATTTAAGAGCTATATACTCAATTCGTTAATAACTTTATATAAAGTCATGCGTATAGTCTGCATACGAAAAACGATGTATATTATATAGGAAAAGTGTTTTGTTTTTTAAGAATTACATCTAAATTATCTTTACATGATTCAAATAAAAGAATTGTTTTAAGAAAAGTTGCATGATTGACTCATAAAGAAGTAAAGCTCAACACTTTTTAACTTTTTTCTCCATCCCTCAGCTCAAGACTCCATTCCTAATTTTAGTATATGCCGATGTTGTAATCAGTTCACGGATAGAAAAAGTAGAGCGATCTATAAATATTTATTTAACACATTTGACAGCTTCTTTTTACAGCTTAAACATTTGAAAATAAATTACTTTGATGTAAAGCTTAATGTTGCAAGTTATTTGCATATGACTTGCTAAACTATCTGTTTCATATATATTTTAGGCCAATTAATACGCCAGTCTAGCATATTGACGGAAACAGCCGAAACTATTCGAGGCAACCAGGTCCAAATTAGTACGCAGTTTAAAAATAAAAACAAATTGAAAGGGCTTCAAAAACAAAAATACGCATATTTTTTCAGGTCATTATTTTATTTTTGTATACACTCCATAAGTTTTTTCCGATAAAAAAGCTTAGACAATAACGATGTAGATACTTAATTAATGAACTAATTTCTTTCGAGGTTTGATATGGCAGAAAAGCTTTGCATATATGATGAGCTACGAATTGACCAATCAAATGAGTGTATTCAGAAACAGATGAAGGGCTTCACAAGAAGACGCTAGCTGAAAGCTACCGCCTTAAAAATTAAAACTAAAATATAATGAAATAAAAAATTCAATACATAGAAAATTAAACAAGAGGTCAATGACCTTGAAGCTCTACTGATTGATTTTGATTTCAGGAAGTAGTCGCTACAAACTTGTTTTTTGAAAATTAATTTTTAGCCGTGGCGGCCATCTTGAATTTCCGGCCGACCTGATATTTTGCTAGGATCAATTAGACATCAAGAGCAACATTCCTGTGAAGTTCATGAAAATCCGTCAAGTAGTTTCAGAGGAGTAGTCGCTACAAGTTTTCATTATATAATTCTATGTAAACAAAGATGGCCGCTGACAGCCATATTTAACATCTAATCAAAATGATTTTTGACAAGGACCAACATCATGTAATGCTGATCATTTTAGAAAAAGTCCCATATCAATATCACTTATAGTTTTCAAGAAGTAGTCGCTACAAACTTGCATTTTGAAAATATATTTTTAGCCATGGCGGCCATCTTGAATTTCCGGCTGACCTGAAATTTTGCTAGGATCAATTAGACATCAAGAGCAACATTTCTGTGAAGTTTCATGAAAATCCGTCAAGTAGTTTCAGAGGAGTAGTCGCTACAAGTTTTCATTATATAACTCTATGTAAACAAAGATGGCCGCTGACAGCCATGTTTAACGTCGAATCAAAATAATGTTTGACTCTGATAACCATCATGTCATGCTGATCATTTTACAAAAAGTCCCATATCAATATCACTTATAGTTTTCAAGACGTAGTCGCTACAAACTTCTTTTTTAAAAAATCTATTTTTAGCTGTGGCGGCCATCTTGAATTTCTGGCCGATCTGAAATTTTGCTAGGATCAATTAGCCATTAAGAGCAACATTCCTGTAAAGTTTCATGAAAATCTGTCAAGTAGTTTCAAAGGAGTAGTCGCTACAAGTTTTTACTATATAACTGTATGTAAACAAAGATGGCCGCTGGCAGCCATGTTTAATGTTGAATCAAAACGATTTTTGACAAGGACCAACATCATGTCATGCTGATCATTTTAGAAAAAGTCCCATATCAATATCACTTTCAGTTTTCAAGAAGTAGTCGCTACAAACTTGTATTTTGAAAATTTATTTTTAGCTGTGGCGGCCATCTTGTATTTCCGGCCAACCTGAAATTTTGCTAGGATCAATGAGACATCAAGAGCAACATTCCTGTGAAGTTTCATGAAAATCCGTCAAGTAGTTTCAGAGGAGTAGTCCTACAAGTTTTCATTATGTAACTCTATGTAAACAAAGATGGCCGCTGGCAGCCATGTTTAATGTCGAATCAAAACGATTTTCGACAAGGACCAACATCATGTCATGCTGATCATTTTAGAAAAAGTCCCATATCAATATCACTTATAGTTTTCATGAAGAAGTCGCTACAAACTTGTTTTTTTAAAAACCTATTTTTAGATCTGGCGGCCATCTTGGATTTCACATCAACATGAATTTTTGCTAGGATCAACTAGACTTCATGGGCAACATTTCTGTAAAGTTTAATGAAAATCCATTTAGTAGTTTCAGAGGAGAAGTCGCTACAAAAAAAGTTTACGGACAGACGGACGCCGGACGCCGCACCACGGCATAAGCTCTGCTGATCTCTGATCAGTAGAGCTAAAAATACTCAGTGTTTATTGCATCATAAGTATAATTACACAATCATTTTTTGTTGTACACAATTAATTTAAATATAGGGAGTATTTACACAATTAAGATAAGTTCGGAGAGTAACAATACACAATTATTTTAAATCTAGGGAGTACTACACAATTCCCTGAAATTCTTATCTAGAGCCCTGAGTTATGATCATGAAACCAACCATGAAATAGAGGCATATGACAAGATTTACTGAGAGATGGCCAAGTAAACACAGGTCAATTACATTTTTTAATTCATTCCTATAAAACGTCTTACGCTTAAAAAGTGAAAAAGTGGAGGAAACTGAGCTGATGAAAACTTATTAAACAAAATTTGAAGAGAAAAAAAAGAAGATGCAGTGGTATTACGATATTTCACAAATCTCCCTGATTTGGACCCACTCTTCCAGATTAAGAAATCTCCCTGATTTGGACCCACTTTTCCAGATTAAGAAATCTCCCTGATTTGAACCCACTCTTCCAGATTAAGAAATCTCCCTGATTTGGACCCACTCTTACAGATTAAGAAATCTCCCTGATTTGGACCCACTATTCCAGATTAAGAAATCTTCTTGATTTGGACCCACTCTTCCAGATTAAGAAATCTCCCTGATTTGGACCCACTCTTCCAGATTAAGAAATCTCCCTGATTTGGACCCACTCTTCCAGATTAAGAAATCTTCCTGATTTGGACCCACTCTTCCAGATTAAGAAATCCCCCTGATTTGGACCCACTCTTCCAGATTAAGAAATCTCCCTGATTTGGACCCACTCTTACAGATCAAGAAATCTCCCTGATGTGGATTAAGAAATCTTCCTGATTTGGACCCACCCTTCAAGATTAAGAAATCTTCCTGATTTGGACCCACTCTTCCAGATTAAGAAATCTCCCTGATTTGGACCCACTCTTCCAGATTAAGAAATCTCCCTGATTTGGACCCACTCTTCCAGATTAAGAAATCTCCCTGATTTGGACACTGGCTCTTCCAGATTAAGAAATCTTCCTGATTTGGACCCACTCTTCCAGATTAAGAAATCCCCCTGATTTCGACCCACTCTTCCAGATTAAGAAATCTCCCTGATTTTGACCCACTCTTCCAGAATAAGAAATCTCCCTGATGTGGATTAAGAAATCTTCCTGATTTGGACCCACTCTTCCAGATTAAGAAATCTCCCTGATTTGGACCCACTCTTACAGATTAAGAAATCTTCCTGATTTGGACCCACCCTTCAAGATTAAGAAATCTCCCTGATTTGGACCTACTCTTCCAGATTAAGAAATCTTCCTGATTTGGACCCACTCTTCCAGATTAAGAAATCTCCCTGATTTGGACCCACTCTTCCAGATTAAGAAATCTCCCTGATTTGGACACTGGCTCTTCCAGATTAAGAAATCTTCCTGATTTGGACCCACTCTTCCAGATTAAGAAATCCCCCTGATTTCGACCCACTCTTCCAGATTAAGAAATCTCCCTGATGTGGATTAAGAAATCTCCCTGATTTGGACCCACTCTTACAGATTAAGAAATCTCCCTGATTTGGACCCACTATTCCAGATTAAGAAATCTTCCTGATTTGGACCCACTCTTCCAGATTAAGAAATCTCCCTGATTTGGACCCACTCTTCCAGATTAAGAAATCTCCCTGTTTTGGACCCACTCTTCCAGATTAAGAAATCTCCCTGATTTGGACCCACTCTTACAGATTAAGAAATCTCCCTGATTTGGACCCACTCTTCCAGATTAAGAAATCTCCCCGATTTGGACCCACTCTTCCAGATTAAGAAATCTCCCTGATTTGGACCCACTCTCCCTGATTTGGACCCACTCTTACAGATTAAGAAATCTCCCTGATTTGAACCCACTCTTCTAGATTAAGAAATCTCCCTGATTTGGACCCACTCTTCCAGATTAAAAAATCTTCCTGATTTGGACCCACTCCTCCAGATTAAGAAATCTCCCAGATATGTCCGATACTGGACAATGTTGCATGTATGTGTTTCTTTGGTAAAATGCCATGGCAACAAAATGAAAGAACCCACAAAATCTGGATCACAAAATCACGTTTTACATAGACATATATGGACAGACTTAAAAATATTCATCTCTGAAATTGCAAGAGATAAAGATTTAATATTTATTTTTTATTACCAGCTTATGGTCCTCTACCAAATTTGTTCAAATGGCGACTCTCTGGTCAAATTTGGCCCCGCCCTGCATCACATATCAGACTTGCCTTCCATACTCTTACTAACATATAGATTCCTATAGTTCTTAGACATGCTCTTAAGATGGACTCTGAAATGAGGGACTGCCTGGTTTACGTTCCCTTCTGAAAGACGAGGCTAAGGGAATTACCTTGCCAAAGAATACACTGACAAAACTCATTGACACTGGAGAAACTTGAACCCGTGTCCTCCGGATTTTAAATCCACCATGGTACCCATATATGTAGGGACAAACTTAAAAAATCTTCTTCTCTGCAACTACAAGAGCCAACAGTTTAATATTTTGTATTTACACGCAGCATTTGTAGCACCAATGCCAGTGGTGCTAGTGGTGCCAGGACAGCCAGTGGTGCCGGGACAGGCCAGATCACCAGGTTAGTTGAGTGGCCTTGATCTTGTAGTGCAACATGCTGGGCTTGTAATCTAACATGCAAGTTTTTTAAATACATTTTTTACAAACTTTCAGAGGCTTAAAGTTATTTTATATTTGTATACCCCGTTCGAAAAACAGGACTTATTATTGTATGTGGTTGTCCCTCCGTCCGTCTGTAAACAGTAATGTATTGCTTGCTGCGCAATTACTTTCACGAAATGAAGAAAAAAAATCAGAGCCGAGTTGAAAAACTCATTACGTGAATTTTCAAGTTAACATTGTCTTGAAATCAGCAAATGTTTGGAGTTTCTTCACATTGTATTGTTTCATTATTAGACTATTAACAAAAGCTTGGACAAATTGATTGTATTTACACTCAGCTTATATAGCACCTTGGCAACCAGTAGTGACAGTGGCAGAACCTGCAAGACCCACAGTAGTGACGGTGCCAGAACTGCCTACAAGACCCACAGCTTATATAGTACCTTGGCAACCAGTAGTGACAGTGGCAGAACCAGCAAGACCCACAGTAGTGACGGTGCCAGACCTGCCTACAAGACCCACAGCTTATATAGTACCTTGGCAACCAGTAGTGACAGTGGCAGAACCAGCAAGACCCACAGTAGTGACGGTGCCAGACCTGCCTCCTACAAGACCCACAGCTTATATAGCACCTTGGCAAGCAGTAGTGACAGTGGCAGAACCAGCAAGACCCACAGTAGTGACGGTGCCAGACCTGCCTACAAGACCCACAGCTTATATAGCACCTTGGCAACCAGTAGTGACAGTGGCAAAACCGGCAAGACCCACAGTAGTGACAGTGCCAGACCTGCCTACAAGACCCACAGCTTATATAGCACCTTGGCAACCAGTAGTGACAGTGGCAGAACTGGCAAGACCCACAGTAGTGACAGTGGCAGAACCGGCAAGACCCACAGTAGTGACGATGCAAGACCTGCCTACAAGACCCACAGCTTATATAGCACCTTGGCAACCAGTAGTGACAGTGGCAGAACCGGCAAGACCCACAGTAGTGAAGGTGCCAGACCTGCCTACAAGACCCACAGCTTATATAGCACCTTGGCAACCAGTAGTGACAGTGGCAGAACCAGCAAGACCCACAGTAGTGACAGTGGCAGAACCGGCAAGACCTACAGTAGTGACGGTGCCAGACCTGCCTACAAGACCCAGAGCTTATGTACCCTGGCAACCAGTAGTGAGTGGCAGAACCAGCAAGACCCACAGTAGTGACGGTGCCAGACCTGCCTACAAGACCCACAGCTTATATAGCACCTTGGCAACCAGTAGTGACAGTGGCAGAACCCTCAAGACCCACAGTAGTGGCAGTAGTGACAGTGGCAGAACCGGCCAGACCCACAGTAGTGGCAGTAGTGACAGTGGCAGAACCAGCAAGACCCACAGTAGTGACAGTGGCAGAACCGCAGTAGTGATGGTGCCAGAACCGCCTAGAAGACCCTCAGGTTAGTCGAGTGCCCCTGATCTTGTAGATTAACATGCTGGGCTTGTAATCTAACGTGCAAGTTTTTTAAATACATTTCTTACAAACTTTCAGAGCCAACAGGTTAATATTTTGTATTTACACAGCTTATATAGCACCTTGGCAGAGACCAGAACCCGCTTACCCAACAGTGGTGCCAGGACAGGCTAGACCCACAGTAGTGCCAGAACAGGCTAGACCCACAGTTAGTGCCAGAACAGGCTAGACCCACAGTAGTGCCAGAACAGGCTAGACCCACAGTAGTGCCAGAACAGGCTAGACCCACGGTAGTGCCAAAACAGGCTAGACCCACAGTAGTGCCAGAACAGGCTAGACCCCTCGTTGTGCCAGAACAGGCTAGACCCACAGGTTAGTTGAGTGTTCCATAGTAGACTAATAATAAATGAGTTTGAAAGCTTGGGGTCACATATTTTACCTAGACATATAGGGACAAACTTAAAAAATCTTCATTCTCTGCAACTACAAGAGCCAACAGTTTAATATTTTGTATTTACACGCAGCATTTGTAGCACCAATGCCAGTGGTGCCAGGAGAGCTGGTGGTGCCGGTGGTGCCAGTGGTGCCAGGACTGGCCAGACCACCAGGTTAGTTGAGTGCCCTTGATCTTGTAGTTTAACATGCTGGGCTTGTATAATCTAACTTGCAAGTTTTTTAAATATATTTTTTACAAACTTTCGGAGGTTTAAAGATATTTTATATTTATATACCCCGTTTGAAAGACTTATTGTTGTATGTGGTTGTCTGTCCGTGAACAGTAATGTACTACTTTCTGCGCAACTATTTTCACGAAATGAAGAAAAAAAATCAGCCCAGTTGAATAACACATAACATGAATTTTCAAGTTTAACATCGTCTTGAAATCAGCAAATGTTTGGAGTTTCTTCACATTGTTCCATAGTAGACTAATAATAAATGAGTTTGAAAGCTTGGGGTCACATATTTTACCTAGACATATAGGGACAAACTTAAAAAATCTTCTTTCTCTGCAACTACAAGAGCCAACAGTTTAATATTTTGTATTTACACTCAGCTTATGATCACTTATGATCTCCTCTACCAAGCCAAATGGTGACCCCGACAGTTACTGTTTAACCGTTTGAAACTAATTTCCTGGTTTGTTCAGGTCTAGCAGACCAAGTCATATTGGTCATATTATAATTGAAATTGTGGAACTATATATGATAAAACAGTATTCACTTGGATAAGAAAAGCATTTGTGTTCATTCCATTGTGTTGGCTCTTTTTAAAATAATAATTTGTATAAATGTTTCAGATGACAACCAGCGGGCCGACTACCAGCATCACAACATCGTCACAGCAAGGCGTAGCAGGGTGGCCCGCAGCAGTATTCATGCAATTAAGGGTATCTATTGAGGGTGGGTGCTATGGTTTTGAAATATTGTGGTATTGTCATAGTGACCTTATTCTTTGACCTATTGACCCCAAAACAATACGTTTCTTCCAAACCCGCCAGCCCATGAAGAGGTTGACATCCCGCCCACCCATGAAGAGGTCGACGTCCCGCCCACCCATGAGGAGATCGTCGTCCCGTCCGCCCATGAAGGTTGATGTCATGCCCGCCCATGAAGAGGTAGACGTCCCACCCGCCCATGAAGAGGTCATCGTCCCACAAGCCTATGAAGAGGTCGTCATCATGCCGGTTGACGTCCCCGAAGTGGACCACTTAGAGAAGTAAATGGTGTTCTTTTGGTGTAATTCAATTTGGTTTAAATATAGTGTTTCTAGTGTGAATAGGTAGTAGTCTTAATATACAGGTATTGAAATTTTTCTTTCAGTTTCTGATTGTGACCAATTGGAAGCCTTAATCTTAAATATTGTAAAAAAAAAAATGAAATAAAAATAAAAATATCATCAATAACAAGAGGTCAATGACCTTGAAGCTCTACTGATTGATTTTGATTTCAGGAAGTAGTCGCTACAGACTTGTTTTTTGAAAATCTATTTTTAACCGTGGCGGCCATCTTGAATTTCCGGCCGACCTGAAATTTTGCTAAGATCAATAAGACATTAAGAGCAACATTCCTGTGAAGTTTCATGAAAATCCGTCAGGTAGTTTCAAAGAAGTAGTCGCTACAAGTTTTCATTATATAACTCTATGTAAACAAAGCAGCCATGTTTAAGGTCAAATCAAAAAGATTTTCGACAAGGACCAACATCATGTCATACTGATCATTTTAGAAAAAGTCCCATATCAATATCTCTTATTGTTTTGAAGAAGTAGTCGCTACAAACTTATTTATTTTAAATCTATTTTTAGCTGTGGCGGCCATCTTGAATTTCCGGCCAACCTGAAATTTTTCTAGGATCAACTAGACATCAAAAGCAACATTCCTGTGAAGTTTCATGAACATCCGTCAAGTAGTTTCAGAGGAGTAGTCGCTACAAGTTTTTACTATATAACTCTATGTAACCAAAGATGGCCACTGGCAGCCATGTTTAACGTCGAATCAAAATAATTTTCCACAAGGATCTACATCATGTCATGCTGATCGTTTTAGAAAAAGTCCCATATCAATATCACTTATAGTTTTCAAGAAGTAGTCGCTACAAACTTATTTTTTAAAAATCTATTTTTAGCTGTGACGGCCATCTTGAATTTCCGGCCGACCTGAAATTTTGATAGGATCAATAAGACATCAAGAGCAACATTCCTGTAAAGTTTAATGACAATCCGCCAAGTAGTTTCAGAGGAGTAGTCGCTACAAGTTTTTACTATATAACTCTTATGTAAACAAAAATGGCCGCTGGCAGCCATGTTTAACGTTGAATCAAAACGATTTTTGACTAGGATCAACATCATGTAATGCTGATCATTTTAGAAAGAGTCCTATATCAATATCACTTATAGTTTTCAAGAAGTAGTCGCTACAAACTTATTTTTTAAAAATCTATTTTTAGCTGTGACGGCCATCTTGAATTTCCGGCCGACCTGAAATTTTTCTAGGATCAATTAGACATCAAAAGCAACATTCCTGTAAAGTTTCATGACAATCCGCCAAGTAGTTTCAGAGAAGTAGTCGCTACAAGTTTTTACTATATAACTCTATGTAAACAAAGATGGCCGCTGGCAGCCATGTTTAACGTTGAATCAAAACGATTTTTGACTAGGATCAACATCATGTCATGCTGATCATTTTAGAAAAAGTCCCATATCAATATCACTTATAGTTTTCAAGAAGAAGTCGCTACAAACTTGTATTTTAAAACTCTATTTTTAGCTTTGGCGGCCATCTTGGATTTCACATCAACATGAATTTTTGCTAGGATCAACTAGACTTTATGGGCAACATTTCTGTAAAGTTTCATGAATATCCATCCAGTAGTTTCAGCTGTGAAGTCGCTACAAATAAAAGTTTACGGACAGACAGACGGACAGACGGACGGACGGACGACGGACGCCGCACCACGGCATAAGCTCCGCTGATCTCTGATCAGTTGAGCTAAAAACAATCAATTACTAGTAACAAGTACTAGTTCCCTGGTAAGCAATAGTTAACGACGGACAGAGGATGTACGATGGATGAAGAGAGATCCCATTGGCTCAGGTGATCTAAAAAATGTGTTACGCGACAGGTCATGACGAGACAAACGCGACAAAACTGTGTTAAGGAACGGGAAGCAAAGTGACGGGATGTTATGGACAGCATGATTCCTATATAGCCCACACTTCACTATGTAAAAGCGGAGGTATAATAATTTGAAATGAAATAGGGCATTGTTCGTTTTAAGGGCTATCAGAATTTGGGTTCCATGGGAGCAGGTGATATAGAAACCAAAACTACTATAAAGAATTGGACTGGCCAAACTGAATTAACGCCGACGACGGACAACTCGGCATCCCATAAGCTCTGCTGGCCTTTAGCCAGTAGAGCTAAAAATGTGTTACGGGACGTGACGTGACAATGGGACAAACATATTTACGTGACAGCGTTACAGTGTCATTCCTATATAGCCCTCAGATCACTTAGTGAAAGCCGGGTTATAAAAAATTAGGCGGAACTATGGATTTCATTGCAAAAAAAATAGTAGGGATAAATTTGAAATTGTTAAACCCATTTCTAGAAAATTTGCCATCTTACGGACAAAGATCAAAAAAAGCTGAACTCTTGATCTCTAAATTCCGAGTCGACTGGGTAACCATGGCGCAAAGACAGAAATAAATGGTGATTATCAAGAGAGAAAAAAACACCTTAGATAAAAGGTTCTAAGGGTAAATATCACTGAATTATTATCTATTACTTCTTTTTTTTTTTCCTTCTTCATTTTTTTCCCATTCAATCTTCCGATTTTCAAAAAGTAGGATAATAGGGGTATTTTTTAGGAAAAATACGACTAAAAGCAAGGAATTTGGCCGGGATCGTATGGTGCAGACCTGCAAACCCACAGGTTAGTTTAGTGCCCTTGATCTTGTAGCTTATCATATGGGCTTGTAATCTAACATGCAAGTTTTTTTAAATCCATTTTTTACAAACTTTCAGAGGCTTAAAGATATTTTATATTTGTAAACCCTGTTTGAAAAATGAGTAAAGATTCAAACGGTTAAAAAGCGGGACTTATTATTGTATATGGTTGTCCCTCCGTCTGTCCGTAAACAGTAATGTATTACTTTTTGCGCAGCTACTTTCTCAAAATGAAGAAAGGGAAACAGAGCCCAATTGAAAAACACGGATTCCCCACCACTCCTCCTCCACTCCCAATTTGTTTTGTTTAATATTTTTGTGTTGCCTTTTCGAAGAAAAATATATAGGGATCACTTTGACGTCCGTTAGTCTGTCCATCACGAAAAACTTAATTGGCCATAACTTTATCATTATGGCTCCCCCACACAAAGTGTGGTAGGGGAGCCATATTGATTTTGTGCTTTCTGTCTGTCTGTCTGTCTGTCCTCAAACTTGGAAGGATGGTTGATCATGGCCAGTAGATGACCCCTATTTTTTTTTTTTGTTGTTTAATTTTTATTTATTTTTATTTAAATTTTTTATAATTTTTTTTTTTTTTTTTTTTTTTTTTTAATTTTTTGCATTAAAAGTTTGGGGTCGGGCGCCTTAAAAAAATAGGGTCTGTCGGGTTACCTGAACCACACATATTTCTTTATGTGGCCTTACTGATAGAGATAGTATATACAGACACAGGGATATTGAGGGTCGGTCGGGTTACCTGAACCACACATATTTTTTTATGAGGCCTTACTGATACAGATAGTAGATACACTGATACAGATAGTAGATACAGTCACAGTGATATTGAATATCAAAACGATCTCAGATCAATAGAGAACGGTTGGACCTAGAGTCGTCAATTATGCCTCTTCGGGCGAGTGGGGGAGCCATACATTTTTGTCCCATGGACAATAACAATTTCTAGTTTCTTATGCTTTTAGAATATATTCATCATGATAACATCAACCTGACCTTACTAAAATATAAAGGTCAAGATCATACTTATGGGATACATGTTGTCCATCGTCCGTCTGTTAACTTTTGCCTTGTGAACACTCTAGCCCCTTCATTTTTCATGCAATCTTAACCAAACTTGGCCAAAGTCTTTATATCAACGAGAGCTCAGACGAGTTCGAAAACCGGCCAGATTGAACCATGCAGAGTTATTAACTTAAAGAAAATCTCTGAAACTATAAGAGCCAGAGGTTTAATATTTTGTATTTGTTATCACCTTATGTTCCTCTACAAAGTTTGTTCAAATGATGACCCTCGAGTCAAATTTGTCCCTGTCCCTGGGGTCACATATTTTACAAAGACTTATATAGGGACAAACTTAAAAAATCTTCTTCTCTGCATCTACAAGAGACAACAGTTTAATATTTTGTATTTACACGCAGCATTTGTAGCACCAATGCTACAGCCAGTGGTGCCAGTGGTAGCAGGACAGCGAGTGGTGCCAGTGGTGCCGGATCAGGCCAGACAACCAGGTTAGCTGAGTGCCCTTGATCTTGTAGTTTAGCATGCTGGGCTTGTAAAGTAATGTGCAAGTTTTTTAAATACATTTTTTACAAACTTTCAGAGGCTTAAAGATATTTTATATTTGTATACCCCATTCGAAAAAACGGGACTTATTATTGTATGTGGTTGTCCCTCCATCTGTCCATCAACAGTAATGTATTACTTTCTGCGCAACTACTTGAACGAAATGAAGAAAAAAAGTCAAGCCCAGTTGAAAAACTCATTACGTGAATTTTCAAGTTAACATTGTCTTGAAATGTGCAAATGTTTGGAGTTTCTTCACATTGTATTGTTCCATAGTAGACTATTAATAAAAGCTTGGACATTTCGCCACCACTCATCCCCCACCCCCAGTTTGTTTTGTTTAATATTTTTGTGTTGCCTTTTCAAAGAAAAATGCGATACATAGGGATCACTTTGTCGTCCGTCACAAAAACTTAGTTGGCCATAACTTTATCATCACGTTTCTTCATCTTACTTTCAATATATATTCACCATGATAACATCCAAATGACCTTACTTAAATATAACGGTCAAGGTCACACTGAAGGTCATTATATGGGTTATTTAGCTCTAAGGCCAGCAAATGGGATGACATGTCCATCTGATTACTTTCGCCTTGTGAACACTAGCCCCTTCGTTTTTCATGCGATCTCAACCAAACTTGTCCAAAGTCTTTATATCAATGAGAGCTTGGAAGAGTTTGAAAGCTGGCCAGATCGGATTACTAACACCGGTTATTACCTTAAAAAAAAACTTCTCTAAAACTACAAGAGCCAGAGGTTTAATATTTTGTATTTATTATCTATCAGCTTATGTAAATCCACAAAGTTTGTTCAAATGGTGACCCTGGAGTCAAGTTTGGCCCTGTCCTTGGGGTCACATATTTTACCTAGACATATATATGGACAAACTTAAAAAATCTTTTCTCAAACTACAAGAGCCAACAGTTTGATATTTTGTATTTACACTCAGCTTATGATCCTCTACCAAGTCAAATGGTGACCCCGTCCCTGGGTCACGTGTCAAACTTGGTTTGAGTGTTTATATTTACGAAAGTTCATTTGTTTTAAAGCTAGCCAAACTTGAGCCAAATGCATCCCTCCTGCTATATCTTGGTAATTTAAGACACTTGATAAAAAACTAGTTTGATACTGTCACAGGTAGACCACAGGCCCTCTTGGGCCTCTTGTTCATTGATTATGACAGTGACGTATACGCCAACATGCCTTATATAGAGCTATAGTAGCTTTAAGGTTCTTTGGTCTGGTTTTGAATCATTTTCGGCGCACATTTGAAACTCAACTTGAACTTTATTAAAAAAAAAAATCTGACTGCAATTTATTTTTATTTATTAATTAGTTATTCAGTTACTTTTTAACTGGTTGAAACTTTAATTTCCTGGTTTGTTCAGGTCTAGCAGACCAAGTCATATTGGTCATATTGGTCATATTATAAATATTACAGTTGAAATTGTGGAACTATATATGATAAAACAGTATTCATTTGGATAAGAAAAGCATTTGTGTTCATTCCATTGTGTTGGCTCTTGTTAAAATAATAATTTGTATAAATGTTTCAGATCACAACCTGCGGGCCGCCGTCAGTATTTTTGCACCAAGGCGTGGAAGGGTGCCCCGCAGAAGGTTGGGTAAGTATACATGGAATTAAGGGTATCCTGTGAAGATCGTGAATTCCAAATATTGTTTTTTGAAACCGAGGCTCTACAGTTATGTTGTGGGTTGGAATTTTCTTATCACTATCTGAACTGGTTATCCATAATGGATTTGTCACCAACAGTCAACGTTTTGTAATTTTATTTGCACAATGACTTCATGCAATGTTTTTCATGTCATTGCCGATGCCCATGACTTACCTGCTGCCATGTTTAACATTATAAAATATTGTTTGGGGTATCCAACATGAGGTATAATTTCTTTTAGTGGAAATAAGGTTCTGCTAAGGTTAAATAATGTTCTACGAAGGGTTGGAATTTCCCTGTCTGAATTGGATACCATGATTGACCTTTCTTCGTGCATACCACTGACACTCTGTTAACATCTTCAACTACTTGGCACGTTTATGATGTTTCCAGAAATGTTTGTGGGAGCATATAGTTGCCGCCTCATCCGTATGTCCATCCATATGTGCGTATGTATGTCCATCCCTCTTACTTGTCCACTCAACTCCCAGGTTTGCATCGGATTTCGATGAAATTTTATAGGAAGTATCAGTAAGGTGTCTAGAAGTGCATATTGTCCGAATGGTTTGAATGATTTTTAGCTCTACTGGCCAAAGACCAGGCGAGCTTATGGGATCGCTTTTCGTCTGTCCGTCTGTTAGCAATTTTATAAAATCGACATCTCCTCTGAAACCGCATGAAGGATTTTGATTAAACTTCATCACAATGTTACTTTGGACGGCCCCTCTCAGATATGTGTTTTTCATGGCCGCCAGTCATCCAAGATGGCGGCCATGGCTAAAACTAGGTCAAATTTAATGAATTTTCAAGCGACATCTCCTCCGAAACCACTTATTCCATTATTGTGCAGCGTTTTCTTTCACCATTTTGGGAATGGGTCCGTGGACGGTCAAATTGGGAAAAAACACGCGATTTTTCTCAAAATTGGGAAAAATGTTGTTTTTGTATTTTGTGAAATATTACATATGTATTGATGATTTACATAATAAAATATTTTCACAACTGCAAGGTTTCAAGTTTTTATTGTACTTCACTGGGTTGTTACAGGATAATTTCCCT
Source organism: Cyrtodaria siliqua (assembly GCA_037043455.1). Taxonomy (NCBI): domain Eukaryota; kingdom Metazoa; phylum Mollusca; class Bivalvia; order Adapedonta; family Hiatellidae; genus Cyrtodaria; species Cyrtodaria siliqua. The sequence goes on from JAWPHD010002706.1 coordinate 187,670, forward strand.
GTTTTTGTTGTCCCTGAAAATGTTAACAATGCTGTTAAGTTCATTGTCATTTAGGGTTGCACCAGATTCTCTGCATATTTTCATGACCGAGGGAAGAGTTTTCTGTTATTCGTCCTTTATTTAGTATTAACCCATCGCTCACTGAGGCGCTTGTTACATAGTAGAATATACTAGCGGTAAAGCGTTTCGATAACATACAAGTGGTAAAGCGTTTCTGCAACGCATAAACAACATGGCGTCGTCCTCGGGTGACGAGGCTGTGTTTTGCGTTTCAATTTACACAGAAAAGCAGAAGAAAAGTACAACCCTGGTAAAAAACTTTATTAAGAAGATTAATCTGTAACAGAACTGGGAAGATCTATTACATCTGTGTATTGAGAATATCCCAGGAGAAAAATTGACGGAAAAACAACTTCGATTTGGGAATTTTTTAGTTGGAAATTGGGAAAAATGGTCAGTTTTTTCAATTGGACATGGGGCCATTTATCGGACCCATTTATATAAGGTAAAAAAACGCTGTTGTGAAATACCATTAACATGTTTGTTGGGTTGGCCTCTATCAAGTTTGTGTTTTTCGTTATCGTCGAATAATCAAAATGGCCACCACAACAACCCAAAGTTTACATATAGTTATATAGGAAAACATTAAACATGACATCTTCTCTGAAACTGCTTGAAGGGTTTTGATGAAACAATCACAATGATCTTGGGTCCGTCCCCTCAGATTTGGGGCCTCCAGTCATCCATGATGGCCACCCTGGCTAAACTTAAATCAAATTTAAGGACATTTATCAAACAACATATTACCACTTATTCCATTCCAGTTAAATGTCATATGCATGTTCCTGTTGTTGGCCTCTATATAGAGTTATATATAGGAAACATGTTTCTTGGGTTGGTCTCTATCATGTTTATGTTTTTGAATCACATCATACAAGTAGAGCATCTACAGGCCCTCTTGTGAAGTTACAGGACTTTGAATTTTTCAGAAGCTAATGCTTGTCTACTAAACTCCTACATTTTTTTTAGCCTATTTTCATGAAACTTACTAGGAAGTATCTGTATGATGTCTAGTAGCGCATATTGTCAGGATATTCTAGTTGAATGAGTTTTGGTGGTTATGGGACTAATTGTAAATTGGTAAGATATACATGCATGTCTAACATGATAGATATCTATTGGGGTCAGATATGGAAAAAATCAAACATATGGAGTTTGGAGATATTAGAATAAAAAATCACTTCAGACAATATGCTGTTCTTTCTTGAAATAAACCTATACAATGTTAAAGACTAATTAAATTGTGTTGCTTGTATTTCAGAGTACAGACACCCTATCCGGCCTGTCCCGGACCGCCCATTCGAGTGGTTAAATAAATAAGTAAGTTGGTTAAATTGGTAGTGCATAAGTATATTTTTTCAGATTAACTTTAACCTTGATGTTTACAGCTAGATAATTTTCTGAAAAAGATTTTCATTTAAAAAAGCAGGAAAAATAGTGTTTGAAAACCGCACCAACATATTTAATAACAAATAAGAGATTTCAAAATTTTAAGGAACATTTAAATTGACTTAAGATATTTTTTTATCAATTCTAGCAGACGTGTTTACCATAAGTATTATAAATACTGGCTACAAGCAGACATTTACATTACTTGAATAACATTATGAAAATAGTGATGAGTGCATATTGGCACCAAGTTCAGTCCCAGTCAGACGAGACATGATGACTGCGGATTTCTTTGTTAAAAGGATGTGTACATGACAACAAAACTGACAAGGACATAATAGTCAAATGAGGGTAATACTGGCATTGTGATATCACCAATAATTTCATGAAAGGCACAAACAACGCTTTTTCACCCCAAAAAAAACATATACTTCAAATATTATATTAAAATTGATATTGACTACAGTCGCTAATACTATACAATATTTTTAATTTATTACATAACTTGTGTTGTGGGAGTGGAATAACACCATTCTATATTTTCGATATATAACTAGTTGTATAAGTATGCAAATGAGCCTAGTACGCGCTGTCAAAGAAATTTGATAATGACTATGATCCAGTTCCCACGGATTATGTCGGTTTCGCGTGTTAAAGCGACAGGCAAAATGCAATAAAAGTCGATTTGTGAGTTATGTGATAAATAAAATAGAATCTAACATTCGTTAGCAAAAATGATATAATGCTCGGCAAGAGCCTCGCATTATATCATTTTGCGAAATCTTTTAATAAATTCAGTAATGAATGAGTACTCATGTAAGATCCTCTATCAACTATCCGAGTCATTAATAATATACAATATTATAATTAACTATCTGAGGCGTTAATATACAACGTTATATTTATCTATCCGAGTCATTAATAATATACAATATTATAATTAACTATCTGAGGCGTTAATATACAACGTTATATTTATCTATCCGAGTCATTAATAATATACAATATTATAATTAGGGCTGTTCCAGGAAAAAAGGCCTGGTGGGGTCGGAACGAAAACTAATTCAAAATCCGTGGGTGGGGGGGTGTCAGAAGAATTCTAATTATGTGGGTTTGGGGTGTCAGAAGAATTCGAATTCTGTGGGTGGGGGACGAAATGTAAATTGTATTGAGTTGTTGGAGGGTGTACATACATGTGATACATCACGACGTGAGATGAAATCTGTGAGATGAAATCTCACGGAATTCTAACACTCCTCTCGGCCCCAAGGAATTGTGTGAAAAACTCCCGTAAAATTGCTAAAATCGATTTTTGTATGTTAGCAGATGTTGCTTCTAAAAATAGAATGAATTCAAGAACGACAACTCCTACGAAATTGCGTACTTCGTACTCAATTAGATTCGTACTATTTTACATCGTACTCAATTTGATTCATACTATCAGTTATTTTCCAGAGGGGAAGTTATTAGGCAGCCAATCGTGCAGCCGTCTTTTGCACGGCCGTTTTTGAAAAATCGCGGCCAATATTTGGTTGGGTGGGTGGGGTAAAAAAATTTTTTTTTAACTCTCAATATTTTTATGTTTTGTAAGTACGAAAATATAACAACAAACTTTAAAAGGACACTGTCTGTAAGTATTAAAGCACATTATTGAGCATGACCAAATAACAGCGAAATGTTTATCAATGGTTATTAAATAAAATATTGTTTAAAAACGGTTTTTATTCATTCTTGTTATGTCCCCTGACATCAATGAAGAAACTTGTTTAAACATGTATTTTTAGGTATTCGTTTATGGAATTTGGGTATAAAATACTGCTCGCGCGCGAAAAATAGTCCGCGAAAAAACCTCCCAGATTTTTGCATGAATCTCCCTTATTGTACTTACTACCATCTATATGTAGCTTGTTGTAGCATTATATATATATTCCTACAGGATTGTTTTCTTTATGAATATGGACCCAGGCCTAGAGGATTGTTTTCTTTATGGATATGGACCCAGGCCTACAGGATAGTTTTCTTTATGGATATGGACCCAGGCCTACAAGATTGTTTTCTTTATGAATATGGACCCAGGCCTACAAGATTGTTTTCTTTATGGATATGGACCTAGGCCTACAAGATTGTTTTCTTTATGGATATGGACCCAGGCCTACTGGATTGTTATCTTTATGAATATGGACCCAGGTCTACAGGATTGTTTTCTTTATGAATATTGACCCAGGCCTACAAGTTTGTTTTCTTTATGGATATGGACCTAGGCCTACAAGATTGTTTTCTTTATGAATATGGACCCAGGCCTACAGGATTGGTTTCTTTATGAATATGAACCCAGAACTACAGGATTGTTTTCTTTATGGATATGGACCCAGGCCTACAGGATTGTTTTCTTTATGCATATGGACCCAGGCCTACAATATTGTTTTCTTTATGAATATGGACCCAGGCCTACAGGATTGTTTTCTTTATGAATATGGACCCAGGTCTACAGGATTGTTTTCTTTATGAATATGGACCCAGGCCTACAAGATTGTTTTCTTTATGGATATGGACCTAGGCCTACAAGATTGTTTTCTTTATGAATATGGACCCAGGCCTACAGGATTGGTTTCTTTATGAATATGAACCCAGGCCTACAGGATTGTTTTCTTTATGGATATGGACCCAGGCCTACATGATTGTTTTCTTTATGGATATGGACCCAGGCCTACAATATTGTTTTCTTTATGAATATGGACCCAGGCCTACAGGATTGTTTTCTTTATGAATATGGACCCAGGTCTACAGGATTGTTTTCTTTATGAATATGGACCCAGGCCTACAAGATTGTTTTCTTTATGGATATGGACCCAGGCCTACAATATTGTTTTCTTGATGAATATGGACCCAGGCCTACAGGATTGTTTTCTTTATGGATATGGACCCAGGCCTACAGGATTGTTTTCCTTATGAATTTGGATCCAGGCCTACAGGATAGTTTTCTTTATGAATATGGACCCAGGCCTATAGGATTGTTTTCTTTATGAGTATGGAACCAGGCCTACAGGATTGTTTTCTTTATGAATATGGACCCAGGTCTACAGGATTGTTTTCTTTATGAATATGGACCCAGGCCTACAAGATTGTTTTATTTATGGATATGAACCTAGGCCTACAGGATTGTTTTCTTTATGAATACGGGCCCAGGCCTACAGGATTGTTTTCTTTATGATTATGAACCCAGGCCTACAGGATTGTTTTCTTTATGGATATGGATCCAGGCCTACAGGATTGTTTTCTTTATGAATATGGACCCAGGCCTACAGGATTGTTTTCTTTATGGATATGGACCCAGACCTTCAGGATTGTTTTCTTTATGAATATGGACCCAGGCCTACAGGATTGTTTTCTTTATGAATATGGACCATTATTATCAAGTTTCATAAAGATTGGATCAGAAGACACTGAACCAGCATGAAATTCAGCAACATTCAACAATTTTGACCAGCGTTATGTCCCTTTAACAATAGCCTAAGACTAATTCATATATTGGGACAACTTGAATTTAACTAGACTGAATTCTGAAGTCGCACCAACAGCTAAGGTCATATGGAGACTTTCCAGCTTCCATTGGTCATCCCATGATGGCTCTAACCTTCAGCGGTGAGGGACAAGTGATTTCACTTTAGAGACTCTTAACCACTTGACCACATATGCCCTTAGGGACAACTTGAATATGTTTTCAGATTCTTATATCATTCATATAGCATCGTATGGACAATAGCTGACTGAGTCCACTCTAGCCAATTTATTTACTTTGTAGCACCACGAAAAAGGTCAAGGGAGGACTCCTCAAGTGACAACGATGCAGCGAGTTTTATCTTGTTTGTACATTTAAGGCAGAATATGCCTAACACAGATAGGTATCAGGGCAAGCAGGTCAGGTCAGTTCACATTACAGGTAAATGACACCGATAGGTATCAGGGCAAGGAGATCACTTCACATTACAGGTAAATGACACTGATAGGTATCAGGGCAAGCAGATCAGTAAACATTACAGGTAAATGACAGCTAGGTATCAGGGCAAGCAGATTACAGGTAAATGACACTTTGTTATTTCCTTCCCATATAAGCTATATATACAGCAAGTTTCATACATATTTGTCTTGGAAGGGTTAGACCGACATGCATAAGGACAGTACTTATGGGGTTATTGAAGGTGGAGTTTATTTATATAACCCTGGAAAATAATAGTATTTTGACATTCCTAGAACTACCTCTTAATGTCATTTTATAAAAAGTGGAATATTGAGTAGAAGTGGGTTCAGCCCATGAATCTCCAGAACATATCTGAAGTAGTATGTGTAAGAATGGACAGATGGACACAAATCTACAATCTTGAAACTTTATACAAAATAACAAGTCCTTTTTGGTTAAAAACAGCCTATATATTTTTCTATTGTCCATAGGTCAAGGTCACATTGGCCTGGACAGACCAGACACCTAGAAAATGCTATTCACAAAAATACTTAGAAAACAGGCTTATAATGATCGTTAGGCAGTGCTCTTTTTTTCTTCATATTTTCATGTCTTATATATCAAAAGTTGTAGACAATAAATCGTACATTCGTAATCAGGAAGTTACACATACGCTTACTGATCTTTCTCGATCTTTAGCTTACATATTTTTAATTAGTTTTCCAACATGACTTAGGAAGGCCATTATGTGGCTCTACCTTAGAATCTGTCTGCAACATATTTCTCCATGAATGTTCGAGGTTAGGACGAGGTTAGGGTGAAGTTAGTCATCATTTGGGTGAAGTTTATTGTTTTGGTATAGGTGATGGTTAGCTAATGATTAGGGTAATAGCTAGACTCGGGGAAAGTTGTTAGAGGGTTACGGTAAGAGATAAGTTTGTCATATAAAGTGGCAGACAGATGCTAAAAGTGCTTCCATTTGTTTACTTATGGCTTTACTACCCTAGCTTTAGTTAGATTTGAGTATTGTATTAACACACCCCAGGATAAATTTCCCACAATTTTCTGTACTGGAATTGAAGCTTTAGGCTCTAAAATTCTAAATACCATTTTGTTAGTCATTTTCTTGTTAGGAAAAACAAATTAATTTCTTCCAGCTAACAAGAGTGTCGCCTAACGTGGCATTATACGCCCATTTCGGGAAAACACATTATTCTCTTCAAGCTAATAAGAACGCCGCCTAATGGAGCATTATTATACACCCATTTCCTAAGATTTTTGTGGTAAAAGCATTTCTTAGGGGTCAGGTTAATATAACACTGACTTTTGATCTTCTGACAAAAAAACATGATGTTGCTTTACAGAGAGTGCTTTTTGTAAAAATGTTTCAAGATTGCAGGTCAAATAGTTCATCAATAACAGCCGAGAAATATAACTAAATAGAAATGCTAGAAATGTAGAAACGGTCACTTCTCTCATTTCTAAAACAAGAAAGCAATTACAGAAGCATGTATTGTAAATAATTTATTTCAGACCTAGTCACACCCCATAACAGCCTGCAGCCCCACAATGACCTGCCACCCCACAACGACCTGCAGCCCCACAACGGCCTGCCGGCCGAAAAACTACCGTAAGTAGGATATGTTGTAATTATTAAAGCATCGCCGTGGCCGAATGGTTGACGTTGTGTTGTAAACCTTCACCACTCACCTCTGCGGGTTTGAATCCCACTGGGCACTCGACTTGAGAGGAAGTGTCGATTCTAACAGATGTCAGGAGGTGTATAGTACTGGTCCTACCCAGAAAAAGTGGGTGGTCTGCCTCCACCACAAAAAATCGACCGTCATATAACCTTACATGTGTTGAAAATGACGTAAAACACCGTACAAACAAACAAATTTTGACCACAGTGGCCTCAAATTGTATGACCCTGTCAGAGATTGAACCCACAAACTCCTGGACTGTGCCACACAGTGGTCATACAAGAACAACAAACTGGTGAGAACGATGATAATGCAAAATGTTGGACCTTTAAACATGCAGTCAAATACCATTTTGATCATTAGGCCAAAAAAGAAAATAGGTGTGTTTCCTATTGCATGCTCTGAAAAAAATAGGGTCTGTAGGTAGGCATTTTTTTTTTTTTTTTTTTTGGAGGAAGATATTGTGAGATTCTACATGTATTTATCACATAAACCCCTTAAAAGTTGATGATACAGCTGAAAGTTTCTCTGTGATGTAAGTTTACCTCGATATATTGTGATAAATCATTGTTCAGAACAAATAAAAAAAAAAAAAAAAAGTTTTAGGGTCGGCCCCTTAAAAATAGGGTTGGTCGGGCCACCGGAAACACAGGTATTTTTTTTTTTGGCCCTAGTGATTTATATTCTGATTTTGATTCAACTAAAATCTGCTGTTACTAAAAATAGAAATAATGGTTTCTTGGGTAATACTGAAGTTGAAAGTGAGACAGTGTGAAGTGAAACCTAGTGTGCAGGTAGCCTTATATATGAAAAGGAATCCAGGGGTTGCATTTGAAGTAACTGGTATCAAAGCCAAGGTCAAAGATGCTGTCATTAAAAATAGAAAATATGTAAACATGATGTGTTATAGTTTCAACTGAAATATATTATGTTATGGAAAAACTGGTTTTCTTAGGATGTCCCTGTTTCTTGTTTTGCTAATTTAACTAATTAGAAATGCTTACAGCACTTCTCTCATTTCTAAAACACGAAAGCAATTACAGAAGTTGCCTGTATTATAAATAATTTAATTCAGACCACAACGGCCTGCCGCCGCACAACCACCTACCACCAGACAATGGCCTGCAGCCCGCCAACAGCCTGCCTCTCCTAAACTACCGTAAGTAGGATATTTTGTAAGTATTAAAGCGTCTCCGTGCTTACAGTCATTTCTCTCATTTCTAAAACACGAAAGCAATTACAGAAGTTGCCTGTATTATAAATAATTTATTTCAGACCACAATGGCCTGCCGCCGCAGAGACGACCCGACAATGGCCTGCAGCCCGTCGACAGCCTGCCGCTCCTAAATTACCGTAAGTAGGATATTTTGTAAGTATTAAAGCGTCTCCGTGCTTAAAGTCATTTCTCTCATTTCTAAAACACGAAAGCAATTACAGAAGTTGCCTGTATTATAAATAATTTATTTCAGACCACAACGGCCTGCCACCGCACAACCACCTATCACCCGACAACCTACCACCAGACAACGGCCTGCAGCCCGCCAACAGCCTGCCGCTCCTAAACTACCGCAAGGCCTAATAAAAAACATGTGTTTCCGGTTTCCCGACCGACCCTACTTTATCACCGCCGACCCTAAATATTTTTAGCGGAAAAAAAAAAGATAATTTTATTAGCCAGAGTTGTTAAGCATCTAATCTGGATTGCAAAGGTTATCAAAAAGTTGCCTTAGTACAAAAATGGCATAATATATGTGAACAATATATATAAAAAAAATATATAAAAAAAAAACTTTTTCCTACCTTAGTCTACCTACCCTAACTTTTTGACAGGGTGAAACAAGAAACACACAAGTTTTTTTTTAAGGCCTAAGTAGGATATTTTGTAAGTATTAAAGCGTCTCCGTGCTAACAGTCATTTCTCTCATTTCTAAAACACGAAAGCAATTACAGAAGTTGCATGTATTATAAATAATTTATTTCAGACCACAACAGCCTGCCACCGCACAACCGCCTATCACCCGACAACCTACCACCAGACAACGGCCTGCAGCCTGCCAACAGCCTGCCGCTCCTAAACTAAACACGAAAGCAATTACAGAAGTTGCCTGCATTATAAATAATTTAATTCAGACCACAACGGCCTGCCGCTGCACAACAACCTACCACCCGACAACGGCCTGCAGCCCGCCAACAGCCTGCCGCTCCTAAACTACCGTAAGTAGGATATTTTGTAAGTATTAAACGTCTCCATGCTTACAGTCACTTCTCTCATTTCTAAAACACGAAAGCAATTACAGAAGTTGCCTGTATTATAAATAATTTATTTCAGACCACAATGGCCTACCGTCGCAGAGACGACCCGACAATGGCCTGTAGCCCGTCGACAGCCTGCCGCTCCTAAACTACCGTAAGTAGGATATTTTGTAAGTATTAAAGCGTCTCCATGCTTACAGTCACTTCTCTCATTTCTAAAACCCGAAAGCAATTACAGAAGTTGCCTGTATTATAAATAATTTATTTTAGACCACAACGGCCTGCCACCGCACAACCACCTATCACCCGACAACCTACCACCAGACAACGGCCTGCAGCCCGCCAACAGCCTGCCGCTCCTAAACTACCGTAAGTAGGATATTTTGTAAGTATTAAAGCGTCTCCGTGCTTACAGTCACTTCTCTCATTTCTAAAACACGAAAGCAATTACAGAAGTTGACTGTATTATAAATAATTTATTTCAGACCACAATGGCCTACCGTCGCAGAGACGACCCGACAATGGCCTGCAGCCCGTCGACAGCCTGCCATTCCTAAACTACCGTAAGTAGGATATTTTGTAAGTATTAAAGCGTCTCCGTGCTTACAGTCACTTCTCTCATTTCTAAAACCCGAAAGCAATTACAGAAGTTGCCTGTATTATAAATAATTTATTTTAGACCACAACGGCCTGCCACCGCACAACCACCTATCACCCGACAACCTACCACCAGACAACGGCCTGCAGCCCGCCAACAGCCTGCCGCTCCTAAACTACCGTAAGTAGGATATTTTGTAAGTATTAAAGCGTCTCCGTGCTTACAGTCACTTCTCTCATTTCTAAAACACGAAAGCAATTACAGAAGTTGACTGTATTATAAATAATTTATTTCAGACCACAATGGCCTACCGTCGCAGAGACGACCCGACAATGGCCTGCAGCCCGTCGACAGCCTGCCATTCCTAAACTACCGTAAGTAGGATATTTTGTAAGTATTAAAGCGTCTCCGTGCTAACAGTCATTTCTCTCATTTCTAAAACACGAAAGCAATTACAGAAGTTGCCTGTATTATAAATAATTTATTTCGGACAACCCGACAATGGCCTGCAGCCCGCCAACAGCCTGCCGCTCCTAAACTACCTAAAGTAGGGTATTTTGTAAGTATTAAAGCATCTCCGTGGCCGAATGGTAAACCTTCACTTCTCACCTCTACGGGTTCGAATCCCAATGGGAGCTCGAGGAAGTGTTGAGTCTTATGGATGTAGGGATGTATACAGTACTGGTTCTACCCAGGAAGAGTGGGTGTGTCTGCCTTCACCACAAAAAATCAACAGTCATATTACCTTACATGTGTTGAAAATGACATAAAACACCGTACAAACAAATTAAATTATTAAATTGTATGTTTCTTGTGAAGGAAATAGGAAAGTTTCTAATAAAGAAATTGGAAAAAAGTTCAGACAATTAAAAAACAAAAACATAAGTTTGACCTCTACCACCTTACTTGTCTAATGTATAGATGCCAAGAGATAATTTGTAATACATCAACAGTACTCATCCTACAAATGTTATGTTGACCAAACAATTTCTGAGGATAATAGTCGCCGGACTCCGTCCATCATTCAGACTTGCAGACCTTCCATGCATCCGAAAATCTTACTTGGAGCATAACTTAAAAACAGCTAAATTGTGACCAGTTATCAATGAGATATTGAAATAAAACTGTATAAGACTAGCTTATATATATATATATTCAGTTGCAAAAGAAAGTGGACACTGTGTTTTGTTTAGATTTAATTGTATATATTTTTTATGATCATGTCAGTGACCTTGACATTTAACCTACTAACCATAAAATCAATAGGGGTCATCACTGCCTAAATGGATATTTTTTTATTTTAGTTTAAGGAATGTAGGTATAAGAGTAAAAAAAAGTGCAAAAGCACTTTTCAGGATACATTTTCTATGACCTTAACCTTTGAGATACTAACCCTAAAATAAATTGGTAGTCATTGTTTGAAAATGGTTACTATTTTATTAGTTGCCAATTACATTGGGGAAAATGTTTCTCAGGATTCGGTCATTTTCGGGTCAAAATGACCTTGATAACCTACTGAATCATACAGCAATAGGCTTCCTTCTCTCACTAAGGGCAAAGCACAGATGAAGTTTAATGAATTTGGTTGATACTTCCTTAGTTATAATATGGAATGTGTATGTTAATATGAGATCACGGTGACCTTAATCTTTGACCTTACGCCAAAAAGCAGAAGGGTTCCTCCTCTCACCATAATGTTTCATGAGAGGATGTGCTATATTCCTGGAGTTTGCATGTCCAAAAGAGGTCATGGTGACCTTGACCTTATTAACCCCAAAAGCAAAGGGGAACTCCTCTGACAAAGGACAATGCATCCAATGAAGGTTTATGATCTTTCTACATTATTGCAGGGAATACAAATTGCCATAGATAATAAATAGAAATCTCGACTTTTAACTTACTGACCCCATCAACAGGGTTCTAACTCACCAGGGTCATGAAGTTTTGTGAGTTTTGGTGTTTTGCTTTCAAAGTTGCAGCTCAAAATGTATATTTGCATACAAGGTCACGGCAGCCTTGACCTTTGACCTACTAACCCAAAAATACCTCCCACCAAGGGCAATGTGCCTGTAAAGTTTCAGGAGTGTTGGTGCTATGATTTTAAAGTTATTGTGCATATTGTCATAGTGACCCTAAAACAATAGGTTTCGTTCTATCCCAAACTCCTGGGCAAGTGTGGATGTTGTGCTTTTGAAGATAACATTTGGTTCAGCTAAATTAAATATTTAAGATATATACATGAAGATATATTTCAAAGCTTACATTCACACTTTGATCTGCTTTGATTGCACATTTCATTGGACAATTTGTTGTTTTTTTGGAAGCCCAGAATTTATAAAAGACAAAATTGATTATGCAACACACTAGATAATGATATGGGCAATGCCCAAATTTGAGCTAGAACAAGAAATGTAAGAAATATAGACCTTCCAATACAGTTTACATAACTAAAACCGTCACTGAAGGTGATGAATAGCCCTGCTTTTTATACAAGTAAAACAAAGGCCCATAATTCTTTAACAAATTAGTCAATTAACCATGGGTGATGTAGAAGGACATCAGTTGTTATGAATATATGAAGATGGAACAACCCATTCAAAAGTGTTTGAGAAATATTAGCAATAAAATCCGTTTTACGCAACACAACATGACGGTACAAACGCGACAGTATGGGACAAAAAATTGTTAAGGGACGGGACGCAAAGCGACGGGAGGTTATGACCAGCAGGATTCCTATGTAGCCCACACCTTGCCTTGTAAAAGCAGAGGTATAATAATTTGAAATGAAATGGGGCATTGTCCATTTTAAGGGTATCAGAATTTGTGTTCCGTGGGAGCACAGGTGATATAGAAACCAAGACTACTATAAGGAATTGGATTGGATTTTAAAGGCGCACAAACAGCTAAGGTTTTAAATCTCGATACCAAGCTCGTTATTTTTAAATCTTTGATTAGAACAAATTTTAATTACTGCCCCATTGTATGGCATTTTTGTGGTAAAAGTAATACGGAAAAACTTGAGAACTTCAATTTAGGGCTTTCAGAATAGTCTATTCTGATTTTAATGCGATGTACAATAACAACTTTACATGTCACAGTGTCATGTCCGTATCCCTACTCTGGCTTGTCCGGGCCTTTACTGTGTATTTTCTTTTATGATGCAACTTGTCCTATGTTTCGTTTCGATAGGGCCTTGCTCTCTGACAAAGCAAGCTTTGTTTACACTATGTATATTTTGTTTAGCTTGCTCTAAGTAAAGTTAGTTGCATATGTTTGAAATTATTCTCCTTATGATAACTACATGTGATATTAACATTATGTCTAGAAAATCAGAAGATTCTAAATCGACAGATGTGTATATGTGATGATCTGTTCCAATACATGTCTTTAGAACATCTGAGTTTCAAATCTTAAAGCCCAATTTGTCATATGTTTGATAGGTTTTATAGTTTTATGTTTTATTGGTCTAATTCAGGTCTTATAAACAGATATCCTTAAAGGTGTAATTTAATTAACTAGCTATTATAATTTTAGTATGACCTTAGTAACTATGTTAGTGAATAATGTGTATTTGTGCATCAGTGTCATGCATGTCTTACCTGCTAGCGGGAAACAGTCCGGGAAGGTTGGAATGCCAAACCTCCAAGAATGTATCCCACAGCATAATTTATATTAGATCTGTGTGTTATGTGTAAAAAGCGTATGTAATGTATGAATATATGTGTAAGCAGTCATTTTAGTTTGATGTCACCCTGGCATCATTTTTACTGAGTAATTGTATTGTGTAATATGAATGTTGTACTTTGCTTCAATCAATACGTTTGCAGTGATTTTTTTACCTCTGCGTCCTGCGTCCTGGACGCACAAATATTTCCGTGGACGCAAATTGTCAGAACATGTGCGTTCTCGGGACGCACATAAATTGCAAGTAAAGAGTTCTGTAATTCATATTTCCCCTGTAAGAATTCAATCCGTCGCTTTTTTCCTCGCGTCTACCGCCATATTTCCCCTGTAAGAATTCAATCCGTCGCTTTTCTCAGGCGTCTACCGCAATATTTGTCTATTCGATGAGGGTTAAGTTTACCCTCGCACCGTTCCGCGTAATTTTGTAACGTCGATTATTATTAGATAATGGTCATACGATTAGCCAATGGAATCGGCCGTGAGGTAAAACACGAAACGGTGCGGAAGTAAACATTTCACGAGTTGGCGATGCATCGTCTGCAAAATGGGGCCAAAGAGAAAACTAAACAGTGACTCAAAGCAACAAACACTCGAGTTTCATTCAAAAGGCCAGTACATCCTCCAGTAATGACGCTTGTGAGAAATGTTTTCAGATTGTAGTTAATCACATGTTTGTTCAGATCAGTATTTGCTATGTTCTAGTCATTCAGATTGCAATTAATCATCTTTCTTTTCATAGTAATATTTTGCAAATTCTAGTCATTGATGTTAACAGTTTAGTTAGTTCTATTTTAAGGATTATTACTACTTCTCTTAAAGAAAGGGGGATGTTGATAGAATGATGCAGTGTTCTCACAACTGCGATTGTTATGCTCTCACCGTATGTATGCCTGATTAAAGTTATCAACACCATGTTATAAAATAGTGCTTGAATTTGAAATAAATTACTACTAAAACCTGGGACTCACTCCTTTAGTTTTGGGACTCATAGATTTTTGGCCCAGCGAGTCCTAGGACTCGTACTAGTGAATTTGTAAAAAAATCACTGCGTTTGTGCTAATCTTTTAAGTGATCCTTATTTGTAGCTGCTTTTATATGTTATTCTTATATAAATGTTTGTTAGAAAATAGCCTTCGATCTAATGATTATTGTTGTAAGAAACCGACGTTAAATAAAGCTTCTTGTATCTTGTAAGGTCATACGGAATCTTTTTCAGGATCTATTGGTGGAGGAAAACCCCAGGTGTGGCTACTATAAGGAAGCTCATGGATAAATGAGCTGTGACAAGAAATGTAAGAGATATAGTAAACACTGTAACAGCAAAACTCGATGTGGACTGGGATGATGACCAGAGTTCATAAACTCATTTTTCACTTAGTTGAGCTAAAAATATCCATTATTCAGCCAAAATGTTGCTAGGTAATACTATCATATGACCAGTGAAGCACCAAATTCTGAGTAAAAAGGGGGATAATTCATTTAAAATACATGACAGAGTTATGGTTCTTGTCATATAACATTGTGTTATAATAAACATGTATGCCAAGATTCAAAGCTCTCACAATTCGCTTTTTAGAAATGAGGAAAAACAAAAACTTTACCAATAAGAGGTCAATGACCTTGAAGCTCTACTGATAGATTTTGATGGCCAGAACAGCCATGGGAAAAGTTTTATGGAAATAAGACCCAACACTTTCAGAGAAGTGGTCGCCACAAGTTTTTCCTATATCACTCTTTGTAAAGAAGATGGTCGCTGGTAGCGATGTTTGATATAGAATCAAAATAAATTTGTTTAGGACTATGTGTAACATGTCATGCCAGTCATTTTAGTAAAGGTTCCAAATCAATACCACTTATGGTTTTTGAGAAGTAGTTGCCACAAGCTTGTATTTAAGCTGTGGCAGCCATCTTAAATTTCTAGCCAACCTGATTTTTACTTAACTAGACATCAAGACCAACATTCCTGTAAAGTATTATGAAAGTCATTTTGGTAAAGGTACCAAACCGATACCACTTATGTTTTTAGAGGAGTAGTTGTCACAAAATTGTATTTAAAACCTATTTTTAGCCATGGTGGCCATCTTGCATTTTACGCCTACATGACTTTTTACTTAGGACAAACTAATGATCCATATTCATAAATATAGCAGGTTTGTGACCAGGTCACAGGTCGTGTTATGCCATTTCTCCTGAGCATTAGGTTATTACCTCACCAGTACAAGTAGATTTTCTCTTGTCTCAGTAGTTAAATTTGGATAATCAGAATCAAAATAAAATCTTAAAATCCTACAACTTGTTTTCAGTCTTTTACCGAGAGCCAAAACTATAAGGGAGACTTAATCTTTACCCCTCAATGAATGTATAATGGACTGTCCTTTCTCTGAATTTGGACCAGTCCATTTAAAGTACAAAGGGGTGTTTGGATCAACTGACTGAGCACCAAGACAGTGTAAACCCTGATCAGCCTGCAAGATGTCATACCAGTCATTTTGGTAAAGCAGTGCTCACACTGGCCATTTTGAATTTATAGCCACACCTTTTTTAGTTAAGAAAATAATAGCCAACTTTAATGAGTAAATAAATTAGATCAGTCGCAACATGGACCTCCTTAGCTCATGTCAAATTGTTTCTATACTCTTCCCCACCCAATCTCTAGGCAACCTATTTGCTATATAATATAACAAATAGACCACAACATGATTTACTTCTTCCATTTCAATAATTATTTTATATTTTATTAAAAATTAGGGAATGTCTATGTTACAGTGACTTAGTTGAAAAGGTAATCGGCTAAAACAATTGACTCTGAATGGGACACGTTTCTTACAATTAAATTGTAAAACCTCATATTTAGGGAGACACTCCTGCTGCAAATTGTGTGTATTTTGAGATAATTTCTTTCAACACATGAATAGATTCACGCACAATGTTTTATTACCGGTAAAACACTTACCAGCAGCAAAAAACGTGTTTGTTTATATATTTAAAATCTGTTGACCGCCATTTTGAAAGTCTGCTTTGGTCACATGACCTTTTTTTGGGCAATTAAAAAAGTTTTTTTTAATTACAAAATTGAGCTTCTTTTTATCAATAAAAATATTTTAACAATAATTCAATCACTAAAGTTTGACTTAATTTTAATTGAAAGGTAACTAAAGGAAAACAAAGATAAAATTGTCACATGATCAGTCACATGACACGATCTTCTCAAACTGAAAGTAGAACTTGCAAAGGATTCATTGATTGGTTGATAGTACTGAACAATAAATAAAAAAAATTCTGATTGGCTGCATTTATAATTAGATCTTTTCAATGGCTGTCACAACACCAGCTGTGTGTAATTAGGTGCGATATAAAGGAAAACAAAGATAAAATTGTCACATGATCAGTCACATGACACGATCTTCTCAAACTGAAAGTAGAACTTGCAAAGGATTCATTGATTGGTTGATAGTACTGAACAATAAATAAAAAAAATTCTGATTGGCTGCATTTATAATTAGATCTTTTCAATGGCTGTCACAACACCAGCTTTGTGTAATTAGGTGCGATATGCAATTAGCAAATTAACAGCACTAATTGGCTAACGACTTCACGGGTGACCTGGGGAATGAGAGGGATTAGAGGATGCTTATTAGGGTCATCTGGATAATTATGGCCTGATCTACTGGTAGTCAGTTTTAAAATGGGTAACATAGGCAGTATTGTTTTTTTTATGTTTTTAAATAAAATAATCGCCATTTAGTAGAAATAATCGCAATTTTCATAAAATAATCGTAAATGGCTCCCATGGCGTATGGCAGCGTGAGCGTTGGTAAAGGTTCCAATTCAATATCACTTTTGAGTTTTTGAGTAGTAGTCGCCAGTCATTGTTTTTAAAAATATTTTTAGCATTGGCGGCCATTTTGAATTTCCTACCAACATGAATTTTTGCTAGGATCAACTAGACATCAACAGCAACATTCTTGCCAAGTTTCATGAAATTCCATCAGGAATTCGCTGGTGGCAATCGACGCAGAGAGACTATAATCCTTAAAATTACATGCACATACACTAAACGGTTTCAAAGTTACGACTCAATGCCTACGTTCCAGTTAACCATAGATAGGTAAATTTCTGCTTGCTATTATTGAAGGTCCTTATTCCAGCCCATCTCATTCCAAATTGTCATAACAATTGATTGTGGTACTTTTGACATTCAATTTGATTCGCTTCAGAGTGACCCCACTCTTAATGCTTTTATAGGGATCCTTCTATAGAAGTATGAAATATGAGATCACTATAAGGCAAGTCAAACTGATTATCAACAGTACCATACTCAATGGTTCTGCCAAATTTGGAGAGGTGATGGAATAAATGCACGTTTCCATAATAGCAAACTACGATTTTACACTATATCTTGATCACAATGAATTACAGAAACACACAGGATCAAACTGTTACTGACAGGTCCTGTCAACACAACATCGCGGGTTATTTAGACAGCTGGTTTAGAAACATAAAGATGGCCAGCAAGTTGGGCTACTTATAATTTTCCTTGAATCTTTTTATACTTATACGAGAAAGTTTTCTGATTGTGACCGGTTGAAAGCCATAATCTCAAATAACAAGAAAACCATTTAAAGAAACGATTTCTAAATAATTATTTACAATCTTCACTTAAATATATGTATTCGTCCCTAGGGACAAATATACCTGTCCCTGACAAATATACCACCTTCTGGTGGTGATATTAATGCTGAATGTATAAGTGCATTTTATTGCAGTGTTCGGAAGTTCTTCACCGTCGTCCGTATTTCAATGAGCGTGTGTATAAGCGTTTATTTATCCTCGCTGTATTGCACGAAGCATTTTACCGAGCAGACCTCGGTTTAAAGTCTCATCCGAAGGACTGGTAAGTTAGGAAATACTTTTATGAAATATTTCGTTAATTAACCCAAATTCGGTCCTGGCTGGGATTGAACGCACGATCCCTGGGTTACTAAGCCGCGATGCTAACCATTACACCACGGCGCTACCAATATTTCAATGAGCTTTCCTGCATGTTTGTTTATATATTAAATTCAAGTGCCCTCAAGCAAAATAATAGGGATAAAGTAGAGTTCCAAATTTCAACCTGAACTATCACTGATTAGGTGATGAATAACCCCACTTAAATTCCAAGTCAAACAAAGTGCCATGATGTGTTATAAATTAAAGGGACACTGTCCGCAAGTAAGCAGTTATTGAGCATAGCCAAATAACTGTGATTTTTATTCAGTGAAATGTATGAATAAACATTAGCACAGACCCAGATAAGTCTGTAATAATACATTCGTCAGAAAAATAGGAAAGGTTTTTATTTATTATTTAAAAACAATGTGGGACCCACATTATTTACATTTTCTGCTGATCATATAACATCGTTTAGCGCATTAGGGTTTATATATAGTAAGTCTTACGTAATACATCTGGCCCGTTTAGCTCAGTTGGGAGCGAGTTACCTATTGCGAAGTTAGATTATTATTAACCGTGAGTGTAATTTTAGTGGGTTACGATTATTATTACCCGCAAGTGTAATTTTAGTGAGTTACGATTATTATTACCCGCGAATGTAATTTTAGTGTGTTACAATTATTATTACTCGCAAGTGTAATTTTAGTGTGTTACGATATTATTAACCGGGAGTGTAATTTTAGTGTGTTACGATTATTTACCCGCAAGTGTAATTTTAGTGTGTTACACGAGTTTAACCCCAAGAAGCGGTACTTTTATTAATTCCATCAAACAATCTTGGTTTTATTTAGTACCTATTCAATAATGGTTGGTGTGTGATATTTGTCAATGTAATTATTTTGTGATTTATAAGCTAAAAGTTACCAACATTGCCCCTTTAAGCAATCAACAATGGGTGATGTAGAGGAACACAATATATTCAGGTAGTGGTGATGATGCGGTGGGGGGTTGGTTAGGTTTTGTGGGTAACATAGCTATATGTGTAAGAATTGACCAAAACACAGAAATATGTAAAAACCCAGGGGTTACAAGATTACTTAAGCAGCCCTTAAGATAATGCTATAAGGAAGCTCATGGCCAAATTTGGTTGTGCTAGCACAAGAAATACTCGCAAACCTTGATGTGGGATGCCGACGCCAGGGTGATTACATAAGCTCTCTTATTCTTTGAATAGTCAAGCTAAAAATGAGTATTTAACCCATATAATGACCTTCAGTATGACCTTGACCTTTATATTTTAGTATGGCCATGTCGATGTTGTCATGATGTCTATATTGAAATTTTGATGAAGAAATATCAAGAAATGAGAGTTATATCCAATGTTAAGTTTTCGCGAAGATAAAAGTGTTTAACCCATAATATAA
Organism: Cyrtodaria siliqua; assembly: GCA_037043455.1. Classification (NCBI taxonomy): domain Eukaryota; kingdom Metazoa; phylum Mollusca; class Bivalvia; order Adapedonta; family Hiatellidae; genus Cyrtodaria; species Cyrtodaria siliqua. The sequence goes on from JAWPHD010002706.1 coordinate 207,674, forward strand.
TGACCTTCAGTGCGACCTTGACCTTTATTTTTTAGTATGGTCATGTTGATGTTGTTGTGATGAGTCTATATTGAAAGTTTGATGAAAAAATATTAAGAAAGGAGAAAGTAATATATAGCAATGATAATTTTTTGTGACGGACTGACTGACAGACGATGTATCTCATTTTCCTTCAAATGGGTGACAGAAAAATGTGTTACAAGATGTGACGTGACACAATGTGACTATTTCTAGAAAATTAGCTATTTTACCTACAAGACTAAAAAAGCGAAACCTGTGACCTCTAGATTCCAATTCGTCCAGGTAACCACGGTGCTGAGACAGAAATAAGTGGTGATCATCAAGAAAAAAATATCGAAGATAAAGGTTCTATGGTTAATTATTGCTGAATATCTATTACATCTTCTACTTATATTTTTTCTTCATTTGTTTTCCTTTCTGATTTTCAAGAAGTAGGGATAATAGGGCTATTTTTAAGAAAAATACGACTGAAAGCAAGGAAGTAGGAAACAGTAGGAAATGTAGGAAAAACAGGGCCCGCTTGAAAACATGTTTTATAGCACAGAAGTTGGTGTTGAACTAACTCTTGTGTAAACAAAGATGGCTGCTGGCAGCCATGTTTAACGTCGAATCAAAACGATTTTCGACAAGGACCAACATCATGTCATGCTGATCCTTATAGAAAAAGTCCCATATAAATATTACTTCCGAGTTTTCAAGAAGTAGTAGCTACAAACTTGTTTTTTAAAAATCTATTTTTAGATTTAGCGGCCATCTTGGATTTCACATCAACATGAATCTTTGCTAGGATCAACTAGACTTCATTGGCGACTTTTCTGTAATGTTTCATGAAAATCCATTCAGTAGTTTCAGAGGAGTTGAGTCGCTACAAAAAAAGTTTACGGACAGACGACGGACCCCTCACCACGGCATAAGCTCGGGCTGATCTCTGATCAGTAGAGCTAATAATGTGTTATGAGATGCAACGTGACAACAAGACAAACATATTTACGTGACAGCATTACAGACGGTGTCATTCCTATATAGCCCTCAGATCACTTAGTGAAAGCCAGGTTATAAAAAATTAGGCGGAACTTGGGAGTTCAATGCAAAAAAAAAAAGGAATAAATTTGAAATTGTTATAGCCATTTCTAGAAAATTAGCCATCATACTGACAAAGGTCAAAAAAGCTGAACCCTTGATCTCTAGATTCCGAGTCGACTGGGTAACCATGGCGCAAGGACGGAAATAAATGGTGATTATCAAGAGAGGAAAAAACACCTCAGATAAAAGGCTCCATGGTTAAATATCACTGAATATATCTATTACATCTTTCTTTTCTTCATCATTTTTTCCATTCAATCTTCTGATTTTCAAAAAGTAGAGATAATTAGGCTTTTTTTAAGAAAAATACGACTGAAAGCAAGGAAGTAGGAAACAGTAGGGAATGTAGGAAAAACAGGGCCCGCTTGAAAGACTATTATAGCACAGAAGCCGATGTTGAACTAATGGTGCAGGCACCTCAGGCAGAGCAAGCACATGGACTAATCAACGAAATGGTCAATTGTGTAGGTCAATTGTGTTCTTTGGTACAACTTAATTCGGTTTGAATAGGTTGTAGTCTTCATATAGTTTTTTAGGTTTACTGAAATTTAATAAATTTTTAATAGGATGGACGAAAGTCTCCAGTAGAGAGATGCTACGAGAAGTAGTAGATATCACGGATCCGCGGGAGTTTCACCTCCCGCATACATCAGTAGAGGTGGTGTTTGCGGAAAATGTTGGGGGGTTTCACGCCCCAACAGTGCCAGAAAAGATTTAAGGAATTACTAAAAAAAGTATCTTCATTTGAATCATAAGTTTGTGTAAATATTCACATACGACCCATTCACGTCGGTCGAGGTCATATTCGCAGACCGGGTTTGTCAGTTTACTCCGCAGTGTCCATCAGGTTTCTGACACTGCTACGGAAGGTAAGTATTTGCACTTGAATCATACGTTTGTGTAAATATCCACATACAACCTTCCGTTTGTGTATTATATGTTCACTTAGAATAATCATTCTGCATACATATGCACATAAAATCATCGGTTAGCCTAAAAATGAATGTCTATATCCGACAAAAAATTGTGCCCGAACCCATCATCTGAGGTGGACACTTCCTGCAAGTTACGCACCTCATAAAGATGGCAGCTTGCGGTATTATTGCTTAAAGGCACTTCGTGAAAAGGAATGAGAAAAGGAATACACAGCGACTATCATTCCTTTAGTACAGCTGTTTCTTTTCTTTTCTTTTTTACCATAAAGGTATATGCTAGGTTTAGTCTCCACCTGTCCATCCGTCTGTCAACACGATTTCACACAATATGATAACAGATTGACACTTCCAGTTTGACGCTTCAACGTTCAAAACATGTGGCATGTGTATCAATGACAATGAAGGGCTCAAACCAGTGTTATATTTTTTGGCCCGACCGACAATGGATTTTTCAAAGCAATTTACAGCTGACCTTTTGCAATTTCTACAAAAGATAGCCAATAATCCTTGATCTTGTGGCACTCGGTATTTGACTAAACTGCAGCTTTACACATCGCGATTTTTAAGTTTCATTAAGCATTAAAATTAGCATATGGATTTATATATCAGCATCATTTTGAGTTTGCCTGAGTTTTGGTTTTCTTCGTTATTCTACCATAGGTTTAAACATAGTATTGATGCAATATAATCAAACATTGGTAATATTCAGAAACAATTTTCTTTTGACTTTCTCTAATAACTAATATTTATGATGGCAAAAATGCAAAATTTTAAATAAGAGAAAGTAAGGGGACGCCAGTTTTACACAAATCAAGATTGCCGTGTGTCCCATTAATATTTGTATTAGGGTCCGTTAAAACATACCCTGGACCCCAGGAAGGCAATTTAATAAACATCTATGGGTAAATCCTATTTTTCTGAAATTTGGTTCTTCAAGCTCAATTTTTGCATCTGTGAGTGTTCAATTTCAAATGTCTTTTCCTGGTGTCCAATGTATGTTTAAATGAGCTCTTGACAACAATTCTTAAATAGTTTAAGGAATTACACATTTTTTTATTGATGAATTGGACTGAGGTAAATTTTAAAACTCATCTCATACAGTATTGTGTGTTCCAAATGAAATATTTAAAAAAACACAAGCAGGCGATTTTGACTCATCAGGCCTGTAAAATGCCACTCGTCCGCTCGTCATAACGAGTGACTTAGTCAGGCCGGCGAGTGGAGATTTCCTTCCGGTCGTCCTTACAGACGTGTGACTATTGACATTAGTAATAAAATAAATCCAGTCTTTATAGTTTCCTTTTATTCTGGCGAAGAAATTTCACAAAGCGTTTGCTTAAACTAAATAAATAGCCGATAAATTACACTCCAATACACTGGAAGTCAACTTGAAAATACTGGTTACCCATGGTTACTTTGGATAGGTTATAAATAAAGCTGAGATTTCCAAAGTTTATGGACTTGTGTCGTAATCAAATTATCCAATACTAAACTAGTAGTTTTTATCAATAAAACACTGTAACCGGACCATTATACTTTCCCGTAAAAATGTTGAAGAAACAGACATGTCTATAGAATGTTTTTGGAGGAGAGTTGGTGGAGATGACGAAAAAATACAAATAGAGAAAGTGAAAAGACAATTAATTGCATATTAAAATTAAAACTGCAATAAAGGCAGTATGATAGTACCAAATGCTAGCATGTTTTGCAGGAGAAAAGACTGGAGGATACACAGTTGTATTATCACAGTGACTTACATAAACAGTTGCTTTTGAAATGTTAAAATGATGTCATATCTTATTGTAAGTGCCTTTCATAATTATTAAGAGGACAAGCTAGTCATACCTGAGATGGGATCTAGTCATGTATTTGATACTTTGATGATGTTACATGTAGTTTGTTTATCTAAATAAAGTGTTCTTGATTGTCACTGATTTACCTTGTCTAGCACTAGCGGGAAGCAAAAATATGAAGACGATTCCTGTTCAAAATTAAGGACGAGTACAAAGTTGATAAGGGCAAGTGGATTTTTTTTCACTAGTCCTGCAGGATTAGTTGTCTTTGTTAAAAATGTACAGGCCTGCTCGTTATTTGCATTTCACAAAATCTCTATTCAAGCGTGAAACACAAAACAATGAGAATATTATAGACATAGTAGTAATTTTGATTAGTATATATCCCACTTTGCATTTGCCGATTATAGGGTTTAATTTCAATTTGTTTAATAAATGATGATACTGATCCTATAATACAACGTACTGTATACGTTTCTATTCAGAGTTTTTCAACTATAACAATGTAGTCGAGCATCTGAATTGAATGAATTGGATTTTATTGTCGCACCACCAGCTAAGGTCATATTGCAACTTTCCAGCTTCCACTGGTGGAGGAAGACCCCAGGTGCCCCTCTGTGCAATTTTCGTGTACGGGCGGGCACCTGGGTAGAACCACAGACGTTCCGCAAGCCAGCTTCCTCACATAAAAATTCCTAGGCCCCTGAGTGATCGAACCAACAGCGGTGAGGGGCAAGTGATTGCAAGTCAGAGACTCTAACCACTCGGCCACGGACGCCCCTTCGAACATCTGACGTCTCGTCTTTGTATTCACTAACCTGTTACTAGTCACTGTTTACGTTATTTATATTTAGACGAATACTGTTCTCTCTTTCTAAAGCTGTATCTTGAAACGTGACAATGTCATTCAAAACCGTGATTCCTGAATCTTGGTCAACAGCTTTTAAATAACTCACTTATTTCTTTAGCCAGAGCATGTTTCGCATAGTATAGTATATGAATACTTATATTTTCAGGACAGATAGTTTCGAACATTTGGAGAGGTAATTGAGGACAGGAGACTGCTGGTGGTGGTAAGCAGAAGTATTTACTTCGACATTTTGAACGAGCTGAAATATTCGTTGGAGTATACCGATTATCTCGCTTACTGAATTCAATATAACATATTGTATAGCTTTTTCAAACCGCCCCCGAGAAAATGTTCGCAGACAGAAACATATCTCACTATAAGTATCGAATACTCTATGTTTCTTAATCGTACTCGAAGGTGCGTGTTAAGGGTCAACATTTGTTTCCTATTTTGATTTTACAGTGTAGGTCAACTTTGTCAAATGTTAATTTTCGAATTTGTCTAAAAAAAACACCTTCAAATTCCCCCATAAGTATCCTCACATTAATCGAAACTTTTCTTCATCACTCAGAATGACATTAAAGACCTCAACAGGGAGGCGCGTAGGCCTAGACGGAGAATGAGAGTCGCAAGGTATGCCTATGTAATATATTAGAGAATCCTGAACTAAAACCTTTTTACGGTTTCATATCCTGGACTAAATCATCAAACTTCAAACTAAAACAATCGGTTGAAGTTTCAGTTTTCAGATTTGAGCTCATTCGGCGGGAAACAGCTGGTAACAGACCTCTCGACAGTCACCACAGACAGAGGATATGCGGGAAAATGTAAGTTTAATTTGCATGATAATTTAAATTAACCTTTTGATATTTAATGTGCGAACTGATAACCAATTTTTCTATCTATCATTAAGTGAATGAAAGTAAGTAAAGCATTATAAAAAAGATGTTCATCTTGCTGAAAATTACAGGCCTGTGTCCGTGACGTCAGTATTGTGTAAAGTTCTAGAATATATTATATGTAAACATCTCTTTTTTATATGAGGTTTATAATAATACAGATATAATGTACGTTACACGATTGCCGACATAATCATCAATTAAACAATCCATTAACCTTTAATTATTCCGATTCCTGACTTGCATTTTAAATTATCAATTACAACAATCGGTACACTGCATTGTTTCGGATTCATACATTTTATGTACATGCATGGTTGTTCTTTTGGTGTAATGCAATTTGGTTTAAATGTGTACAGTGTGTCAACTGTGAACAGGTAGGTAGTAGTCTTTATATATTTATATATATATATTGAAATTTAATAAAGGTTATTCTACTTAAAACAACCTTCTAAATCCTGACATACATTATGAATTATCAATTACAACAATCGGTAGACTTTTCTTTATTTCAGAGTCAGAAATTACACTTTGTAGTAATGCCAAAGTCCAGGATGACTTGGAGCAAGTAAATTGTGACGATTTGGTTTAAATAGTGTTTCTAGTTTGAATGAGGTAGTAGTCTTAATACATATTTATTGAAATTTAATAAAGATTATTCTATTTCAGCCTTTCAGTTTTCTGAGTGAGAACGGTTGGAAACCTTAATCTTAAATACTGCAAAAAGAAACGAAGCAAAAAGAAATTTTTGGTGTAACTCAATTTGGTTTAAATACAGCGTTTCTAGTGTGGATAGATAGTAATCTTAATATATATGTATTGAAATTTAATAAAGGTTAGACCTATTTAAAAGTCAGTTTTCTGACTGATCGGCTGGAAGCCGTAATCTAATAAAGCAAAAAGAAAAACATGATTAATAAAAACAATCGATTACTAGTAACCATTCCTTGATTCCAAGAAGAAGTCACCAAAGTCCAGGACGACTTGGAGTAAGTAAATTGTGTTCTTTCGCTGTTACTCAATTTTGGTTTAAATACTGTGCTTCTAGTGTATTTATTTATTGAATTAGATTTCTTAATTTTGATAACGTAGAATCTTGATTATTCATAACAGGGTTTAATTGATTGGGAAAATATGTGAAGCATTTGTGTGAAGTGTTTTGTTTTTTTACCCGACCGCAAACAATGATTATTAATTTATTAAACAAACATGTGACAATACAGGTATGTAGTAAAATGTCAATTATTTTAATTTTGAGAAGTTGATGCAACGAGTTAAGAAAATGCATTTAAACAGGTGATGCCATAAGAAAATGCATCTCATTTCGAGAAACCTCTCAAATAATAAACATCTTCAAATTGGCAAGCAAAAGCTAATAATGGGAAAATAATGCCAGTCATAAAACACCAGGGAGAAGCTGACTGTCATCGCCTATGCAGAAGCCCATGGCAACAGAGCCTCAGGAAGAGAATTCAGCGTGGGAGAGTCGTTTGTCCGGGATTGGCGAAGACAACAGGATCGTCTATCCAAGATGCCTAAGACCAAGCCAGAGCAATAAGTATCCAGAGATGGAGTGGAGGCAGCTGTATTGACATGGGTCATGGACCGAAGGAACCAGGGAATTGCCGTATCAACAACAGAGATCCTGCTGAAGGTTAAATTGATAGCGATTGAGCTTTTGTTTTCAGACTTCAGAGGTTCAGACACCTGGGGTTATAGTTTTCTCAAGCGTAACCATCTCTCTATCAGATGCTGCACCCATATCACCCAGAAGATTCTCAACGACTTCGGGAAAAGCTGTTTGACTTTCAGAAGTTCACAATCAAGATGCGAAAACAGCACCAGTTTGAGCCGAGCCAGATAAGAAAAGCCGACCAGATGCCCCCCGACTTTCGATCTGCCGTACAGCTGAAGGGTAGTAAGGATGTTGACATATGTACCACTGGAAATGAAAAGATCCACTTTACTATGATCCACTTTCCAACCGCTGCCAGGAAAAGGGTTGGTTTGAAGACATCTTCATGCTGGATTGGTTGAAAAAGATCTGGGATCGACGTGCAGTGAGCCTGAAGAAGGGTATGTACTGGTGCTAGATGCCTTCAGATGCTTCAAGAAGGATTCAATCAAGCTTCTACTGAAGGACAAGAAGATAACGTTGTCAATCATTCCTGGAGGCATGACATCTATCCTACAGCCATTAAATGGCCAGTAGAGCTAAAATTCAAGGGCAATAACTCTGGTGTTTCTTGTCCAAAACTCATTCAAGCTTTCATTAATATCAACAATCTGGTATAGTTTAAAAAAGATCGAATGAAAAATGAAGGCCCTATAGTGTTAATGAGGCCAAAATATAGCATATTTCAGAAAATCAAGTTGTCAGAGCTTTCACTGATATGAACAAAGTTTAAAAAAAATATTGTAGCCAGTTGTAATCAAAATCTGCAAGTTTGGTTAAGACTGCTAAAGTAATGTGGCCTCTATCTGCAAGTTTGGTTAAGATTGCTCAAGTAAAGTGGCCTCTATCTGCAAGTTTGGTTAAGAATGCTAAAGTAATGTGGCCTCTATCTGCAAGTTTGGTTAAGATTGCTCAAGTAATGTGGCCTCTATATGCAAGTTTGGTTAAGATTGCTCAAGAAATGTGGCCTCTGTTGTGTAAACCAGATGAAAAAATGCACTTTTTAGCTTATTCAGCGGTCATAATTCTGGTGTTACTGGTCCGGTCTGGCCCATTATCGAACTCGTCTGAGACCTCATGGTCATGCGAGTTTGGTTAAGATTGCTAAAGTAATGTGGCCTCTATCGTGTAAACAAGCTAAAAGTTGATGACAGGCAGACGACATACGACGTCACAATAGCTCAAACTTCAGCACGAAGAAAAAATTTATTTCCTTTTGTATTTTTACAGGTCACTCCAAAAAATACAGTTTCACGTGGAATTTGTGGTGAAAGGTGAGAAAGATTTGGTGCTGAAGATATTAGTCTGCGTAATTATGCATGTTTTTTCACTAAATATGAATTAAAAATTAAATGAAAGCGTACAGTAACTCATTAAACAAGAGGTCAATGACCTTGAAGCTCTACTGATAGATTTTTGATAGCTAGGTCAACATTCCTGTGAAGTTTCATGAAAATCCATCAAGTAGTTTCATAGGAGTAGTCGCTACAAGTTTTCATTATATAACTATATGTAAACAAAGATGACCGCTGGCAGCCATGTTTAACGTCGAATCAAAACGATTTTCGACAAGGACCAACATCATGTCATGCTGATCATTTTAGAAAAAGTCCCATATCAATATCACTTAATAGTTTTCAAGAAGTAGTCTCTACAAACTTGTATTTTAAAAATCTATTTTTAGCTTTGACGGCCATCTTGGATTTCACATCAACATGCATTTTTGCTAGGATCAACTAGACTTCATGGGCACCATTTCTGTAAAGTTTCATAAATATCCATCCTGTAGTTTCAGAGGAGTAGTCGCTACAAATAAAAGTTTACGGACAGACAGACAGACGGACGGACGCCGCACCACGGCATAAGCTCTGCTGATCTCTGATCTCTGATCAGTCGAGCTAAAAATTACCGATAATACTGAAAACCAAATTCAGGCATAAACACTTAAAAGCTTCAAAAAATCGAGTGCACCCAGTCATACTCAATAAAGGCTATTAAAGTCCGAGGTTGTGAATGACAATTACGTGCCTACAGCAAAATTTTACTAGTAGATGCTTGCAAGGAAAAAAATGGCATTTTCGTCTGGCTGTTTGGCATTCATGCTACTTAAAAAAGACAGAAGTGACATTAAATGTATATGTAATGAAACAGTTAATTTGTAATATTGTTTTATGGTAATGACTAAAGAGTAAACTGTTTACAGCAATAATGGTTTGTCCAAAACTTGTTTTAAGTATACGCATTCATTTTGTAAATGTAATTACGTAATGTATTTTCACACATAGTGCTGAAAGCTTATCTGGTGCACTGCCAGTTCTTAGAAAACTTTGAGTCAACATTGTTATAGTACAGCTAAGTTAACACTTGTCATCTAAAAATTATCCATCATATCATTATGCTAAATAACAATATATTACCATGGACAAGCACGAGTTATATAGTCAAAAAAGAAAGTTTGCACCCAAATCTGCCTAATCTACCTCATTATGGATTACCTTTATGTAAACATCATAAATGTGTTCAAACATCGCTATTTTATGTTTGAGAAGTTCAAAGTTTGCCATTCATGAGAAATTCCAGAAAACCAGCAATTAATAAGAGGACTTGTCTTGGTTTTCTCATTCAACTTATATTTTGCAAATTCTCGCTCATTTATGCATACAGTTTTGCTAAGTTTTCATTTCAGCTTTTTGAATAATTTCAAAAATAGATGTGCACACTTTCTCTTTGACTGGGTATATGAGATATATTTAAAGGGTCTGGAGGAGATTGGGATGTCATGGTTGTACAATGCCTTATTTATTGACTTTATAACACAGTAATAAACCCAACAGTTTAAATATTTAGAAGTAGAATGTACTTTAACAACAAATAAAGTACTTCTTAAAGCCATATAGCTCCATAGAATAATTATGTAGCAATTGCATTTTCTCAGACCAATTATTTTTATAAACAATAAAACCCGACTGAAAGGACAGACACATTTAGTGCTCATTACAGCTTACAGGAAACTGAACAACAATATGAATTTACTTATATTTGGACCGACATCCATAATTCTTACAGATCGCCCCCAGTCCTTTTAACAAAGCACAGAAAATTAAACAAATCATACACAACACAGTAAAAGCAGCAATATTTCAATCCATTGACAACAACAAACTGCAACTGATCAAAGTTGTTAACTTGACAAAAGGCAAGTTACTGAAAACAAATTTTGGAAAGGCTAACACATAACACAGCTTTGTATTTTTTCACAAACCAGTAATACGTGCAGTCACTTGACCTCACATCTCGTTATTCTGCCATAGTACTGTAGCAACACGATGTACAGGTGATGGGGCTCGTCCTAAGGAAGCGTCAAGTGAGAAATCTGGCAGGGCTTCCATCGACAGCAATCGTCAAAAAATACAGCTTTCCTCTCGTGTCATCGAAGCACTGACTCTCAACCAGTGTAACATCTCCTGAATCCTTTAACATAAATGCATATACATGTATTGAAACAATGAAAGCATAGCTTAATTATGTACCTTATGCAGTCAAGTGATAGGTTCCGTAGCTAGTGTTTCCTATAGCATTTTATATTAGCTTTATTTATACAAATTGATTCTACCTTTTATGTTTTATGAAAAGCAACATCTATTTACCAAACAAGTCATTTAACAGGAATGTGGCATATATTCAAACAAGCTTTGTTATCTAGAGTTCTGGAAAATAATTATCAACAAGAGGCCCAAAAGAGCCTGTGGATGCTTTACTGGCTAACAATGGCTGAGGGGAACTGATTTTTGAACATTTTCAAGCTTTCATCTATATAAACGCCAGAGCTGTTCAGAGTTAAAAACAATTATTAAATATACATGTCACGCTTTCCAAATGGATGTAAGAATACATTTTGAAAGCAACAATCATTCAGGTTAAATGGAAGTTAAGTGAAACGAAGGACAGTACATACAAATATAATGCTCCCACTGAAAACAATCAGTGTAAACGTAAAATTTGACAAAAAAAGGTCTGCAACTCTGGTAATACTGGGTCAATTTTGATGCCAAATCTACATGCACATTTTGATATCATAGGTAAGCATCCTGTAAAGTTTGAGGAAAAGTGTGGGAGTGGATAGACAAAACAACATGCACATCTTGACATCGTAGGTAAGCATCCTGTAATGTTTCGAAGCAATCGGTTGAAAAGTGTGGGAGAGGCATAAAAATACAGCAACCCATATATATAAGTGCTTGTCGTCCCCATGTCATCAACTGGTTCCATTTCTCGACTGTAGGATGGGGATGTAAACTGGGCAGTCCCGTGTATCGAGCACGTTAAAGAACCATAGGAATCTATTCGATAATAAGAATAGGGCAGGTTCCCGGATTCCTATGTATCCTTCCCCTCTCTCTGGGGCGTCTCCAAATAACCTATACTGGTTTGAGCCGTTAAACAACATTCAACATCCATTTCTTGTTCATCAGCACCAAAGAACACAATCTACTTACCCAATGTCGTCAACTCATTCCATTTCTTGTTCATCAGAACCAAAGAACAAAGAACACAATTTACTTACCACATGTCGTCAACTGGTTCCATTTCTTGTTGATTAACATCAAAAACACAATTTACTTACCCCATGTCATCAGCATCAAAGAACATATATTCCTTTATCCAAGTCGTCTACTACGAAGACAGCTTCTTGATGGGCGGGCTGCCTGGAACAGTGAACATTTTGATGGTTACAAAATGAATGTCAGGAACCAAAGAAAGGTTACTACAAATAGATTGTTTTTGTTGATGTTTATTACAAGCTGTAATTGCTGAAGTCTACTTATTGCGTTAATTGATAATTCAAAATGTAAGTCGGGAATCAGAATAATAAAAGCTTTAACGGATTGTTTTTAAGTGATAATTATGAAATGTAAGTCAAAAAGTGAATCGGCAATCGTTTAACCTACATTATATCAGTAATCTAAAAACTGAAAAGTCAACTCATTGAGTTGAATAATTTAAATCCAGAATATGAAAATGTACTAGGTGTCGAGAAGATCATCGAAATGCTGTATGAAGTTGAAGGCCTTCCGAATACTACAATAAAATGCACTACCGTATTTTACCTTGAATAGTAAGCAGTTTTTTACTTCTTTTACGAAAGGGAGATTCGTACAATACAAGGAAACTATATAAAAAAACTTTTTTTCTTGCATTTTATATGCAGAAAAGCAACGTTAGAATGGGAAAAAATGCCGGTAAAACATCGGGAATGAACAGAACAGACAGACATTTGTGAATGCTGGTTATACTTTATTTTTCGAGACTTTCTAGCTTTATACAAGTAATTTATTGTCTTAATAAATGAACTTAGAAATGAATCAAGTTTATTTATATAAAGCTTGTTTTTATATAAATGTTTGCAAATGAGAACATTTCGGCCCTTGTTTTGTTATTTATATCAGCTGACTTGATATTGCGACAGTTCAATTTTATATTTAGTTTATTTTACCAAATATTTTATTTTAGCTTACAGAATAATAATTATAAACTATTATTACTACAAAACAGTCCGAATATGTGTTAGACAAATGAAAATCTTGCTTCTTTGCCAATATGACCACCTTTATCTAAAAAGTATTTTGATGCACACCATACACGGAAACAACTTTTTTACCCAGGTTTGACCTCTAAAAAGTGGGTGTGCACTATAGACGGTAAAATACTGTACTACTGTAGCATTAATATTGCCACCAGAAGATGGTATAATTGTCAGAGACAAGTACAGTATATTTAAGTGAAGTGTCCATATTTATAGAACTTGGTTTGTCCATATTTATAGAACTTGGTTCTTTAATGTTTATCTTCTTTCTTTTTGTTGCAGTCTTTAAGATTAAGGCTTCCAACCGATCACAGTCAGAAAAGTGAGAGACTAATAGGTCCAGTGTTTTTTTTCTCTATTTTGGGAACATAGCCCATGGCATTGGAATTGGGAATTTTAGCGCGATTTTTCATAAAATTGGGAATTGTAGCGCGATTTTTAATAAAATTCGGAAAAATATAAAGTAAAGCTTTCCTTTCATAATTATATCTTTAATACTGTTTTTTGTACACCAAGATAAACAGAAGAATTTATAAGCTTTTGAACCCCAATCCAATGAACCCCAATCATTGGATTGGGACACTAAAAAAATATAAAAAAAAAATCTTTTAATTTTTTTTTTTTTTTTTTAAAAATTGGGAATTTTTTCCTCTTAATTGGGAAAAAAAGGTATGTTTTGGCATTGGGAATATGACCGAATTTCGGCTATAAAAACAGCCAAAAAAAAAACACTGAGGTCTAGCCTTTATTAAATTTCAATAAACATATAAGGCCTGAAAAAAAAAGGAGGCCCAAGTGGGCCTGTAGACTCTACTGGTATGATGTGATTCAAAAACATAAACATGATAGAGGCCAACCCAAGAAATGCGTTTCCTATGTAAACTTTGGGTTATCGTGGCAGCCATTTTAAACATTTGACGACAACGAAAAACACACACTTAATAAAGGCCAACAACAGGAACATGTATATGATATTTAACTAGAATGGAATAAGTGGTAATTTGTCGTTTGATAAATGTCCTTAAATTTGACCTAAGTTTAGCCATGGTGGCCATCATGGATGACTGGAGGCCCCAAAAAAACAAATCTGAGAGGGACTATCCCAAAGACCATTGTGATTTAAGTTTCATCAAAATCCATCAAGCAGTTTCAAGGAAGATGTCATCTTTAACGTTTTCCTATATAACTATGTAAACTTTGGGTCGCTGTAGCGGCCATTTTGATTATTTGCTGATTACGAAAAACACAAACTTGATAGAGGCCAACCCAAGGAACATTAATTTATGGTATTTCACAATAATGGAATAAGTGGTTTCGAAGATGTCGTTTGAAAATTCCTTAAATCTGACCTAGTTTTAACCATGGTGGCCATCTTGGATGACTGGCGGCATGAAAAACAAAAATCTGAGAGGGGTAACATTGTGATGAAGTTTCATCAAAATCCTTCAAGCGGTTTCAGGAGATGTCGATTTTATATAATTTCTAACAGACGGACGGACAAACAGACGACGGACGAAAAGTAGTCGCATAAGCTCGCCTGGCCTTTGGCCAGTAGAGCTAAAAATTGATTGATTTTCCCCAATCCTACCTTTTTTATTTGACCAGGAGCTGAATTTTTTGTAGGAGCCGAAAATTAAGACTCCTCATAGTGGTCCTCTAGGACATGATGTTGTTGGATGTCTGGCTGATCCTCTGGGATGTCTTGTTGGATGTCAGGTTGCCTGGAACAGTAAAAACAAGAAATATCACTGTAAATGATAAATGCCCCCGAAGTGTCCTTTGACCTCTAAGTATGACCTTGACCTTGGAGCCATGGACCTGGATTTGTGCACACCTCATTTGGTTGTGGTGAGCACTTGTGCCAGGTTATTTGAAAATCCCTCCAGGCATGCAAAAGTTATTGACCGGACACGATTTGACCTTTGACCTCTAAATGTGACCTTGACCTTGGGGCCACAGACCTGGATTTTATGCGCGACACATCGTCTTCTTGTGGTGAGCACTTGTGCCGTGTTATTTGAAAATCCGTCCATGAATGCCAGAGTTATTGACCGGACACAATTTGACTTTTGACCTCCAAGTGTGACCTTGACCTTGAAGACCTGTGTTTTGCGTGCGACACATCGTCTTGTTATGGTGATCACTTGTGCCAAGTTATTTAAAAATCCCTGCAGGAGTTGCGACGTTACGGTCCGGATACGAAATTGCGTACGTTTTTGACCTGCAAGTGTGACCTTGACCTTTGAGGTACGGACCTGGGTTTTGCACTCGATACATCGTCTTGTTATGGTGATCACTTGTGCCAAGTTATTAAAAAATCCCTGCAGGGGTTGTGAATTTACAGTCCAGACACAAATTTCGGAATGACAGACGGACATAATCCGGACGGACAGTGTGATTACTATATAGTTTTTCGGGGGCATATAAACAGTAAAACGGGAAAAAAAATAATAAAAGGTTAATGGACTGTTTTAACTGATGATTATGAAACTAAGTCAGGAATCGGAATGTCAGCAATCATTCAATGTACATTTTATCAATAATCTGAAAATGAAAAGTCTACCGATTGTTGTAAATGATTCAATTTTTTTTAAGGGATAGTGGCTTTAAGCGCATGATGGGGTGGGTGCAGCATTGTGCTCCCCTCCTGCATGTCAATTTTTTTCCTTCATATTTTGAAGTAATTTTAGTGTGGTTGAGTTCAACCCCACGAATCGGTACTTTTTTTTGTACCACCAGGGGTTTTTTTCTGGAAAAGGGGAAGGGGCCTGGGGCCTTTGAGATGGGGAAAATTTCCGCGGGCCGCCGGCGTTTTAGTGAAAAAGGGGAAACAAATTGTAAACAAGTTTAAAGTGCATGATTAACTTTTAATATGGCAAATTCAATTGAATTTGCTATCATACATCTTATGATTATAAGGCCATCACTCTATGTTTAACGTTTTTGAATTCCTCCACCAGATTGTCATAATCTTGATCACTTAAACTACCACTGAAGTCACTGATACGCATTAATGCGTCTAAGGTGTCCTGGGACATGCCTCTTAATTCAGTGGCGATGTCGTTCATCAATTTTGCGCGTATTTTTTGCGTCCGTTTTTCTGATTTTCTTGTTGAATTGCTTCCAGTTATGAGACATTTTTCCGTGACACGCTGGTAAACAAAAGAACAGGAATACGGGATGTCGTAAAAGAAATCTCGTAAAGGGAGATCACTGATTTGCGCAGTGCTCTACCTTGATGAGGTTTATTTTACGACATACCGTATTCCGTTCTTTTGTTTACCAGCGTGACTTACTTCCCCTGACAATAGATGACAGCTTTTCGGCAATAATAAAAAACGATGGCCGATTTTCGCATTTCGGCAATTCTTCGGAGGGGAATTTATATTTTTAGGGGAAAAACTATACTTATTTTCCAAGGGGAAGGGGCCGTTAAGCGGCCTCTTCTATAGAAGGAAAAAAACCCCTGACCACTATTCCGTCAAAACTTTGTTTTTTACTTTTAAGTAAATATTCAATAATGGTTGGTGTGTTATGTTGTCAACGTAATTGTTTTGTGTTTTATAAGCTAAAAGTTACGGACATCGACTCTTTCAATACCGAGTGTAAACTACTCCACAGCGTTTGAAATGTGACATGCGTAGTGAAGCAGTCTATACGGAGCAATTTTGTAGGCTGAAATCTGAATGGCTATAAGGTCAATCTGATGCGACCTCCAATGCAGTGTTGTCAGATCCTTAGTAGTGTAGAGTATCATAGCGTGATAAATGGTCGGATTATAAAAATACGAAAACCCATGTAAAAAAACAAGGTCAACGACCTTGAAGCTCTACTGATAGATTTTGATAGCTAGATCAGCATTCCTGTGAAGTTCCATGAAAATCTAGATTCAGAGTAGTCGTTACACGTTTTTATATATAACTCTAGGTAAACAAAGATGGCCCCTGGCAGCCATGTTTTATGACAAATCAAAATAATTTTCAACAATGACCATCATGAAAATCCTTCAAGTAATTTCAGAGTAGTTGCTGCAAGTTTTACCATATAACTTTGTAAACAAAGATGACCCCTGGCAGCCATGTTTAATGATGAAAATGATTTTCGAAAAGGACCAACATCATGTCATGCTGATCATTTTAGATTTTTTTTTCAAGCAGTCGCTACAAATTTGATTTCAAAAATCTATTTTTAGCCGTGGTGGCCATTTTGAATTTCCGGCCAACCTGAAATGTTGCTAGGATCAACTAGACATCAAGAGCAACATTCCTGTGAAGTTTCATAAAAAACCTGTCAAGGAGTTCCAGGAGTAGTAGGCACACACTTTTACTATATGACTATGAAAACAAAGATGTCCGCTGGCAGCCATACTTTTTTTTTTTTTGGCAGCCATACTTAACGTTGAATCTAAATGATTTTCGACAATGACCAACATCATGTCATGCTGATCATTTTAGAAAAGTCCCATATCAATACCACTTAGTTTTCAGGAAGTAGTCGCTACAAATTTGTTGGTTTTTTATATCTATTTTAAGCCGTAGCAGCCATATTGAATTTTCGACCGGCCTGATATTTTGCTTGGATCAACTAGACATCACGAGCAACGTTCCTGTGAAGTTTCATGAAAATCCTTCAAATAGTTTCAGAGGAGTAGTCGCTACAATTAAAGTTCTTTCAGAAATATCATTTTATCGCTTGTAAATTTCCCTTTACTCTGTCCGAGAGTCCGGTCATTTTTAAAACTAAAATCCAATCAGAACGCTTGTCAGGCCTTTTTCTACTATCCTCACGGTTCCGACTATCGGACCCGTTCCCAATGCCAAATATAGTTTTTTCCCAATTCTGAAATAAAATTCCCCTTCCATTTTTTTTTTATTTATTTTTTTACAAAGTTAGGTCAAATATACAAATGTTTACAAGGAAATACTATAAAAATAACAATATTTAAATCATGTATTGAAACCAGGCAATTAAAACAACCTGATATTTATGTACAACTAAATTATGAAAATTCCCAATTTGAGGCATAAAGCGATTGATTTTTTTCCCAATTGGGCAAAATTTACGGCGTAAATTTTCCCAATTTGTCCAGGGTCTTTTTCCCAAAATCGGCAGAAAAAGGCCTGCTTGTGATTTGAAGCCGTATTGGTCTATAAATAGAAAGTTCTCTCCCTTGATAAAAATTGATCGATTTATATGCCCGCATTTCTTTGGTCGATTACTTGATTTGAACCAATCGCATTACAACTTTCATACTGTCATTGACAGGTCACGCTAATTTGTCACATTCAACTGAAGAAGAAAGATCGAATATTAATAGTTTAAATGGTGATATAGTTCTCATGTTCTTATTTTTCGGTGAATTGTTCTATCATCTTTTTCTATTTTTAGTTCATTAATAGCAAAGCTGTGTCATAAGAATGCGTTACAATGAACGCTTATTCACAAATGCACCGCAAACCCTCACCTGTTGTGGATAGATTAATTTGCCAGACCCGGTACGGTTTTTTAACAAGATTTGTGGTGCCACCCTAAAATTATATATGTATACCGAATGTCCTGTGAACTTAAAAATGTTGTCGCACAGACTGCGCTACAAGTTTTTAACTCTATGTAACAAGGATGGCCACTGGTAGCCATGTTTAATGTCCAATCAAAACAACAAGGACCAATAACACGTCATGCTAAAATTTTAGAAAAAGTCCCATATCAATACCATCTTGCATTTCACATCAACGTGAATCTTTGCTGGGATCAACTAGACATCATATGATGGGCAACATTCCTGTTAAGTTTCATGAAAATCCATCCAATAGTTTCAGAGGAGTAGTCGCCGCAAAAAAAGTTTACGTACAAACAGACGGACGATGGACACCGCAACATGGCATAAGCTCTGCTGATCTTCGATCAGAAGAGCTAAAAAGTGTTGCCGTCCGTGGGTGGGACATCATAATTTCTGAAACAGCCCTTACCACATGTCATCATCTGGGTCCATTTCTTGTTCATCAGCACCAAAAAACACAATTTACTATCCCCATGTTGTCAAGAGGTTCCATTAGCATCAAACAATTTCCTTTCTCCAAGTTGTCCACTATGAAGACTGCTTTGAGACATCATGATCGTCTTGGTGGGCAGGCACCCTGAAACAGTGAACATTTTGATGATTACAAAACAAATGTAGGAACCAAGTTACTAGTAATCGATTGTTTTTACTGATGATTACAAAATGTTATTCCTGAATCTGATAACAATGAAAATTCCACTGTTTGATATTATTTACAATAAATGTACATATAAAATGGGTAACTTCATTTAATTTGTAGGGACCTTGAGCAAAGTAAGACACAACTGGGAAGTTTTTATAGCAGTGCCATTCTGCTTCATCTCTATTGAATGGAATATATACATGTATATCCAAACATTTTTATTTTGATAGTTATGAAAAACTTGGTAAAGGGTGGACAAAATATCAAAATCAGATGATAAAGAAGATATGACCATTTAAACGTTCTGAAACAGATACGAAAGCAACCATCTTTAACGTGTTTCTTGTGTATATTTTTTGCAGTATTTTAGATTAATGCTTGCAACAGGTCACAATCAGAAAACTAGAAGACTGAAATAGATTCAAACTTTATTAAATTTCAATAAATATATATCAAGACTACTACTACCTATTCACATTAGAAACAGTCCTCTGGAACGTGATCATCTCCATCTTGGTGGGCAGGCGCCTAAACAGTATTCTGGGACGTGCTCTAAAACGTCTTGTTGGATGTTGGGCTGCCTGGAACAGTGAACATTTTGAAATGAATGTCAGAAACCAGGGAATGGTTACTAACTTACTAGTAAATTAGATTGTTTTTATTGATTACAAAACTTCTGCTTTTTTGACATTTTGCGTAGAAGCTGACATCTTGGAACAACTCATTTGATTCATAACTTTCACATCTGGTCAACTTCTGGTAGGTTGAGATATTCAGTAGGTGAAAATAAAGGGGTTTACTCGGACTTTATCCTCAATCTCTATATGAATTGAATTGAATTGAATGTTGTTTAACAGCTCATCAACACAGTATAGGTTATTTAGAGCCGCCTCAGAGAGAGGGGAAGGATACATAGGAATCCGGGAACCTGCCCTACTCTTATTATCGAATAGATTCCTATGGTTCTTTAACGTGCTCGGAAGATAGACCGATACACGGGACCGCCCGGTTTACGTCCCCATCCGACGGACGAGGCTAAGGTAAAGTGTCTTGCCCAAGAACACACCGACGGAACAATCTCTATATGAAAAATGAAAACATTTATAGACCAGGATTTAAATGGAACAATCTCTATATGAAAAATGAAAACATTTATAGACCAGGATTTAAATTAAATGTATCCATATTGCAGCGATTCATTTTGCTCTGCGTCCCGCGTCCTAGACGCACATTTTTTTCTGAGGATGCATCATTCTTAAACATGTGCGTCCCATGGACGCAATGGGATGCATTGCTCAAAAAATTTTACAAGTGGTAAATAACCGTTTTCGATATGATATATAACACGACACCGATTAAATTAGAACGCAATTACAATGTAGTACGCGTATTCTGATTGGGTAAAAATTATCTGTCATCCAATCAGTAACAACGTTCTACTAACTGTTGGTGTTCACTAGTATGAAAATCCCTAGACTTTGTCACGGTCCTTTGCGCTTCTCTGTTGAGAGAACAGAATAGAACAGAATAGAATAGAATAGGAAATCACAAAATGCCACCGAAGAAAGTTATAAACAAGAGGTCAATGACCTTGAAGCTCTACTGATTGATTTTGATTTCAGGAAGTAGTCGCTACAGATTTGTTTTTTGAAAATCTATTTTTAACCGTGGCGGCCATCTTGAATTTCCGGCAGACCTGAAATTTTGCTAGGATCAATTAGACATTAAGAGCAACATTCCTGTGAAGTTTCATGACAATCTGTCAAGTAGTTTCAGAGGAGTAGTCGCTACAAGTTTTCATTATATAACTCTATGTAAACAAAGATGGCCGCTGGTAGCCATGTTTAACGTCAAATCAAAACGATTTTCGACAAGGACCAACATCATGTCATACTGATCATTTTAGAAAAAGTCCCATATCAATATCTTGTATTGTTTTGAAGAAGTAGTCGCTACAAACTTATTTATTTTAAATCTATTTTTAGCTGTGGTGGCCATCTTGAATTTCCGGCCGACCTGATTTTTCTAGGATCAAATAGTCATCAAGATCAACATTCCTGTAAAGTTTCATGAACATCCGTCAAGTAGTTTCAGAGGAGTAGTCGCTACAAGTTTTTACTATATAACTCTATGTAAACAAAGATGGCCGCTGCAGCCATGTTTAACGTTGAATCAAAACGATTTTTGACAAGGATCAACATCATGTCATGCTGATCATTTTAGAAAAAGTCCCATATCAATATCACTTATAGTTTTCAAGAAGTTGTTGCTACAAACTTGTATTTTAAAACTCTATTTTTAGCTTTGGCGGCCATCTTGGATGAACATGAATTTTTGCTAGGATCAACTAGACTTTATGGGCAACATTTCTGTAAAGTTTCATGAATATCCATCCAGCAGTTTCAGAGGAGTTGTCGCTACAAATAAAAGTTTACGGACAGACAGACGGACGACAGACGCCGCACCACGGCATAAGCTCTGCTGATCTCTGATCAGTAGAGCTAAAAATTACCCACAATAACTTAAATTCACACTTGATTGGGATGTCAAACTACTCAGGACTAATTGAACTGTTTAAAGTTTGTGTAGACAATTTGCAAGCATAAAATAAAGAAAATATACAGAGATTTTTATGATGGTGATTACCCATTACAGATCGGAGACAACTGCGCCATATAAGCGTAGATTCTAAAGTAAAAGAAAGAATGGTAGCAATATAATAAGAAATAACACGAAAATGATACAGTTTTAAAACTGTATGTTTGAAACTGTATGCACATATTTTGCTGATATTTTACTGTTAAAAGTGAAAAAATCGGCAAAAGTAGTAGCAAATTCGGATGGTATGTATTTGGGACAAAATTCATTCTGAAACAGATATTAAAGGTACCCTTTGTATTTCAAAGTACCAATATTATAGGACCTCTTATGGGTTGTTGTTAATAGGCTTTATTAATTTTAGTTATATAGGATAACACATTTAAAGCTTAGGGGGAAATGTTAATTTAGAAAGGAAGATATAAATATTATTCATAATTGTCTTTGTGATATATTTTTTAAGAAATCCATTTGTTTGACAGGCATTTTTTTACAATATTTAAGCAACATAGTAGTCCATTATGGGTGCTTAATAGACTTTTACAACTTTAAAATGAACGAAATAAACTTGTTATCACAATGGGAAATATAATTTAATTTCAAAATTGTCTGAAAATGCAATATATATTAAATGATGTTCATGTGTAAAAAGTGATAAAAACAAGTTCCAACCCCTCAGAAGTTTAATTATAAAAGAATGATGCATGACGGGGGTATAACCTTATCCCTAATCGCCCCAAAGCAAAATAAAACAATAACATGCATTCATAAATTTCTGGAGAGAACGCAGATGAGAGTAAATCAGAGAATTCAGAATTTTAAGATGTTATAATTTTAAAGGGACACTGTCCGTAAGTAAGCAGATATTGAGCATAACCAAATAACTGGCTGACTTTTATTCAGTGAAATGTATACATGAAAACATGAGGATAGAGACTAAGAAGTATGTAGGAATACATTCGTGAGTTTGAAAAAAAAGAGTTTTAATTATTATATGTAAATAAAGTGGGACCCACAATATTTACCTTTTCTGCGATCACGTGACTTCCATTAGTGCATTAGGTTTTCACCACAGTATGTATTGGGAATATATATGTATAGCCCGCTTAGCTCAGTCGGGAGCGTGATCAACCACTTTACGCTCACGCACACTATTATTACTGTGAGTGTAATTTTAGTTTGGGCTGTGAGTTCAAACGCACAAAGCGGATTTTTTTTTTTTGTAATGCGATTGAATTCCGTTAATCTTGCTTTTAATTAGTAAATATTCAATAATGTTTAGTGTGTAATGTTTGCGAACATAATTATTGTGTGTTTTATATAAAGCTAAAAGTTACGGACAGTGTCCCTTTAAGATGTTATAAATTTGTTGTTAAAAGTAAAATAAAGCTTTCACTTTATGTAATGCAATTTCTGTTCTTTAAATCTGCATAAATAAGTCCCTGGGATATTGTGTTATATAGATCGATTTTAACGAATTTGCATAGAAAAAATACTGGGACCCATTGTTTTTTAGTTTGGACGCACAAAATATGTGAGTCCCAGGGACTCATTAAAGCAGATTTCAAAATTAATCACTGATATTGGTGTTTTAAAATCAGACAACACCAAAAGAAGATACATAGAAGTACACAAAAAATAAAGCTTTTAATATAATTATCACTACAAACTAGTTTTATAAAGGGCTAAAGTCAACTGAGCACCAACGATAAACACCGAGTTTACCCCCAACCAGAATGTGGAGGTCTTTTATTTTAATGATCACCGATTGGTCTAATTATTGTGATGATGTCATGTGAAAGTTATGAATTGGACATTGCATACAATTCAGCCAATGAAAATTGTAGTTTCATTGTTTGACAAGTGCGCGCAAATTCATGAAAATCATGAAAATTAGGACTACGTTTATTTTACAGCTCCTTTTTCGTACGTTTTGACAATATGTGTGCGTCAATTTGGAAAATACTGCGTATTTGACGCATGATGCAGGGGTAGATAAAACACTGAAGAATTAATGAAAACAGTTAGGCATCAAATGTCAACCAGATGCACTTTCACACCTTGTCTACAACTACATTACCCTGGGACATTTTTTCAGGAAAACTTAAAATAGGTTTGTTTTCAACAAATAACAATTCATTTATTTTTATTTATTTTTAGTTCCCAACACAGATTCAGCCACAGCCACCTGTGCTGAGATCGAGCTCTATTGAATGTTAAGAGAAAATGATTCTTTACTATACCCTAATGCTATGTACTCTGAAGAGTGAAACAAACATGAAAACGTGTAAGAGTGTAACATAACTTTTGTTAGATGTTGGATCATTCTGGTCACGAGATGTTAACGACAAGGACTCAGTTACTGCAGACGAAAATTGCATTTTTAAAACTTAGTTATTTGAAGTTTTGGGATCAGAGTTAAAAGTGAAAACAGATACATCTTTTTTCTTTTTTTTCTAGCTACTAACTTCTCACAAGAACTTTTTCCTCAAAAACATTAGAGATGGCATTTCATTGTTTGTCAACAAGCCTTAGTGAGTACTTTCTTTGCAAATATAAATGAAGACATGGGCTTTTAAACTCCAGATAATGTTATTATATTAAACTGTTCATGCAATAATGATCATATATTTGTTTGTTAATAGTAGTATATATTTGTTTAATTAATGAAGATGAACACCTGCGAAACTCTGTTCTTATACTCAAGAACAGTTCATGAACATTTCTAGAACATCAAGGAACTGTTCTTGATTCATTCTTCTAGAACAGGTTCTTAATATGTTCTTGAACATTGAACATTTTCAAGAACTATTGAAGAGCATTTCAAGAACTGTAATTTTTCTTATAATCTATACTGTGTTGATGAGCCGTTAAACAACATTCATAAACATTCAGTTTGTTATGGAAAAACCTGTTCTCGAAATAGTGTAATAAAATTATGTTGTTTTGTGGAAATACTCAAAAGATTTGAAACTTTTGAACTTTAATTTAATCAACACAAAACTTAAGTGCTACAAAATAAATGTCTTTTTATACCAAGTTTATGGATAATTGTTTTCATGTCCCAGCAAAAGCCATCTATGTATACTTGGGGTGTGTTCAAGCTACTTAAAACAAAGAAATTTCATATTTCATTATAATACCGCTGCCTGTCAGCATTACAAAAATAATGCCTTTTTCAAACGCTGTATCAGTAAGTAATGTGACTAATAATGGAAGATCACATTAGTTTATTAGGTGGTTAATATTGTGACTTGCTTACTAATTTAATGTATATTTACATTTGCAGAGATGTAATCGATTTGCAGCGACATTCCTATTAAGATAACACTTTTGTAGATATTTTACATTTTAAAGAACATTGAATTGAATGTTGTTTAACGGCTCATCAACACAGTATAGGTTATTTAGAGCCGCCCCAGAGAGAGGGGAAGGATACATAGGAATCCGGGAACCTGCCCTACTCTTATTATCGAATAGATTCCTATGGTTCTTTAACGTGCTCGGAAGATAGACCGATACACGGGACCGCCCGGTTTACGTCCCCATCCGACGGACGAGGCTAAGGTAAAATGTCTTGCCCAAGAACACACCGACGGAACTCAGTGGCACCACGGAGGATTGAACCCGGGGCCTCCGGTTACAAATCCGCCGCGCTACCGACTGTGCCGCGCCAGCCCATTGAAGGAACTTTAAATAGAGAAGATATTCTAAAACTGTTCTTAAACAATTTCAAGAACAAATGAAGAATGGTTTAGGAACTTCAAGGGTTTAAACTGTTCTTAATTAGTGCTTTACGTTTAAGAACACTTAGAGTTCAAGAACAAATTAAGAACAGTTCAGGAACTCCTGATGTTCCTAAACTGTTCTTGATTTGCTCTTGAAATTGTTCAAGAACATTTTTAGAACATTTTCTCTATTTAAAGGTTCTTGAACTGTTCTAAACTTGTTCAAGAACCTTTCAAGAATATCTTAAGAAAAATTAAAGTTCTTGAAATGTTCTTCAATAGTTCTTGAAAGTGTTCAAGAACATATTAAGAACATATGTTCTAGAACAATGAATCAAGAACAGTTCAGTGTTCTTAATGTTCTAGAACTGTTCATGAACTGTTCTGGAGTATAAGAACAGAGTTTCGCAGGGGCGTTCAATCCCCGTCATAACCATATGTGTTGTGTCCTTGAGCAAGACACTTTATCTGCATTGCTTAGTACTGGTTCTACCCAGGAGGACAAGCAAGAAGTATCTTAGAAGCGAATAGCTTACAACGGTATCAAATACAGTAAGAAAAACCTTCACATGGTGAATTGTGAATCATTCGCAATCCGAAATAATACGAGATAATAAATCGACCGGCGTCGAAAACACCTAGAACGTCGAAAACTTGTGACGGCGGAATAATTATGTTGACCCTCAAAGATGTGCTGGTGTCCCTGTTTTACCGTCATATGTCATAGAATTAGCCATATGTCATAGAATTTAATGGCTAACTGACATAAAAGAAATTAGTTAAATAACATTAAAAAGCAAAATAAATAGTTTAATGAAATATGGCGCGAAAACTGCGAGATGTGCACGTGGTGGACAGTCTGCAATGCACAAAGGCACGAATACATACCATAGCGAAAGCTCTCGCCATTACACATGTTTGTATGAAGTGCTTAAAAGCATGTCAATGAAATGATAATATAACTGTTACAAATGTTTACCTGTAATGCACATACGGCACGAATTACTGACGGAAACAGCGACCGTTCTCCCCGAAGGCGCCATTACAACTGATTTTCTAATTTTGACTGCGCATGCGCTTGACCGGAGAACTGTGGGAAATCAAATATTGAGGCCCGACTGATGGGTTTCAATCAAATCGCGACTGCAATATTTCGTATTTATCGTGTTCGTCCACTATCATACTCTTTCAGTAAGAACGTGTGCAGTTCTAATCACGTTAACATAGAGAATAAGTTAATTAACGAAATGAGTGGCAGTACACATGCATGACAGAATGATTAGACATTCAGTTGTATGATGACGATATTTTGTACTACTTTTTATATCTTCTTTTAGAAAATGGACACTTTTGTTATATTCATATGCGTCATTCTGAAAGATAACGTTAAATCTATTTGACTAAACTGGAATTGTTCAACGACTTTTAATATAGTCAAACTAATACATTTTAACCTTAATTAGTGTTTATCATAGGAAAATAAATGGACAAGTAGCATAAATAGCCTGTTTCTTAATTTACATTTAAATGTGTCAGTCAACCTAAATATAGTATTTTGTTTTTCATAATCATTAAGATGCTAAGGATTTAATGTTGTCCAACTAATTAGTCTAGATCATCTGCGACGCTTGCTTGTTTTCAAGACAAACGTCTAGAACAGTCCTCCTGAACAAAGTTTGATGTTTGCCGATACACTGGTAACATTTCTGATTAGTTTAATAATATTTTATTGCAGATATGTTACAATACATCAATTCAACATCACAACATTCATAGAAACATATGCAAATGGATTGAACTACAAGTTATTACAACATTAGTTACAGTTCTCTCCATTGTGGCTGAAAAAGTGTATATGATTATCGGTTTGAAATTGTAACAATATATTTAAATATAAATTTGATACAGAAAAACGAAGAAAGAAAAATAAAATATATAATAATAAAAAAATCCAAAAATGTAAACTCTGCCGTGCCATTCTACCCCCACGCAATCTCCACCGAAATAACACCACAATATCCCCGTTCAGGTTGATAGAAACATAGCGACAGTAGATATAGACAAAATAAAACGTTGTATTGATAAAAAGTTAAGGATTTTGGAATCGTTTAGTGTTTTTAATATAGTTTTGCACTTGAGTAAATAGAATATGATTTTCCTCGTCTTTTAGTTGATCGATGCCGTATAAAAGTTTGTGAGTACTTAAAGGATGAAATATACGAGTGTCTAAAAATAATTGCCGTCTTTCATTTCTGAAATTTACACATCTAAACAAATAATGCTCAACATCTTCAAAACCATTACCACATATACAATTGGGATTATCCCTCAAATGATTAAAGGGACACTGTCCGTAACTTTTAGCTTATAAAACACCCAATAATTATGTTCGCAAACATTATACACTAAACATTATTCAATATTTACTAATTAAAAGCAAGATTGCTTAACGGAATTCAATCGAGGTTAAAAAAAAAGCAAATCCACTTCGTGGGTTTGAACTCGCAGCCCAAACTCGCAGTAAAAATAAGTGTGCGTGAGCGTAAAGTTGTCGGAACTCGCTCCCGACTGAGCTAAGCGGGCTATACATATTACGCAATACATACTATGGTGAAAACCTAGTGCGCTTATGGAAGTCACGTGAACGCATAAAAGGTAAATATTGTGGGTCCCACTTTATTTACATTTAAATATTAAAACATTTTTTTTTCAAACTCACGAATGTATTCCTACATACTTCTTAGGGTCTATCCTCATGTTTTCATGTATACATTTCAATGAATAAAAGTCAGACAGTTATTTGGTTATGCTCAATATCTGCTTACTTATGGACAGTGTCCCTTTAAGAAAGAGATCAGCGTTTAAATTGCTGCAGTTGTTTCGCAAACGCGCATGTAGAACTGAAGGTATCTATCACCCAGTATGTAGTATTGGGGTACTATCGGTGGTTTAAAGTAATTGTTAAGTCTAGTTTTAAAACTCGAAAGGGATGGTGCTTCGCGAATATTAATATCAAGTTCATTCCAAACTTTTAGAGATGACGGTAAGACTGATCTCGAAAACAGTTCTGTTCTTCTAGGTAAAGTAACGAAGTTGGAACTGTTTCTCAAGTTGTAAGGATTCGATTCCGAAACAGTTGCAGGGAATATTTCATTCAAGTAACTCGGTAAATCTCCATTTGTAAACTTAAAGGTCAATATCAATTTTTGGATGTGTCTTCGGTCGGCCAGAGAGACCCAACCAATTTCAGTTAACAATTTTTGTATAGAGACAGAATGAGTCAGGCCAGTAACTATTCGCGCGGCTTCATATTGTATTTTTTCTAAGTTATCTTTTTCATAATTTGTACAACTATCCCATATTATAGCCGCGTATTCTAAAATAGGGCGAAGGTAATATTTATATATTTGATTAAGCGTTTGACGTTTAATTTAAATTTCATTAATTTCATTGAACCTAATACCTTAGACGCAGATATTACAATATTTGAAATATGTTGATGCCAGGACCCATCATGACTAAGGGTTACTCCTAGATGTTTATGATGGTCAACAAAGTTAAGTTGTGTATTTTCAAATATCAAAGACGGACGGTTTCTGTTTGCAAGTGAAAAGAAGATAACTTCAGTTCTGGATGGATTACATTTTACTAGCCATTGCTTTGACCAATTCGATATTTTACACAAGTCCTCATTAATTGTAGTTTCCATATAATCTAAATCGGATGTAGATACCGCAATAGAACTGTCATCAGCAAATAGCCTTGTTGTACTAAGCAATGCATCAGCTATGTCGTTTATATAAATTAAAAACAATAATGGTCCTAGAACAGACCCTTGGGATACGCCGGCATTTGGAGTTTTTATTTCAGAAAAGGTCGAACCAACGAAAACTCTTTGTTTACGATCAGTTATATAATTATTTATCCAATTAAGAAGGTTGCCTGAAATGCCATGTTGTCGGAGTTTAAAAATTAAAGCGGCATGCCAGATGCGATCGAAAGCTTTGGATGTATCAAAAAATACCATACATGTAAATTTGTTTTCATCAATCGCTTTGCATATTTGATTATAAATATCAATTAGTTGATAAACTGTTGAGTGACCAGGTAAGAAACCAGACTGGTTTTTAAATATTAAATTATTTGTAAGCAAAAAATTAAAAATATGTTTGAATATTGAACATTTCTGATTGGCTGAGATACCTCCTATCCACGAGACACAGAAAGTCAAAAAGAAATAAATGTATATATAAACAAAGAGGGAAACTTCATCATTATATCAACGAACTAAATGCGGATGGTCAGAAATACTTTAATAAAAAATAAACAAAATTATGGTCACGTAGTTCCCGGCCAGTTTCAACTTTGTTTCTACACAACCGGTTAAGGACGTTTGTATTTACAATAAAGCGTCTAAGATAATCAAAACTACAAACTAATACAATAAGGTAAATAATGCAAGCTGCCCTCGCCTGATATTCTGAATGAGTAAATAAGTAAAGTTTGCAAAAGACACAACAAAACTGAAAACCACTGAAAAATAAGTAAAGTTTGCAAAAGACACAAACAAACTGAAAACCACTGAAAATGGATCATGAATATTTTGAATCATTCTATTTAAGAAAACGAATTATTTATTTTTTATTTTTAAAAGTAAGTGAATTAATTTGATCGAGCCCAACCACAGTGCGAAGCGAAAATTAATTTTTAAGTTCACTTGCTCCTAAATATTTAAACTTTGGCTTACCTTTTTGCCCTTTTACTTTTAAAACAAGATGGCCAAGAGGACATGTAATCGCACTACTTGATAATAGACATCCAGATACCATTTACATGAATTTGTTTTGAAATCTGGCCAGCGATTTTAGACGAGAAGATATTTTAATATATTTGTAAAAATATTTGTAAATAGCCATAAAGGAAACGGTTAGAACAAATTTAGTAGAGGGTCACAAAAACGCCATTTATATAAAATTATTTTAAAATCTGACTAGTGGCTTTAAACGAGAAAATTATTAATAAAAGTGTTTTCTATATAGCCATATAGCTATAAAATTACGTTGATATCTGGCAATGGTTTTAGACGAGAAGATGTTTAAAGTTTTCTATAATAATATAACAATATATGGAAAATACGCACCGTGATATGTTTTGACGGATCGACTTGAACAATCTTGGTAGAAGGTCGCTTCAGCATTATTATGTTTAGTAAGGGTTTATAATGGACTTTTCTGGATAAAACTGCAGTACTATATCCCACTTTCCTATATTTTCCTTCTGCTGGCATGACAACCCGAGTTCTGGGTTGATTGCCAGATTTTGAAAAACATTGAGAGAGACCCACCCAGAAATCGTTCCTGTGAAGTCTTATGAAATTTCGCCCAGTGGTTTCAGAGATGTTGTTTAAATGTTTACGACGACGACGGACGACAACAGCGACGGACGAAGTCTGACGACAGACAAAATAGCGATAAAACATAGGTTTTATAAAGTTAATTATTTCTTGCGAACTGGTTCTTTGACCCAAAACCCTTTCGCTTACCTGATGTGAACAAATATTGTAGAAGTTTTCGTGATAAAACGGGGTATATGCATGGATTTTGTTGATAATATGCGAAAAATTAAAGTACGGTTCAAGGATGAGGCAATTTTTTTTCTGGTGTAGAAGTTTTCCAAAGTGTTTCCAAAAGTACCAACTTCCACAAAAAAATAATATCAACCGAGGGTAGTGTACATTTTTTGCGTTCGAATGCGCTTTCTTTGGTAGAAAATGGTTAAGAAATAAAAATCTTATCGCACTCTGAAGGTTTCAATGTGGGTGAATGTTTACAGTTTTTTTCTTCAAGAATTAGCAATAATGACGTCATGGGTCATGTGGTATAGTCACCCTGTGCAAATTCTATCGTAAACACTCCATCTTTCACTGCAGCCACGACCTTTGTTTTATGCCACCACTCAAGTGGCATATGAAACAATACAGGGATGACGATTAATAACTTTAATGAACATGGCAAAAATGAAACAATGAACATGACATCGGGGGGAATTTTACCCCTCTCCGTGGATAAGCAGTGGCCCTATTCTTGCACGGGAACCGCACGATGCGTTACTGCGGATGCCATGGAGCATGAGCAGGACTTGAGGCTTTTCGACTTTTTGCTCTTGCAAAATGTTTCCTTTAGAAAAGCCGGACGTGGTGATTTTTCCATCATGACTGTAAGTAGATTTCCGTTAATAACATGTCTACCAACTTCTACTGGGCTAGGGAGGCAAATGTTATTTAGGTGTGCTCTTTTGTATATCGCAAGTTGATACAAAGCGCATGGAATATATACATGGAACTTAAAGGCATCTTCCGTTGGTGGTAAATATCTGACATCTGCTTTACTTGGAACAAATAAATGAGCATGTAGAACATCAAGAGAAACAAAATCAAGCATTCCATACAAAGAGACAAGGGACAGTCCAGTAGGAACGCCACGGACCTATAACATATCAGTTCTGTTCGCATTTTAACTCCATTAAAAAAGACGCCTTTTTTTACACCCGAAATTAGGCGCGCCACGTCGGTGAGCACTATGGGTACATATGGAGTCGAACAACACGCGTACAGTGTTTCATACCGTAGATTATGTAAAAACTAACACCTTACCGGACGAAATAACGTCCCATTATGTGTCAACACGGTGCAGTGTTGTTGACAGGTCACCGTGACATAACTTGACACGTGAAATAAACATCCATGTTGGTGCAAACTGGATTTGAGATTACTGTCTGCTGCTAGATGTCCATTATCAAGGTGTTTTTTTGTCATTAAAATGTGTTTGTTAATAAACAGTACACACCACTTTTCACTTTTAGATCGTACATATTTAGACATTGGTCAAATGTAGTGCCTAAAAAAGTGGTGTTTACTGTATAATAGAAAGTTCATAATCACTATGTGTTTCGTTCCAGTAATTAGATGTACTGAAAACTGTAGAACGTCTCGTGAACAAAAAGAATTACTGGTAGAAATGCTATCAATGTCCCTCGCACTCCCTCCCCCCCCCCCCCCCACACACACACACACTCAATAGGTGGGGGGATGTAGATGGAGCTTGCATACCGAATACAAGGAGGGGGTAAGGAACTAGAAACCCCCTCCACCCCTCCCATTTCTCGCACATTCGTGAATACATAACCCGATACAACTACCAAAACTGCCATTGACATTTGTCTGAAATCGGTCAGAATCATATTTATGTAGAGTTTTGAGGCAAGGAAGTGATTTTGAATTTACATTTATTTACATTTACTAGATACTTTGTTGCGAAAAAAAAACGCGCCAAATTTCGAGAAAGTATACTTCACTTAAAAGGTTTTAAGGAGGTGGAGCTACTACGCTTGCATCCTGTGTGTCTCAAAAGAAATGACTATTCCATGGGTTGGAAATATTCTGTGAAAGTGGAACAATGGTTTTAATGGATCTCCAATTCAGGCTACATTATATTTTACATGTATAATGAATGATGAGAGATGTTTTTTTACACTAATCGTGTAATTGAGCACAAGTAGTATTCATGCTTTATTCAGTTTAGTTTTTCTTTTTTTCTTTTCTTTTTTAAACATGTTACATTATGTATAACAAAGGATAAACTATGTCTTTTTGATCATTGACATTGGATTCATGTTGTTTTTCAGAGAGGCCTCAAATGTGAATCGTGCCTTTGAGCAGCTCTAAGTGAATTGATACTGACGACTTCAGAATGTCAAGCCGTATTAAATATGGAGGTGAAAGCCTTTTTAAAAGTTGTTTGCACTTGTGTAGTTCTTTAAATGGAGCTTGTATTACCACACAATGCTTGCAAGGTGCTGTTCAAAGTTAGAGTAAAACATGTCATATGAGCTCGTGTAAACTACATGTACTGGATACATGCGAAAACAAGTTGTGTTAAAGGGACACTAGGCAGTCTTTATTTGTTTAAAACTTCTGGAGTTCGGTCATTTGTTCTGCATAATTTGCATTTGTGCAATCATTAATATTATTTATTAGAATAGTTCAGAAGAAATTGATTTACATATTACTCACTTTTGATAATAGTGCACCTGTATTATAGTTAAGTATTTGATAGAATAACGAAGACAAAATGAAAACTGACACTTTTATTTAATTTTTAATGCATACTGAGTACAGGTAATTTAAAATGTTACCAGGTAACAAATGGAGATGCTAATGCTTGCAAGGTGCTGTTCAAAGTTAGAGTAAAACATGTCATATGAGCTCGTGTAAACTACATGTACTGGATACATGCGAAAACAAGTTGTGTTAAAGGGACACTAGGCAGTCTTTATTTGTTTAAAACTTCTGGAGTTCGGTCATTTTTTCTGCATAATTTGCATTTGTGCAATCATTAATATTATTTATTAGAATAGTTCAGAAGAAATTGATTTACATATTACTCACTTTTGATAATAGTGCACCTGTATTATAGTTAAGTATTTGATAGAATAACGAAGACAAAATGAAAACTGACACTTTTATTTAATTTTTAATGCATACTGAGTACAGGTAATTTAAAATGTTACCAGGTAACAAATGGAGATGCTAATGTTAATGCTTGATGCATACATCAAGCTTGCCTTGTGTCCCTTTAACATCAACACATTACAATATGATTATGTTCTATGTTATGAGTCCCCAATTGTTTAAAGGGACACAGAGCAAATTTCCAATCTTGTTTCAACTGCCCTATTTAATCGTGTTTTATTTCTAAAACTAGCGGCATCACCAGGTTTTGTGAGAGAAAATAAATAATTAATATATATTCATGTAAAATGACCTTACTAAGTCATTGAAGTAAAATATCCTATGAACAAAACGTGTAAATTTTAACAATTTTAGATTTTTGGCAAGAGTTGTTTTTCATTCCCCTTCTAGTAAAAAATGGCTTATAGAGCATTGCACACTCGGTCAGATTTAACTTTCCTTATAATAGATTCTTGCTGTTCTGTTGGGTGAAAAATACATTAAAATTGTTCTGTAATCAATCATATACTCGTATGTATCGGAGTCTGTCCTCCAAGCACATTAAAGAACCATAGGTATCTAATCGGTAGTAAGCATAGGGCAGGGTTCCTGGATGCCTATGTATCTTTCCTTCTCTCATTGGGGCTTCTAAAATGATGAAATAAATCGAATTTGATTAAAACTGCGCATTCGCAGCTATATTCAACTTAATCAATACGGTATGGAGGGTGGTGGGGTGGGGTGAGGGGCGGGGCGGGTTGCAGGGATACTACCGTAATGGTGTCCTTGAGAAAAACTGTGAACAGTCTACTCTAATAATTTATTAAATACAGAACAATGTTGAAATCAATATATCTCTTAAAAAGGATTTCATAATTTCACGATTTTATATCCGGCGTGAACATTAACTTCGAAAGTCGATTGTTAATATTTTAGCGAATACAGTGTACTTTGTTTTAATTTTTCATTCTCGCTGTTAAAACTTCATTTTTTCCTATTTTTTCGGATTCAGAAAATTAGCACTGCAACATATATATACTCGGTACAAAAAGTTATCGACCAGGGCAGTGTTCGAACCCATACAATGATCGCTGAACCATGACATTTGACAATAACCCTTATTATCTGAGTTGATAATTGACAATAGATCAACAATCAACAATAATTATCGTTTACAATGAAAGTTTGCAAAAAAAATAATGATCTTTTTATTGGTTACTCGAATGTCTGTAACTGTTACTTTTTATGGACTTTGCAACATTTTTTACAGACCCTTTGTGTGTTCGCGATATTGTTTTAAAATCAAATCTTGATTGGAATTTAATGTTTCCGGTACGACATTAACCGGGTAGGGTAGACCTTGGTTACTAAAAAAAGATACTTACATTTTGTCCACTAGTTTTATTTTTATATGACTTTATATACCCTGGTTCAAAACTTATTTTACCGAGTATATTTTCACCATCCTCATTTCCTTTCCGACGTACCGTTGCCATTTGGTTTGTTAAAACCTATTTTGAGCACTCCGGCATAAACCCAAAGCATGTACATATCAGAAATTTAATCTGGAATGCATGGATACATACATTTGAAATATATTTATTGAAATAATGGAATTATTTCATTTCTTGTGTACCCGGTAATTGGTCATTAAAAGCGCATTGTCGGCAATTTAAACCTTAAAACCACCTAAATTCATCCCTTTGAAAAATACCTTTAATTATTAATGTGAATTACATGAAGTGTACACCAATTATGTTCGTCCAATGTAGTTTGTGAATAATATTACGTTAACAACGATCAGTGATTGGGTTTTGTCATAATCACAGTTTATAGAGGTGTGCTGACCAGTGAACATTTTCCCGATAATGTCATTTTGTTATCGATTTTATCACGTGACCTTGTTTGATAAATATTCCTACGCCATTGGGCTGGCGTTCCTACTGGTCTAGCCTAATTAATGACCGAATCAGTTTTTGTGGACCCTATGATGACTCCTACCTAAAGCCCATTGGGACGGTGGCGTTTGATGTTTGTCCATGATCTTTCTTGCCGTGCCCTTAATGGTGTATTCTCTTACTGCTCTGGCTTCTGCCAAGTCATTGAGTACCTTCATTGTGGCTTTCTAGGCTACTGTTTTTTTGTATTATATAAATTTACACGAGCATATTTGTGTTTTACTTATATTGCCTATTGATGCTGCCTTGTTGGTTAGAGATTAGATCATGGCGAGGATTTCTTTATTTACATTGTCCTGTTTTAATGGGATGACAGTAGGAGAGTGTGAGGTTTGGTGCACCCTAAAACCGATTTAAACCCCCACTGGCCTACTTTGCCACTGACCGTTCCAAGGCGGTAGCCCTATTGTCAACCCCATTGTGTTTGTGATGTGGTTTACTTTTATTATTACTTTTGCTTTCTTGTTTGTCTGTTTCCATGTTTGTTTCTGTGTTTTGTGGTTCACGGTCCTCCTTGAATGCTACTTTCCCTGTCCGATCTTTTTCTATTTCTTTTTCCATAGTTGTGTTGGATGTACAAACTGCTCTAGTGTGGAAACGGACCAATCATAGTCAGAGTAATTCTGGCAGTCTGCTTCTTCCCTCGCATGTACGGATAGCTTACCGTGTCACATCGTCATACGCGCTTTAACACTTCTGTCGTATTGCTTTCTGAAAACAATTCAAAATGTATTGTGGCTTTATATCAGACCACATTTCTTGCTTGCAATGATTTTTACCGCGCTTACACAATGTTCGCGCACGTGCAAAACGTGGAAATAACATATTGCAATTAGAGTGGCGAGTCGCACACGATAT